>CP139509.1:80945761-81355761 GCA_021014915.2 Artemisia tridentata subsp. tridentata
TTTTTGTATTTTCTTGTAAACAAGGTCGGATCAATTGTTCCTTTGGTGAAATTATTTGACAACAAGAAAGATGATAACTCGTCATACCACGCCCTTGGGGCTTGTTTCAAACCATAGATTGCTTTCTTTAGCTTGTAGACGTATTCCGAATGATCTTTGTCAACGAAACCGTCTGGCTGACTCACGTACACTTCTTCCTTCAGAGTTCCATTCAAGAATGTCGTCTTGATGTCCATCTGATAAACCGTGATGTTCTTGTGAGCCGCATAAGCTAAGAAAATCCTGACTGCTTCAAGCCTTGCAACTGGTGTGAATGACTCTTCAAAATCAATCCCCTCTTCCTGTCTATATCCCTTTGCCACCAGACGAGCTTTGTTGCGAATTACAGTCATTTCTTCATCCTTTTTGTTTTTCCATAACCACTTAAGATCAATGACGAGTTTGTCAATTGGTCTTGGGACTAAATCCCAGGTGTCATGTAACTGATATTGAAGAAGTTCTTCCTGCATCGCTTCAATCCAGGCATTATCTGCCATTGCTTCCCGAATGTTCTTAGGTTCTATGAGACTGACTGAGCAGACATAGATGCACATGTCGCAATCGGTGTTTAGTTGTTTTCTCGTCTGAATTGGACTTGAGGGTTCACCAATAACCTGTTCAATTGGATGGTCTTTTGTCCACTGTAGTGTTGAAGGGTACCTTGGACTGAATGAATGCGTGTTAGACGGTTCATGTAATCTGGAAGATGATTCAGCAGATTCCGTTCCAAACGGGTTTTCAAAGACTTCTTCGTCTAACACAGCATGATTTTGTTCTTGCTCATCAATTCTGGGTAGAACAATTTCAATTACTGGAGATGGTGGAGTAAATGTAGATGATGTTGATGTTGAGGGGGTTGGTGCACCAGCTTCGAATGTTGTAGATGCATCTTGATTTGGTGGTGGTGGTGGTGGTTGTTGATTTTGAGTGGTTGCAGCGGAATGTTGGTTAGATGCATTTTTCGAAGCGCCACCATAGTATTCATCAAACATAAACTCGAAGAAATTATCCAGTTCTTGATTTGTGGGTTGTTCGTTATGAATTGATTGAGCTCCTTGAGGTGCGAGTCCCGAACTGATATGTCCAAAAGTCATTGGGTTAAGCGCGGGTTCTAGAGCGAGTCTCTCAGAAGCCATTTGTGAAATTTCATCAAACTTCACATTCATCGTCTCCATGATCTTTTTCGTTCTCCTGTTATACACCCTGAATGCCCTCGAGTTTTCCGAATAACCAATGAAGATTCCAATATCGCCCTTAGCTTTCAACTTTCCCAGATCTTCTCTGTCATTTGTTGGATAACACAAAGCACCAAATACATGTAGGTAAGAGATATCGGGTTTTCTGTTGTTGACAAGTTCATATGGGGTTTTATTGAATCTTGGATGGATTAGGGATCGGTTTTGAGTAAAACAAGTAGTGGAGACAGCATCAGCCCATAAGAATAACGGTGCACTGGAATAAATCAGCATTGTGCGAGCAGCTTCCACAAGAGTTCTGTTTCTTCTTTCAACTACCCCATTCTGCTGTGGAGTTCTAACAGCTGATGTCTGGTGTGTAATACCAGTTTCTTCAAAAAATGATCTTAACTCCTGATTTACAAATTCCGTGCCATTGTCAGTTCTTACTATCCTAACTGGAGCTTGAAGTAGAACTTGAATACGCTTCAGGAAGGTGATGATGGTGCTTGGTGCTTCGTCTTTTGATCTCAAAAACTTTACCCATGTATATCTTGAATAGTTGTCAACAATTACAAGAATATACTTTTTCCCATTTATGCTTTGAACTCTCATTGGGCCACATAAGTCCATGTGCAGCAAATGCAACCTATCAACCGAACTAGGTACGGGTTTAGGTTTGAATGTTGCTCTTTTGCTCTTTCCTTGCTCACATGATGGACATAGGTGTTCTTTGGTGTATTTAAACTTTGGAATACAGGAGACGATGTTGTCTTTGGCAAGCTTGTTGATCGTGTCAAAGTTCAGATGGGACAAACGTCTATGCCACAACCAGGATTTTGTTTCACCTGCCCTGGTCATGAGACAAATAGGTGATGAAGAGACCATTTGATTTATGTCAATTGCATAGAGATTGGTGCCACGATTCCCAATTAAGAGATCATTTCCAACCAAATTTCTAACAAAGCAAGTGTTTCTCCTAAAAGCAACCTCTAAATCTGCATCACAAAACTGCCCGACTGAGAACAGATTGTGTCCCAACCCTTCGACATAGTAAACCCGAGTGATCAAGTAGTTTCCAAACCGAAGATCTCCATAACCCAGAATAGCTGCAACATGATCATTCCCAAAATGTACAGTCCCCATGAACTGCCACACAAAATTGATCAGCAACTTTAGATTCCCGGTCATGTGCTTGGAGCAACCCGATTCGACGATCCAAAGACAAATTTCAATGACCTGCAAAGAACAGATGATTTTGTATATGGAAACCGTTTAACATTTGGATCCAAGGGGTTAGAAGTAACAGGTGTATTACACTTAGAACTGGTTTCCTTAGATGCATTGGGAACTGTTTCTAATGTGCCATTCTTAAGTGCAAACTTTCTACCCGTTGGTTTCCATGCACAAAACTTGGTGTGATCCTTAGGTAATAGGCTTCTAGTGGTTTTCCTAGCTTTTGCAATAAGTCTTCGAATATATCTAGACTTATCCCTAGTTACTGAAGGAACCTTTTTCTGTTCAGGCATATCATTCACATTCACAGTATCAGAAACAATATCATCACAAGCATTTACAGACAAAGTTTTCTTTTGCATTAAACAAACAGATTCATTACATGCATTCAAAACACTGGTCTTTTCATTACATCCAGATGATATTTGTTTCTTATTTGAAAGCTTTAAATTCCTAGGGTGTTCTTCTACTTTCTTGCATTCACTCTCAGATACAGGCGAGACACTAGTTTTCTTGGTATTGCTCCTAGTCTTTCGTCTGGTCCTAGAGTTGCTTTCTAATCCTGTAGAAGGTAAGGCACACTCATTAGAATTTATGGGGTTGTCCTTAGATGTTGTTGTAGCATTCCTAGACTCATTTGGATTATCTTTCTTACTTTTGTCTATCGCCCTATATGTTTTAGATGTAGAGGCAGACGCAGTAGTGGGACTAATCCTATAAAGGCCAGGTGCTATTACTTTTGATGTTTGGACAACTGCTTTCTCTTTTTGTTTCTCATTAGGCAAGGGGGTTGATGGTGCAATACCCGTAGTTTCCTCACCCTGCCCTTTTTGACTTGCAAGCTGAGACTTCAAAAAATCAATTTGACCTTGCATGTTTTTATAAGAGCGCTCATACGACAGTTTGTCATACTTGCATTCTTCCTTTTTCGTATCAAGTTGTTTAAAATATGTAACATTTTGTTTTTCAATCTTGGCAAGTGCCTTTTCATATTTTATAACAATTTCGGAAGTCTCAGCTCGAAGCCGTTCATCATCCTCAACAGAATATGTTTGGTAAATAATAGACATAATGTCAGTCAATAGAGCTTCGAAGGAGAGAGAGTCATTTTGTTTTTCCAAAATCATTATGCGTTCCAAGTATTCATTAGCTTCCTTCACTAAGGATTTGTGGTCCTTAACGAATTCTGCTGACTCTTTCAAAAGATTGTGTTCCACATTTTGAACAACCGCATAGATTGCAGCAATGTGTGGATTAATGTCATTGTCAAACATTCCTTTTAGTTCAGTATGAAAACTTGAAAACCAGTCTTTGTTGTTACTGTTTGTTTTGGATGCCACAATACTTTGAAGTGTTTCAATTCTCTGTTTAAGATCAACCAAATATAGTCTAGCTGCACTTGTTTCACAAGTGTTTTTAGATGCCATTTGTTCGATGTTAGACAGATGTTTTGAGACAAATATTCGTTTTGCGACAGCCACTGGTTGTTTGAAAAATATTGGTGACTCTTTTTGAACAAGATGAACCCCAGAAAGTTTGTTAAGTTCATTATAGTCTATGGGTTTTATTTCTCTGTTCAATTGTCGCATTTTGATTCTACTCTCTTCGGAAAGCTTAATCGTCTCAACAGAATCATAACCCGGTGGAGGATCATGCACATCATTTATAAGAGTACCATCATATAACACATTCTGTTCTTTCTGAGCCTTTTTGAGATTATAAGGGTTTTCACATCCAATTGCCATTTTCTTTAAAGTATGTAAAATCGGGTTTTTATCGTTTATTAACAAATTAATTGTTTGCGCAGAATGTCCCGTTTTTACAAGTAAATCTTCCAACTTTGTAATGGTTTCCTTTTTGTCAGTAATCTCTTTAAGAAGATCCTTTTCACGTTTTGAAAACCTTTCATTCAACTCCTTCTTTTCTTTTTCAAGATTGGAATAAGTTAATTTTTGTTTTGAAAGCTGGATGGTTAGTTCAGAAATTTCTTTGTTAAGAGATTTGATTTGCAAATTCAAATTAACATCGAGAGTGTCAAATTTTATTTGCAAACGTTTCTCTCCAAACTCAGAATCTCTTAAGCTAACCTCAAGAACTGTCTAACGTTTGTTGTGAAAATCAAAAGCTTTTTCATTATCCTTATAACTCTTAAGCTCAGCGGTCAATTTGTCATTCACGGCCTTAACATCGCGATTAATCTTTTTGACCTTTTCTATTTCCATACTACAATTTTGCAATAATGATTCAAACATAGCACGTGTTTCCTCATCATTATCAGTATGCTGTGACTCGAATTCTTCATTAGGATCCATATCTGGAGTTACCAAATTAGTATTGCTACAACTTGGTTCGTCCATGTATGCATCATAAATGAGATTAGGAGTCGCAGGATGCTGTTCATTTTGAGGTGACATATCAAACATTTCATTATTGTGACATGTAGCATATGGTTGTACCTCAGAAACCGCATTGGTGTCAAAAGCAGGAGATGCTTCCGAATCTGTGTCATACTTAGCCTCCTGGAGATTTGTCATGAAAATGCAGTTTGCATCGATGTCTTCAAGATCTTCTGCATCATCCATAAGAGCCATGAAGTCATTCTCTTCAGCACTCAACTGTAACCCAACCGTTTCCTTCTGTGCCAACAATAATGCTTTCTGCAAGTAAGCTGGATCCCTCTTTTTCGGCTTATCTGGACAGTTCCTAGCCATATGACCAACACCCTGACAGTTGAAGCACTTCATCAAATTACCCTGATTCATATTCCCAGCTCCCTGAGCACCAACATTCCCAAACTGATTCCCAGCATTCTGACCCCTTTGATTACCAACAGCTGTACCCATCTGATTCCCTGCATACTGACCCATCTGATTACCAACATACTGCCCTGCATTCTGATTACCCATCTGATATCTTGGAGCATATCCCTGCTGATTTCCATATCCCCCAACCATCTATCCTTGTTGTCCCATGTTGAAACTCGGCTGTGCAATTTGCTTGTTGCGAGTGTTCAATGAGATTCGTTGATTGTTGTTGGTGGGTGTGGAGTAGCGTCCTTGGAATGCTTTTGTTAGGTAAGCAAACGCTTGAGTCAAGGCAGCAGTTGACTCATCTTGATCATTAAAATCGGGTTCTTGGTGTTGCGGGTATTGTTGTTGTGGGATTACATGTTGTTGTTGTGGGTAGAACGGTGTTTGTGAATTATATTGTTGTTGCATGAAGTGTTGGGATGAAGATGAGGAGGGTTGTGTATTTACTGTTGCAGGTGTAGGTGTTTGGACAATGAGTGCCAGAGGATCATGTTGTTTTGCTAATTTCTCTTTTCTGACTTCATTTGCCTCAGCCTGGTTTTGCTTCAGGAAGTCATAGAGTTGATCATAGTTCACCTCGTGAAGGTTCTTTGTTTGGTTGACAATAGTGACATATCGTCCCCATTCCTCTGGTAGGTTGTTGATGAACTTGATGTTTTGAACAATTTGAGTTGGAGTCAACTTGTTTATGATCAACTCATTCATGAGAGTGCAAAACCTTGTATAATAAGATTCAATTGGTTCAGCTGCAGTTGATGTGAACTTCTCCCATTCAGTTAGAAGCTTGTTTTCGATGTCTTGTTTACCAATTTCCGTACCATGACAAAGGCGTCTAACTCGTTCCCACATATCATAGGCAGTCTCACAACTGTCTACAACACAAAATATTTCTTGTGGTAAACCGAGTTGGATTAAGTGCATTGCCAAGTCATCTGCTTCAATTTGCTTCCAATCTGCCAATGTGTATTCCTCTTCCGTTTGTGTCCGGAAGGTTGCTTGAATGGGCGGTGTTGCATCTGGATTTCCCGCTGTAACTTGAATCTGACGGGGCTTGAATGGACCGTTCTCGATGGAGTTAATCAAGAGTCTACCTTGACCATTAGGCTTGGTTTTCATATATCGAAGCATACGACTCGTCCATGGAAGATAACTACCTTTTTCTAGCATTGGAGGACGGTTTTCAGCACCAGCTGCATGGATGTCTTGTTGTGTAGTCATTGTTGTTGTTGTATGGTTAAGATGGTATAGGATCGGTTAAAGAACTAGGATAAGGTTGGTTACGGTTCACAAATTTGATAAACTTGAGCAAACTTCAGAAACTTGATCTAACTTGAGAGACAGGTTGCTCGAACACAAAGTTACTCGATGAAATGAAGTTCCTCGATCAAAGTTACTAGATCAAAGTTACTCGATCAAAGTTACTAGATCAAAGTTACTAGATCAAAGTTACTAGATCAAAGTTACTCGACTAAATCAAGTTACTCGACTAAATCAAGTTACTAGACTAAATCAAGTTACTCGACTAAAGTTACTCTACTAAAGTTACTCTACTAAAGTTACTCGACTAAGTTACTCTACTAAGTTGAGTTACTAGACTAAGTTACTCTACTAAGTTGAGTTACTAGACTAAGTTACTTTACTAAGTTGAGTTACTAGACTAAGTTACTCTACTAAGTTGAGTTACTAGACTAAGTTACTCTACTAAGTTGAGTTACTAGATCAAGTGAAGCAGATGGTCAAGTAACCTAGCTAACTCGCTAGTTACTCGATGAAGAAGGTTACTCGACTACCTTAGTAACTCGATGAGAGTTACTCGATTAAACCAAAGTTGCTCGACTAAGCCTACACTGATGAACAGTAGCGTCGATGAACAGTAACGAGCCCTAGTTTCTTTAATATATTTATTTTTCTCTTGATACCACTTGTTATAGCATACAATCTATCCTAACCAATACAACAAACACTTGGAGAGATCAAAGATCACCACTTTATCACACAACCTATAGTAAAGATCGAATGGTACTCAACACAAGAACAATATGAGAAGAGTGTGGATCATATTCATTAACTTGATGTTTATTAGCTTCAAGAAAAAGGAAACAAACAACAAACATTAAACACACACACTCCCCTTCTTTGCTATCTTCCTTTGGCTGTGTTTTTGTCACACATTCTTACACAGTTAACACCCACCATCCAAATGAGGATAAGGTGGGTTTATATTTGTTTGAGTTGGATGGGCTTGGACTTGGGTGGGCTTATACATGGATCAACATTTTACTAACAACCTTAAGTCCAAGCCCATTAAATAAACTAACTTACTCAACGTCACATTTAAAACAAAAATAATAATGACCATGACCATCACTTTTTATAAATCCTAGAATACAAATACCTATATAATTTGTGCCCGAAAAAATGGGATCATACATTATATGAATATTGGTGGTTGAATGTATATATATTACTCGTAATAATGAACTTTATGATGGTAGAATGTGTTAACAATTAACTTACAGGTGAGGTTTGAAATTTAAAATAAAGAATAATACTATTCTATGGCTCTCATGTACATTGAAAACTCACACTAGCAAAAATGGCATGGCCTTTGCCTTTCATTTAATGGCCCCGGTTGATTCCTTCTCTTTTTTTATATATCATATTATATTAATATTTTTGTTTAATCCAAATGCATATCCATTCCCGTATTTAATCCAAATGCATGCCCATACCCGTATTATTGTTTTTATTCAAATGAATGATTTTATGCTTCTATTTATGAAGAAAACATTATAAATTACAACACTATGAGACATATGTGATTTATGATTTGAAAATTTACTTGTATATACAAAGGAGAAATTTATGCAATCAATGAATAAGTAAAAGCATAATGAATCAATTTTTTTTTAGGGGATAATTTGGCTACAATTATATGTAGCCAATTGGCTACAATTCCTTCACAAAAAACACACTAGCAATAAATCAGGTACTCACAGAAAAAAATCAGGACCCACACAAAAAATCAGGGGCCCACATTTATAGCCCAAAATTGTAGCCAATTGGCTACAATTAATTGTAGCTAATATATTTCCTTTTTCTTTATAATTATATGCCAATAATCATATAACTAAGTTCATATCACCGGATACAAATTTACGTTGTTTGCAACTAGTTAACTGGATAGTAAACGCATGCAGCAAAGCGCGACTCCAACAACACACAACTTTAAAACAAGTCCTTGAAGATATATAATTAATCGCCTAAAATGTCTTTAGGCAAGCTAATAGAAAGAGGAATAATGGTCTTAAAATGAAAATAATAAACAAATTTTAAGGACTTCAAGAATAGGATGTAAACTGTATATGATTGTTAAAATGATATACCAATTATAATAATTCTTCATATCTGTCACAATATAATCTTTATATTTTACTCTATTAATTCCATATTTTTTAATCCTTTCAACTACTGTTAGCTGTCCTATAAAGTCCTGCTCATTTTCACCATAATCACGTACAAATAACACTCTCTTCCAGCAAAATAACTTAAGGTATATATCTACTGGTGTGTATCATAAAATGGTGGGGATCTTGAAATCTGTAGCTACTTCAGTAGAAGATGCAGTAAAAGATAAGACTGGTAATTATAATTCACTCTTACACGTTTATTTTCATCTAATTCTATAAGGAAATTAAAGTTACACCATTCTTCTATGTATGCACTAGATTAACCGAGTACTTTTATTATTTATACTTATGGTTTTTTTAACGACATTTTATTATTGAAAAATACAGTAGCAAACATTTCTCATATATATTTTTGTTGTTGTTTCTGCAGCTTATAAGACACAAGTCTCTCGCAATGAGAATATTGCTAAACTTCAAGCAGGTTACCTCTTTCCGGAGGTATCTACTATAATTGTCGAACATTGCTGATAGTTTCAGAGTACTGTGGATATAAAATTTGTTGTTATTATTTATTTGGAAACGAGACTAAGATACATTTCATGTGCTGAATTACAGATTCGTAAAAGGGTTGGTGCACATAAGCTGAAATACCCTGATGCAAAAATGATAAGCCTCGGCCTTGGCGATACCACTCAGCCCATTCCGGAAGTTATTAGTTCTGCCATGGCAAAGGTATGATCACTCTTTTCCATATATTTCCATGTGTTTCTTGTCCGTTTTATGTAAGCTTATAATGGTGTATCAAGAACATGACCAACCTTAATTAACCTTGTTCCCTTAGATATCAAATAACATTTTTCCAAGCTATCATTTTTCCCATGTAATCTTTCTTTGTAGAAAAAAGTATTCTTACACGTTTGAGTAATATATTCTACTGAAAAATAGACTTACAAATACCACCAAAGAAAACAGATCGAATTGCGCTACTATTACAACAAAAAGAAACAAAAGCATAATCGTAAACAGGGGATGACGAGGCTTGTCTTTACTTGACATGTATGGTTCTTTAAAACAGATTCACCATGTGTTTACCATGGTACAACAGCCTGAGCAAAATTACTAAATTACTCACGTACATGACCAAATAATATTAGTCTACAATTTATTATAAATTACAGTTTACCCAAAATTGATGATAACAAACTTTTTACCAATATTATCCAATATTCTTCTTGATTCTTATAGAATATCACTAGGAAAATTTGTGTCATACTTACGCATACATTCGCACAAAGTTTGATGGTTTCATATGTCTACATTTGTAGAGAGCATTGGCCTTATCGACTGTTGATGGTTACAGTGGATATGGAGCTGAAAAAGGTGAAACGGTACGCATAAGTTGCAGTCTTTGTTAATTATAATTACGTCATAATTCTAAAAGCTATCATGTATGATTATTTTAAAGTGGTCCTCTATATTCATGAATTTCAGCTATTTTTAATATACTATATATCTAAAATCAAACTTAATAGCTCATTAAAATTTATGTGCCATTTATATGTTCAGCAACTGAGAGCTCGACTTGCCTCAACGTTTTATTCAAGCCTTGGCATAGATGAAGATGATATATTTGTATCTGATGGTGCAAAATGTGGCATTTCTCGCATTCAGGTTTTTGGTTTTGTGTAATTTATCGTTATTTTACTACTTTTTAGTAAAATCATCTCCGATATCAACATTTTTATCAATCTTTTTGGCAGGCCTTATTTGGGTCTAATGTTACAATGGCGGTACAAAGTCCAGCGTATCCGGTAACCATTTCATTATTCTGCATTATTGACTATTTTCACAGTTCAAAGACCAAGTTTTATGTTTATTTCTGTTTTCATCTCCCCTTTCAGGCTTATGTAGATTCAAGTGTGATTATGGGCCAAACAGGGGATTTCCAAAAGGATGTTAAGAAATATGCGACTATCGAGTACATGGAATGTACTCCAGAGAATGATTTCTTTCCTGATTTGTCTAAAGTTTCTCGGACAGACATAATTTTTTTCTGCTCACCAAACAATCCAACAGGTTATGCTGCTTCAAGGGAACAACTAATTCAGTTAGTAAAGTTTGCTAAGAACAATGGATCCATCCTAGTTTATGATTCAGCATATGCCATGTATGCGTCAGATGACACCCCTAGATCGATCTTTGAAATCCCCGGAGCCAAAGAGGTAGGTTCAAATTATCAACACATAAAAACAAAGGTGAACTTGTACACCACCAACATTGAATGATACACCACCACATGTGCTTGGTTCATCTTCTGCCTTAGTGGTGTATGCATCAATTTTGGTGGAGTGCAAATTATCTCATCATTAGTTTGGTGAAAATAAAGACGAATGTCCTTGCTAAAAACTATTTGCATATATGATCCCTAATTGTATTGGTTCATTGAACATGCATGCATGTAATAGGTAAATTACGTATTTTATTTCAATAAAATTGATATTTTTTTTTGGTCTCTAAAGGGTAAGGGACTAATGACCGAATGTGAAAACAAACACTGAAAACAGGTTCATTATACAAATAGGGTCGATAGGAACAATTTTCATTATTTTTTATCAGACTTTGTGGAAAATTTCTGCAGTTTTCTCTGCAAAGTTAATTTTCCAAAAATTCTAGAGCCAAATAAGCATTTACTGGACTTTGTTCATGCATTTTTACATTTTTGAGTTTGACAGGTTGCAATTGAAATTGCATCTTTTTCCAAGTATGCTGGATTTACGGGAGTTCGTCTTGGTTGGACTGTTGTGCCAAAAGAACTTAAATATTCAAATGGGTTTTCTGTTGCTACAGACTATAACCGCATCGTTTGTACTAGTTTCAATGGTGCATCAAACATCGCCCAAGCTGGTGGCCTCGCTTGCCTTTCCCCTGAAGGTCTTGAGGTAATTAATTAGCTTATAACGGTAGTAATATACTTTGCAAAATTGTCTACTTTGGTTATTAAAATTGCACCAATGAGATGGTTTGGTCATATATATATGTGATAATTTCGGCTTATTTAAACTATAATTACCAAACTAGTCCCTCTACTATGTGTAAGTATATGTGGATTTGCTGTTTTGCTGGTGGATTCTATCACATATGTTATTCTAATTTTTGTAGGCTATGCATGAAATGGCTGGATTCTACAAAGAAAACACACAAATTATATTGAATACATTCAAATCACTAGGTTTTAAAGTCTATGGTGGAAAAGATTGCCCATACGTTTGGGTTCACTTCCCAGGCCAAAGTTCATGGGACGTGTTCAATGACATTCTTGAGAAGACCCACGTGGTCACCTTACCTGGTAATGGTTTCGGACCAGGTGGTGAAGGGTTCATTAGGGTAAGTGGCTTTGGTCATAGGAACAATGTGTTGGAAGCATGTCAGAGGTTTAAAAAGTTGTATAAATTACCAACAAAAGAAGCTTGATACAGCCATCTATGTTGTCGAGTGATAGAACATTCTCTCAATAAGTGCTTCATGATTGAAGTCGTCGGTTATGCCATAAAGTATTTCTATTGAGTTATTGTAAGTTTATAATCGTTGAAAAGGCTTGATTTCTATGGAGCTTAATGATATATTGTGAATTTGTGATTGAACTTATATTTAAATTGTTTCAAGTGGCCATTATTTGTAGTGTGCAAGTGTAACAAACCAGTACCATCTAAATGTTTGACTTGTTAGATGTTTATATAATGTTTATAAACTAGGAGCCAAGTTCAGGGTTAGCGAAATACGAAAATTTGTTTAGGGGTGGCGAAAATTTGTTTCAGGGGTAGCGAAATCGCCAAAAAACGTAAAAAGTGGCCAAAAATTCCACTACCGGGTAAAAGTTCAAGGGTAGCGACCGCTACCCCTGGCTTGCATGTACCTCCGCCCCTGACTTGTTAGATGTTTATATATAGTACCGATATATCCCTAACTCACTGAATTTGATGAGAAGAAATATTGGTAGTTATTCCGAAAGCTATCATATTTTGCGTTATATGATGGATCCCAAATTTAGACATAGAAACTGTGCTTGAGGTCTTTTTTCAGTTTCAAAAACCATCCATCCATTTTAACCCATTGGGGTATGGGCCGCACCCGCATTAGTTCTCTTGTTTGTTTCATACGGAGAATCAGCATTCAGTTCCATTTTCACATATTCGAGGGAAAAATCAAGCACCAAGGGATGCTCTTTTGTATCGCTCGTGACAAGTCGTCGAGAATCAGGGCGAGGAGGTATGGGCTTGTGAGAAAGTATCAGAACAACAATGGAATCACAAACAACTCTTTATTCAACCCAGATCCAAAGTAGTCGGCACAGATTGAACCGACTTACAATACACAATGTTTACCAGGTTAGGTTATTATCAACAAGACAATAACCAAACGATTACAAGAGGGAGACAGATCAATGTAATGAACAAGAGAGAGTATGTGTGTGAGATTGATAACACACCGTTATGTCTCAAACCCTAAACTGTAGCGATTGATATATAGGGAGATAAGTTCCACAATGGCCCTTCAACTTCTTTATCTTGTACAAAAGCAGCAATACCTTAACTCTTCTCAGCATACTTTGCTTTGTCCATGATTAGTCCCTGTAATATTAGACTGCAAGACAGACAAAGCCAAAAACATAATCAGCAACAGATAAACTGATATGCTTGTGAAACAGATTATGATTGCTTATTCGAACATTCCCCCCTTAATCTGTTTCCCAAACAAATCAAACAATATCAATTTTTCACACAGAAATTTATGTTGATATACAGGGAGATGTTTAGTGAATATGTCTGCAATTTGGTTTGAAGAGCCAATTTTTTTGGCACTCAAAATACCTTTTGCAATTTTTTCTCGGATAAAGTGAACATCTATCTCAAAGTGTTTTGATCTCTCATGGATGACTGGATTAACAGCAAGTTGCAGAGCAGACTTAATATCACAAAAGAGATTGACAGGAAGATTGACATCAACTGATGCGTGGTTTTGCAACCTTACAACAGGTTTTACCTCTCAAGGGATCTCAAGAGGCTTACAACCCAACCAGGCAGTGTACCTGACCGATGTAGTATAGTGTAGTGGTAAGTACGGGGGATTGATCGTTCTCCATAGGGAATAGTGTTCGTTAGGTATGAAAAAACTACTCTAATAGGTCTAAGGGTGAGAGAAGATTCTTTTTGTGTTTTTATAATTTTATGGAAAGCAAGTAAAATCTCGGGTTTGAAAGAGTGGGCGGAATTAGTTGCTAGTCAACTAACCCAAATAACTACGAATGCAATTAAAATAAAATAACTGAAAATGAAAAGGTGGTAAAACTTATGTGGAGAAAATGTGTTTACTTAGATTTCTTTACTCCCTAACTATCTTTTACCGGTTGATTAGTGTGTATTAGTTGCGTGGATGACGGGTGTATTCCTTAATACCAATCGTGGGGTGACGTACGTACTTCCCCAACTCTACAAGCTCCTACTTCACTCCTATGTCGAGCCGGCTAGGAAGCTCCTAACATGGGATCACTAGAATTCGCTTGTGCATTAAATACAACCATAAAAACCTTTAGTACGCATTGGTTCATGTTTCTTAAGACGTTCAAGCAAGTTACCGAATAGAAAGTTAGCCAGTTTTCTTAAGCCTAACATAGATGAACAATCATCCAATACAACTAATAACACACTAATAACCAATAATCAATAGCTAGGTTTCATTAGATCTAAGCAAACACAAAGAAAAATCTAGCCTAACATGTTAAACAAAAGACAAGAACAAGATAGAATCAAACAACACATAGACATATTGAATGATTAATTGATAACTTATCTTCAATGTAACATGAAAGATCTCAAGGCAAAAAGCCTTGAAAAAGCTGCTAAAATCGTCTTAGGGTTTTCACATACAAAGTTCCACAATAAGTTCCACACTAATGACAAAAAATTGCAAAACTATATATAGACTTTCAGATCTGACGGCGTCACGTTATGGAGTGTGACGCCGTCACCTCGCCGCTTTTAGGGTTCCCGGATGGCCTTCTTGACGCCGTCCTTCTTTAGCTCTCCAAAATCCGTTCTGGCTTATCAAGGCTTGACGCCGTCGGAATTAGGCGTGACGCCGTCCCGCTTTAACTTATACCGTGACGACCTTGATCATTCCAAAGGGTGACGCCGTCAGAATTCCCATGCAAATTTCTCTGGCTTATCATGAGTAATTTTCATATCCACCACTTTTGCCAATCCATGACGCCGTCAAGAACAAATCCTGACGCCGTCCAAGGTACTTTTCAGCCGGTTTTTGAGACTTTGTCGTTTTCTTCACTTTTATGCTCCAAAAACGTCCAAAATGCTTCCTTTTCCAGATTTCTTCTCAAAAGTACCTAAAATGACAAAAGGAACGATTTAGGGCGATATTTGATCAAATAAATACGATTTAGGGCTTAAATGACCCTTAAAAGCGGTACACTTTTCGCTTCATCAAATACCCTTACACTTGAGATTTGCTTGTCCTCAATCAAATGCGCTTTTATTCTAATCAAAATACAAGTTAGGGGTCATTTAATGCTAATATAAAAGTAATTGCAACAAATAATCGTTCCACTTTAATCATAATAAGCACGGAGATTACAAACTAGCACCTCACAAGTAATGTTTAGATACTCACATCTCTCAAGTGTCATCAAAATAAATCTCATAAATGAAAACGGATAATATCTCTCACTACCTGTCATAGCAAATAGATTACCATAGGCTTGGGAAAGGATCAAAAACCTCCTCCACTAGGCGTAAGCACCTAAGATAAACTATCAAAGAGGGCTTTTACATGGGTTATAACGTTAGGTGTACGGAAAAGGAAAACACGGTTTTGTTGGATAAAGGATATTTTACTGGTGGCGAGTTAAAGATCTAGATCAATTACATGTACTATACAATGTTGCTAAGCCAAGACTCGACTCAATCTTAAGCTAAAAACAAAATAACAAAAACATAAAATAAACATAAAATGAAACGGGATGGTAGTCCGTATGTTTTTTCTATTTTTCTTTTTCTCATTTTTTTTGTATTTTTCTTGATTTTTTTTTTTTTTTTTTTTTTTTTTTTTTTTTTTTTTTTTTGCCCTACCATCCAAAATAATACATCATAGGGGCGTTGCATTCCCCTTACACTTGAACTTTTACATAACTTTACAAATAACTATTCTAATGACTCGAATTAAGATAATTAAAACACTTGGAGTACTTTTAAAATATTTAGCACATATGGGGGTAATAAATGATGTTCTTCCCCATTACTCCATTACACTAGTACTTTACCCATGAGTCCCAATCGTCCCAAAACAATATGTACAAGGATATGACTCGACTTAGCAACCATGTAATCAACTAGATAATTAACTTGGGTTTAAACAAATGTTGTCACAATAATGCACTAAAAATGAGTGCATACAAGGTAGGCTAAGGCGATTTGGGTGTACATTTTAGTGGGGTGTAACAAATTCTTCCTTTAAGTAAAATGCTTAAAGGTCGAAACGAAAAGATAGGCTCTGAGGGGTGTACTAAGGGTATCGTGTACTAAAAATGAGTACAACGCAAAGGGTGTGGGAGAATTACTTGACCAATGTAGCCAAAGTAATTATAACAAAAACACAGGTGTAAAACAATGGGTTAATCCTAATGCCTCTTATCATGTAGTAAATCTAACTACACGAATGTAGTCTCACTTGTGGCCTTGGAATGGTCCTAACGCAAGTTCTAGAATCTAAGTGCTACCGGTACACACATCATAGCATAAATGCTTTTCCTACCAATTCTAGGGGCGAACCTCACATATTTGGGGTGGAAAAATTTTTTAGTGGTACGGTTTTTGTGCTAGTCATATAACTCCTATCCGTGAGACGCTCATTAAGATCAATGTTTCACTCCTATATGTTGTAAAAAATTTTAAATTTGGCACTAAAATTGCCCTAACAGGTATTTATCTCAGTTTTATTACACATTTACTATTAAACAAACAAAAATCAAGCGTAATAGCATTCTCTAATCGTACTTTTACCCCCCCTTACACTTAAGATGAACATTGTCCCCAATGTTCAAATAACAAATGTAAAAGTAAAAAAAAGTAAAAGAATGAAAACAAATACTCCCCTGATTCGTTCGGTGGATAATGAAGTAACATGGTTAAATCTTCTTTCAAGAGAATGTAAAAGCTCCAAGACTAATGCATCACCAAAAGCTTGATCCAAAAAACATTTCCTTGTCCAAAATAACCTGTTAAACCTGAGAAAACAAACACGAAAACCTGCATAACATCGGCGGGATAAACTCTATATATAAGGATATAATGCTTGTGGAATGATAATTTTGCAGATTCCTGGAGATTATAAGTTATAGATTTAATAAAAACTTTTTATGAAAACAAAACTTTCAAAAATTTTCAGAAAATTAAACCTGACGCCGTCAGGTTGTAAAGCCTGACGCCGTCAGAAATGATCTGACAGAATTCTCATGTTACGTTTCCGGAAATTTTTTGGAAAAACCTATACCTTACTTCCTGGAATTCCTGCAAAACATCATTATGACTCGATACAAGCATTTGACTCAAACAAACACTAATATGTATGTTCATTTATTATTATTACGATTCATGTTCATTTGTGTTCTAAATAAACCGATTTAGATTTCCCTTACACTTAACTTTCGCAAAATACCTTTATATGTAGTTAAGACGAAGTTAAAAACAAAATAAAGCATTTTCACAAATTAATTTTTTAACATGAATCAATAATAATAAAACTTAAACACACATACGGAAACAAATAAAATCAAACAAACAAAGAAATAAACACACAAAGCAAATAAAACTTGGGTTGCCTCCCAAGAAGCGCTTTTCTTTATTAACGAGTCTTGTAGCTAGACTCAAAGTCCTTCTACCCTATGTAAGTGAGCTCGTCATCGAGGACGTCTTTAGGGTTAAGCTTGGATTGAAGTTTCCTATTGGTCCGCTTAGTACAATATATCCTTTCAAACTTCTCTCCATCCGGCTCATACAATGTCATCTTAATATGCCATGACCCATCTCCATCTTTGGGTGGTTTGTCCCAATCCCACTTATGATCATCGTCCTCACAATTCCACTTATTCAACCCTAGGTTAATTGGCAAAACTCCTAGGAAATCAATCATCTTCCTAAAAACTAGAGGGTCTTCAAACGGATCCAATTCGGTGTCCCTAGCTAAGAGTTGCTCTACCGTATGTGTTCGGTTAACAAAGTCCTCTTCTAGGTAAAATGGGCGTTGGGGTCCTATGAAGTCTCTATCGATCCAAGGTCCATATCTAGATGGTCTCCTATTTGATTCTAACCAATGGGGTGTCGGTTCCTCACTAGTATCATAGGCATGTTTCTTAACATCATAGACTGACCAAGTATCTCCTTCTCCTACCGCTATCTTGGATTCCTTACAATCAATCATAGCACTAGCGGTCGCCAAAAATCCTCTACCTATCAACAAGGGGCATGTAGGGTCGCTAACCATATCAAGGACGTGGAAATCGGCTAAAATGGTTAGTTTTCCAATGTGCACTAACACGTCCTTAACTACTCCAACCGGGTAAGCAACACTTCCATCCGCTAAGCCTATTATCACCTCGGTTTCTTCAATTTTTCCTAGTTTTAGAGAGGTGTAGAGAGGTAACGGAAGTAGGTTAAGGCTTGATCCAAGATCGGCTAATGTGTCATAAGCCTCCGAATTACCGATCTTGCAAGGTAGAACAAATAAGCCCGGATCATCTAACTTCTTAGGTAGCTTGTTTTGAACGAAGGCGGTCCCTTTTTCGCCTAACTTGAGCTTCTTCTCATCCAACACATCAACAACCGGACTTTCAAGGTGGAGCTCCTTGAATTCTTCGTCAAGGTTTTGAGTGGGAGGTGTTTCAACTACAACTTGGGTTTGTTTGAAACACGTGCTCATGGAATTGACCGAATAATATTGTGGACAAGAACTAGGAGACGTAACCGATGAAATGGCGTTGACGTTTAGTTTCGGGTTCTTGACCGTGTTGCTAGGGAGTGCTCCCATTTCTCGGTCATTGAGGGCTTTCAACAAGGTGTCAATCTTATTGGTCATCTCGCTTTGTTTTTGTTTGAAATCGGCTTCAAACTTGGCTAAACGAGCTTCTTGAGATGCCATAAATTGGGACATCAATCCTTCAAAGTTATTGGTACTACCATTGCTGGAAGGATTGTTGTTGAAAGTACGGTTCGAGTTGGAACCGCTTGATTGGAAACGATTAGGTGGGTTGGAAGAATTGGTTTGTTGTGCGTTTTGGTTTTGTTTCCACCTAAGGTTTGGGTGATTTTTCCATGAGGGGTTGTATGTATCACCGTAGGGGTTTGGCTCGGGTTTGAAAGTGTACCACTTGTCTCCCGCTCCGTCGGTACGCGAGGATGCGTAGTCCGCAAAAGCTTGTTCGGGGAGTTCCATGCAATCACGAGTGTCGTGGGGACCACTACATAATTCACATGAAGAAGTGATTTTGTTCACTTGGCTTGAAGGTTTAGGAGCCTCGTAGGATTTCATGAGAAACTTGACTTGGTCTTCAAGTTCTATGATCCTACGGTCGGAAGTGCTTGAATTGTTCGAAGGCAAAGATATTGCCTTGACCGTTTTATTCAAATCACGGGGATCACTCCAACTTTCGTTGTCATAAAGAGCAAGATCTTCTAGGAGAGCCCATGATTGTTCCGCACTTAGATCACGTAGCTTACCACCAGCCGATTGGTCAATGGTTTGCCTCGTGGAGAGATTGATATGGTCATAGAAGATTTGGACTTGGAGCCAAAGTTCTATGCCATGGTGAGGGACTTTTTGGTGTAAGTCCTTGAATCGAGTCCATGCCTCGTAGAGGGTTTCGCCTTGACGTTGTTGGAACATCAAGATATCATTCCTTAGCTTGGTAGTTCTTCCCGGTGGGAAAAACTGAGCAAGGAAACGAGTGGTGAGATCATCCCAAGAGGTGATGGATCCTGCGGGTTGACGTTCTAGCCATTGACTAGCTTGGTCCCGCAGAGAGAATTGAAAGAGACGCAGTCGGGTCGTCTCTCGAGTGGCAACATCAAGGTCTATAGAATCAACGATTTTGAGAAAGTCCTTGAGATGTTGATTAGGATCTTCAGAACGAAGTCCATGGAATGCGCATCCGCTTTGCACCAACCGGATGGTGTCGGATCGTAAGGGAGTGACATTGGCTCCTTGAGTGAGCTCAATGGTGTTTCGATAGCCATGGTGGCTAGGACGGGAATACTCTCCTAAAGTACGGGCTCTAGGAGGTGGTGGTTGTTGTGGTGGGTTGTTGGGATCAAGGATATTACCACCTTCCATGATGTCGGATGGTAATGGTTACGAACAAAGAAACGAAGAAAAAAGATAGACTAAAGAAAACCTAGAAAAATAAAATAAAAATCTCACTAGAAAAGAATCTAGTGAGTAGACCTATAAAATAAAAATTCAACCTAAACAATAACTATTCCCCGGCAGCGGCGCCAAAAACTTGATGCGTGGTTTTGCAACCTTACAACAGGTTTTACCTCTCAAGGGATCTCAAGAGGCTTACAACCCCACCAGGCTGTGTACCTGACCGATGTAGTATAGTGTAGTGGTAAGTACGGGGGATTGATCGTTCTCCACAGGGAATAGTGTTCGTTAGGTATGAAAAACTACTCTAATAGGTCTAAGGGTGAGAGAAGATTCTTTTTGTGTTTTTATAATTTTATGGAAAGCAAGTAAAATCTCGGGTTTGAAAGAGTGGGCGGAATTAGTTGCTAGTCAACTAACCCAAATAACTACGAATGCAAATAAAATAAAATAACTGAAAATGAAAAGGTTGTAAAACTTATGTGGAGAAAAATGTGTTTACTTAGATTTCTTTACTCCCTAACTATCTTTTACCGGTTGATTAGTGTGTATTAGTTGCGTGGATGACGGGTGTATTCCTTAATACCAATCGTGGGGTGGCGTACGTACTTCCCCAACTCTACAAGCTCCTACTTCACTCCTATGTCGAGCCGGCTAGGAAGCTCCTAACATGGGATCACTAGAATTCGCTTGTGCATTAAATACAACCATAAAAACCTTTAGTACGCATTGGTTCATGTTTCTTAAGACGTTCAAGCAAGTTACCGAATAGGAAGTTAGCCAGTTTTCTTAAGCCTAACATAGATGAACAATCATCCAATACAACTAATAACACACTAATAACCAATAATCAATAGCTAGGTTTCATTAGATCTAAGCAAACACAAAGAAAAATCTAGCCTAACATGTTAAACAAAAGACAAGAACAAGATAGAATCAAACAACAAATAGACATATTGAATGATTAATTGATAACTTATCTTCAATGTAACATGGAAGATCTCAAGGCAAAAAGCCTTGAAAAAGCTGCTAAAATCGTCTTAGGGTTTTCACACACAAAGTTCCACAATAAGTTCCACACTAATGACAAAAAATTGCAAAACTATATATAGACTTTCAGATCTGACGGCGTCACGTTATGGAGTGTGACGCCGTCACCTCGCCGCTTTTAGGGTTCCCGGATGGCCTTCTTGACGCCGCCCTCTTTAGCTCTCCAAAATCCGTTCTGGCTTATCAAGGCTTGACGCCGTCGGAATTAGGCGTGACGCCGTCCCGCTTTAACTTATACCGTGACGACCTTGATCATTCCAAAGGGTGACGCCGTCAGAATTCCCATGCAAATTTCTCTGGCTTATCATGAGTAATTTTCATATCCACCACTTTTGCCAATCCATGACGCCGTCAAGAACAAATCCTGACGCCGTCCAAGGTACTTTTCAGCCGGTTTTTTGAGACTTTGTCGTTTTCTTCACTTTTATGCTCCAAAAACGTCCAAAATGCTTCCTTTTCCAGATTTCTTCTCAAAAGTACCTAAAATGACAAAAGGAACGATTTAGGGCGATATTTGATCAAATAAATACGATTTAGGGCTTAAATGACCCCTTAAAAGCGGTACACTTTTCGCTTCATCATCAACCTTCAAATCTTTTAAATTTTTTTGAATCCAGATAATTTCACAGGCAGCAGTTGACATAGATCTATATTCTTCTTCTGTAGAAAATTTTGAGAGGGTATTCTCTTTTTTACTTTTCCATGAGATTAAACACTTATTAAAGAACACACAATAACCAGTGACAGATCTCCTGGTTTTAATGAACTTAGCCCAGTCTATTTCACTGTATCCTTCAAGATGATTATTAGTATTACTAAAATTATATCTTAAACCCTTACCTGGAGCACCCTTTAGGTATCTCAGAACATTGAGTGCACAGTCCAAATGAGACTTTAATGGAGAGTGCATATATTGTGCTAAACAATGAACTTAATATGAAATATCAGGTCTGGTATGGGTCAGATAGATTAGTTTTCCAAGTAATTTCTGATAACCAGTTATGTTCACAAGTAAAGGGTTAGCAGCAGTAGGAATGTAAGATAGGACAGAATTAGGTTCCATAGGAGTAGACACAGGTTTACATCCTAGAAGCCCAAACTCCTTAAGAAGCTCAAGACAGTATTTTCTTGTGTGAGACAGATATCATTACAGGTTTTTAAGACCTCAATACCAAGAAAATACTTCAAGTTACCCAAGTCTTTGATATGAAACTTGGTTTTTAGGAAATCTTTAAACTGATTTATCTCATTAATACAATTTCCAGTAAGAACAATGTCATCCACATAAACAAAAAGAGCAATAAACTTGTTATTGTAAGTTTTAGTGAACAAGGAGTGATCATTAGCAGATTGTTCAAAGTTATTCTCCTTTAATACACTAACAAGCTTTTTATTCCACTTTCTAGGTGCTTGTTTTAAGCCATAAAGGGACTTAACAAGTTTACAGACCTTATTTTTATTATTCTCATCACAAAAACCTTTAGGAATGGTCATATAAACATCTTCATCTAAGTCTCTATACAGAAAGGCATTATTAACATCAAGTTGGAAAAGAGGCCATTTGTTCTTAACAGATAAAGCAATTAAGCATCTAACAGTATATATTTTCACAACAGGAGAGAACGTTTCATCATAGTCTAATCTTTCTCTTTGATTAAAGCCTTTATCAACTAATCTGGCCTTATATCTATCAATTTCACCATTAGCTTTGTATTTGATCTTAAAGATCCATTTATAGCCAATAGGAGTTCTATTTGGTGGCAGATCAGTTATATCCCAAGTATGATTTTCATTTAAGGCCTCAATTTCAGAATTCATAGCATTAATCTAATTACTGTCAAGTATAGCTTCTTCGTAACAAGTGGGTTCAATACTTTTATTTAGGCTAGAAGCAAAACAGTAATTATCTTTGTCAATATTAGAGTAATTAACAACTCTTTCAACACCATATTTTACTTTACCTTCAACGATGAAATTTTTAAGACTACTAGGCATCTTAGAAGTTCTGGTTGACCTTCTTGTAGTGATGGCTGGCAAGCCTTCTTGTTCAAAATTCTGATCAGAGTCAGTAGTTATACCAACAGAATCTGTTTCATGTGAAACAATGCCCTTAGGGTGTGTATTTTCATCTATGAAAGTTGCAACAGATTCATCATCCTCATTAGGATGATTCAACTCTGTGCCCTCATTATAAGAAATCACTCTCCCTTCATCATTGGGACTTATATCTAATTCAAAAAAAAACAAAAAATTGTGATTTAAATCTTTAGACAAACCAGTTTCAAAAGTAGGTTTTTGCAAAGTATTTTTCATTTTAAATGGGAAAACAGTTTCATAAAATTTGACATCTCTTGAATGAAAAATATTTTTTTTTTCCAAACTCAGAAGTTTATAACCTTTTTTCTCATTAGAGTAACCAATAAAGACACTTTTTTCAGATCTACTACCAAATTTATCAGAACTATTAAGAATGGTAGCATAACATAAGCAACCAAAAACCCTAAGGTGAGAGAGTGAAGGGTCATGCCCATACACATAGAAGAAAGGGGATTTGCCAGACAACACAGAAGAAGGCAACCTGTTTATAACATAAGCAGCGGTTAGAACACATTCAGGCCAGAAATATAGAGGTAATTCCCCCTGAAACATAAGGGATCTAGCCACATTTAGAAGATGCCTATGTTTCCTTTCTGCAATACCATTTTGTTGAGGTGTATAAACACAAAAAGTTTGATGTAAGATGCCTTTGTTATGAAAAAACTGTTGCAGATTGTTGTTAACAAATTCTGTTCCATTATCACTTCTAAAAATCTTTACATTATGTTCAAATTGATTTGATAACATGTGAACAAAGTTAACAATGGAAACATAAACATCATCTTTTCCTTTAAGCATATAAACCCAGACTGCCCTTGAATAGTCATCAACTATTGTTAGAAAATATTTATAACCATCTCTGCTAGTGACTTTGTATGGACCCCATACATCTAGGTGAACAAGTTAACCAATTTTAGTTGACTTATGGTCACTTAGAGGAAATGGTTCTCTAGTTTGTTTAGCTTTATTGCAGGTGTCACAAAGATGATCAGATTCAGTTGGACTATCAAGTTTGAGAGTGGGTTTAAGGACATGTAAAACTTGGTCAGAAGGATGACCAAGTCTTTGATGCCAAAGACTTCTAGACACATAGCAGATAGATATGCAATTATTAGAAATAATCTTACATGCAGAGTCAACATCAAACATATATAACCCATTGCATTATTTACCAATCCCCACAGTCCTTTTTTGTTGTAAATCCTGTATATAGAAAATAGATTCATCAAATCTAACAAACAACTTATTGTCTCTAGCAATCTTATGAACAAACAGCAGACTCACATTATACTCAGGAATTACCAAAACATCATATAAGGTTAGACCATTGTTGATTTTTAAATCACCAATTTTAGTAATTAAAGCCTGAGTACCATTGGGATGACCAACAGTTAGACCAAGGTTTGAAATATACACAACATTGATTAAGAATTTTGCAGACACAGTCATGTGCTGGTTTGCACCAGAATCAACAATCCATCCAAGACTGATGTTTCCAGTTAAAGAATTTGTGTTATTATTGAAAAATTTGTTGAAGTTTATATTAAACTTGACACTTCCATTAAAGAAAGTTCCAGAAAAACTTTTACCTGCCATATTGGCATTAGCAGAAGACACATTATTGTCATTAAGAAGACTCATGAGTCTGACAAGCTGTTCATTAGACAAAGAGACAGGAGAGTTGCTAGCTCTATTATCAGTAGCATGATTAACATCAGTAGAAGCATTATTACTGGTAACAGGTTTAGAATTAGCATTGAAGTTTCTTTTAACATAACCAGCAGGGTAACCAACAAGATCATAACATCTTTCAACAGTGTGGCCAGTCTTATTACAGTGGGTACACTTAAGATTTGGATTTGGTCCTCTGTTGTTTGAATTATTACCAGTATTGAAACTAGATCCTTTGTTGAAATTGTTATTATTGTTAAACCTTTTCTTGTTATCAAAAGTTTTTGCACCATCAAAAGTTTTTGCAGCAAAGGCTGTAGCATTAGGTTTAACAGAACTGTTTCCAGAAGAAAATTTTCTATGAGATTCTTCCCCAGAAACAACAGAAAAAGCAGTTTTGACATTAGGTAAAGGATCTCTGGTTAAAATGTTACTTCTGATAGGCATATAACTGTCATCAAGGCCCATAAGAAACTGCATTAACTTGATTAGTTGATTATGTTTTTCAAAATGTTTTGCAGCCTCACAAGTACAGGGTGGTAAACAGATCATTGAGTCAGATTGTTTCCATAAAGAATTAAGATTATTGTAATAATCAGCAAGAGAGGACCCATTTTGACTTAAAAAATTTATATTTTTATGCAAATTAAAAACTACTGAACCATCAACTTTATCATATGTTTCTTTAAGATCTTCCTACATCTCATAAGCAGTTTTAGCATATACGGCACCAGCAAACAATTCAGAACTAAGAGAATTCAGAATCCAAGTAACAACAACAGAATTACAGTATTACAAGTATCCCATTGATTAGCAAGAGCAGGATTAGAATTATATCTTTTACAAGTACCATCAATAAATCCAATTTTATTATGGTTCCTTAAAGCAAAAGTCATGGCAATACTCCATATTTTATAATTTTCTATTCCAGTAAGTTTAATAGTCACAATTGGAGTACCATTAGTATTATTTGGATGTAAATATAGAGCATCACCAAAAGACAGATTCAATTCCGAGGAAGAACCAACTTCAACATTTTTATTTTTATCTACACTAGCATCATCATCACCAGCCATGATAAAAAACAAAGAAACAAAATAGAAACAGACAGATAAACAAGAAAGCAAATATCACAGACAGAATAACACAAACAATCACCAGAAATCACAAATAATCACCAATCTCAACAAACTTCTCAATTCCCTTAATCTATCCTCCAACCTTAGAACAATAGGAATTAAAAGACAGAATTTAAATAACTCACACCCAAGAAATAACAAGTACTAAGCCAGTGGATTGGGGTAAACCAGAGCAGGTATTCATACCACTCAGAGGTGGCAGATCAAGGTGTTAATTTACTTGTTTGCACCCACAAAGACTTGAATACTGTTATTCTTTTAGTGATGCTAGACTTACAGAGCAATAGGCAGCGGAAGGAACAAATCACAATCACCCTAGATTCACTTAGTCTAGGGCTGATTATGAACCAGAATCAACCAGCAATCACTCCAATAGCAAAAGCCCCAAAAATCAAAAATTAGGGTTTCAGGATCAAACCCTAATTTTCCAATTAATACCCAGCATAGCAAGAACAATCAAATTGACCTCCTCAGAAGTCCAAGAAACACTTTAATTATTGCCAGAAGGATCAAGAAGTAAGATCCCCAAATTTCCAGAAACCCTAGAAATTGAATCAACAACGATTATGAGCCTGAGTCTTTGATACCATGTGAGAAAGCATCAGAACAACAATGGAATCACAAACAACTCTTTATTCAATCTAGATCCAAAATAGTCGGCATAGATTGAACCGACTTACAATACACAATGTTTAACAGGTTAGGTTATTATCAACAAGACAATAACCAAACGATTACAAGAGGGAGACAGATCAATGTAATGAACGAGAGAGAGTATGTGTGTGAGATTGATAACACACTGTTATGTCTCAAACCCTAAACTGTAGCGATTGTTATATAAAGAGATAAGTTCCACAATGGCCCCTCAACTTCTTTATCTTGTACAAAAGCAGCAATACACCTTAACTCTTCTCAGCATACTTTGCTTTGTCCATGATTTGTCCCTGTAATATTAGATTGCAAGACAGACAAAGCTAAAAACATAATCAGCAACAGATAAGCTGATATGCTTGTGAAACAAATTATGATTGCTTATTCGAACAGGGCGAGGAGGTATGGGCTAATGGCTAATCCCGGGTGTAAACCTACTTTTACTCGA
Organism: Artemisia tridentata subsp. tridentata; assembly: GCA_021014915.2. Lineage (NCBI taxonomy): Eukaryota > Viridiplantae > Streptophyta > Magnoliopsida > Asterales > Asteraceae > Artemisia > Artemisia tridentata. The sequence continues at coordinate 80,972,915 of CP139509.1, forward strand.
AAATAGTTTGTGTTCCCCATTGCAGTCCGTTCGTGGGTATTCATTCCATTGTACATATCTGAAAAACTTTAATTTATCTCCCTAGTACTCCTTTATCATTTAGGGTCCTCTAAATCAACTCGCGTAAGACACTATCACATGTTGGAAAACCGTATTCAATCTTAAATTGTACCTTTAATAATTAAATAGCATCAAAGTGTAATAAGTATATTATTAGTGGCGGTATGCAATTTTAAATTGTACCTTTAATAATTAAACAGTATAAAAGTGTAATAAGTATATAATTAGTGGCGGAAGCGTAAAATATTTAATTGCATACAAAAGAGTTTTCACAAAGTGCTCTAGTTTTACCTTTTCAACTGTAAACATAAATATAACGAATATAAGCGTACCATATGCATGTCATGTAATGAATCATGAAATCAAGAATCCAACATATGATTTCTCTATCGATATCTATGCTAGCACTTCACCCTTAGATTTCTACATCCAATCACGAACAACACGAAAACCATCGCTTGCTTGTAAATCCTTAAGGTCGCAACGCTAAGGATGGTAGTTGTAGTCGATTGACCAAAACAACCTTAAGGGTTGTTTGGTTAAGGTTGTTCGGTTTGTGTCGTGCAATCGAATCACAAGAAAGTGTGTGTGTGTCGTGTTTACATGTACTTATAAAGCAACTATTTGGGAAATGTGTTATTGTAAGGTATATTTTTCAGATCAAGAAGGGTTTCGTAAAGACTTTCAAAATTATTTTAATCCTCAATTCTTAGTTTTTTAAACAAAACCTTAGCTAGTAATCCATGTATATATTACAAACCTATCTACAAATAAAAGCGAGAACATGTGTAGCTTTTTATTTGGTCAGCACAATCAAAACGCGTGAACAATGTTGCTTCTGGTATCTACCGATACTAATCTCCTGTGTGACACTGCTAAATGGTTTACGTCTCAAATTGTTTGAAAGCGAGGAAGTCTTCAACTACTTGTAATTAATTGTTACAAGGATCCCTAGAACGATATATAGACAAAAGAGACTAGACCGCCTACTATACATCTAATACCCTAAAGTTGATCAATTATAGGGTTTTTGAGGCGTTTAGAAAATGAGAGGAGGAAAAGAAGGATAAGATCTTGTGTTGGACGGATTTGAGTAGTTATGAGCATATGTCTTATATTTATAACGGGAGTTTTCATGTTCGAGAAGTAAAACTTTCTAATTATATGTAGTTCCGCCCAAGTCTTAGTTAATTGCATTTACCACTTAAACATAATTAATTACTCAACCCCTCTAATTAATTTTTTATTTTGGGATACATCAACGCGACCCATATAATAAAGCAAACATAATTGCATATATATCCTTCCCCAAGTGAATAATTGTATATATATCCTTTGTACAAGTTTTTGATGCACATAGTACAATGATTTTTATGCATGCTTTGGATATATATGCAATTATGCATTTTCGGAATGATATATATGCAAAAAAACCCTAAAGCAAACATAATAGCCTTATGCATTTTTCCACCAACATATAATAAAAGAGTTAGATACTTTTAATTCGTTTGTCTTATAATAGATTATCGAATTGAGTATGATGCTTATGAAGACTCTCATAATAGTAGTTATTTTAAAGCTAAAAAGTATAAGAGTTTCTCTAGAGAATTGATATGTACACATAATGTTTCCATTTGCACATCTAAATTAACTAGAAAAGATGTTTCTACACATTCTCAATATATTTTCATTTTGTGCTACTTTCTGAAACTCAAAATCCCCGGTACATTGAAACCATCCCGATCATCGTCTACCATGTTGTGTGAAAGCCATAGAACAATATTTTCTAAACAAGAAAATATATTTTCTTATATTCAATCACCGATCAAATATTAATCAAAAAACCATAAAGTTTCGCTTGTTTATCGATGCTTTCCTGGTGTGTTCTTCCTACATAAATATTCATATAGAGTTAAACTTTTCGAAAGAGTTAAAAGCTTCATATTTCATTTAAAATTATAACTTTTACTCTAATGACAATCAGAAACTTGTCCAATCAAAACTGACATAAATCTATGAACAAAAAGAACGAGCAAAGTTCTTTTAAATTTTGTAAAATAAAAGAGTACCTATCAGCCCATCATAGTATAGTCTCAAAAGGAAACAATTTAAATTGATGATTAACAAATCAGTAGCAATTAAACTTGTTTTAGCAAAGTTTTGGTCCACCAATTTTGACCGATTTGTCTAGTCACTTAAAGATTGTAGAATTCAAATACCTATATAACTTGTGCCCGAAAAAATGGGATCATACATTATATGAATATTGGTGGTTGAATGTATATATATTACTCGTAATAATGAACTTTATGATGGTAGAATGTGTTAACAATTAACTTACAGGTGGGTTTTGAAATTAAAAACAAAGAAGAATACTATTCTATGGCTCTCATGTACATTGAAAACTCACACTAGCAAAAATGGCATGGCCTTTGCCTTTCATTTAATGGCCCCGGTTGATTCCTTCTCTTTTTTTATATATCATATTATATTAATATTTTTGTTTAATCCAAATGTATATCCATTCCCGTATTTAATCCAAATGCATGCCCATATACTCGTATTATTGTTTTTATTCAAATGAATGATTTTATGCTTCTATTTATGAAGAAAACGTGTTTTATGATTTGAAAATTTACTTGTATATACAACAGAGAAATTTATGCAATCAATGAATAAGTAAGAGCATAATGAATCAATTTTTTTATAATTATATGCCAATAATCATATAACTAAGTTCATATCACCGGATACAAATTTACGTTGTTTGCAACTAGTTAACTGGATAGTAAAAGCATGCAGCAAAGCGCGACTCGAACAACACAACTTTAAAACAAGTCCTTGAAGATATAATTAATCGCCTAATGTCTTTAGGCAAGCTAATAGAAAGAGGAATAATGGTCTTAAAATGAAAATAATAAACAACTTTTAAGGACTTCAAGAATAGGATGTAAACTGCATGTATATGATTGTAAATATGATATTCTAATTATAATAATTCTTCATATCGATCTGTCACAATATAATCTTTATATTTTACTCTATTAATTCCATATTTTTTAATGCTTTCAACTACTGTTAGCTTCTAGCTAGGCCTTGTCCTATAAAGTCCTGCTCATTTTCACCATAATCACGTACAAATAACACTCTCTTCCAGCAAAATAACTTAAGGTATATATCTACTGGTGTGTATCATAAAATGGTGGGGATCTTGAAATCTGTAGCTACTTCAGTAGAAGATGCAGTAAAAGATAAGACTGGTAATTATAATTCACTCTTACACGTTTATTTTCGTCTAATTCTATGAGGAAATTAAAGTTACACCATTCTTCTATGTATGCACTAGATTAACCGAGTACTTAAACTTATTATTTATGCTTATGGTTTTTTTAACGACATTTTGTTATTGAAATATAGCAAACATTCTCATATATATTTTTGTTGTTGTTTCTCAGCTTATAAGACACAAGTCTCTCGCAATGAGAATATTGCTAAACTTCAAGCAGGTTACCTCTTTCCGGAGGTATCTACTATAATTGTCGAACATTGTTGATAGTTTCAGAGTACTGTGGATATAAAAATCTGTTGTTATTATTTATTTGGAAATGAGACTAAGATACATTTCATGTGCTGAGTTACAGATTCGTAAAAGGGTTGGTGCACATAAGTTGAAATACCCTGATGCAAAAATGATAAGCCTTGGCCTTGGTGATACCACTCAGCCCATTCCAGAAATTATTAGTTCTGCCATGGCTAAGGTATGATCACTCTTTTCCATATAATTTTTCCATGTGCATCGTGTCCGTTTTATATTAGTTTATGATGGTGTATCGAGAACATGGTGAACCTTAATCTTTTTGCTAAAAATCAAATTCCATTTTGCCAAGCTATCTTTTTCCCATATCAAATTCCATTTTGCAAAGTATTCGTATGCGTTTGAGTGATATATTTTACTGAAAAATAAACTTACAAATACCACGAAAGAAAACAGATTAAATTGCGCTACTATTACAACAAAAGAAACAAAAGCATAATCGTAAACAGCGGATGTCGAAGCTTGTCTTTACTTGACACGCATGGTTCTTTAAAACAGATTCACTATGTGTTTACCATGGTACAACGGCCTGTCCAAAATTACTAAATTACTCACGTACACGACCAAATAATATATTGTTCATATAGATCTCATTAAGGGGAGAACTTAACCCAATATTAGTCTACAATTTATTATAAATTACAGTGTACACAAAATTGATGATAACAAACTTTTTACCAATATTATCCAATATTCTTCTAATTGATTCTTATAGAATATCACTAGGAAAATTTGTGTCATACTTACGCATACATTCGCACAAAGTTTGATGGTTTCATATGTCTACATTGCAGAGAGCATTGGCCTTATCGACTATTGAGGGTTACAGTGGATATGGAGCTGAAAAAGGTGAAACGGTACGCATAAGTTGTAGTCTTTGTTAATTAAAATTACGTCATAATTCTAAAAGCTATCATGTATGATTATGTATATTCATGAATTTCAGCTATTATTAATATACTATATATCTAAAATCAAACTTAATAGCTCATTAAAATTTATGTGCCATTTATATGTTCAGCAACTGAGAGCTCGACTTGCCTCAACGTTTTATTCAAGCCTTGGCATAGATGAAGATGATATATTTGTATCTGATGGTGCAAAATGTGGCATTTCTCGCATTCAGGTTTTTGGTTTTGTGTAATTTATCGTTATTTTACTACTTTTTAGTAAAATCATCTCCGATATCAACATTTTTATCAATCTTTGTGGCAGGCCTTATTTGGGTCTAATGTTACAATGGCGGTACAAAGTCCAGCGTATCCGGTAACCATTTCATTATTCTGCATTGACTATTTTCACAGTTCAAACACCAAGTTTTATTTTTATTTCTGTTTTCATTTCCCCTTTCAGGCTTATGTAGATTCAAGTGTGATTATGGGCCAAACAGGGGAGTTCCAAAAGGATGTTAAGAAATATGAGACTATCGAGTACATGGAATGTACTCCAGAGAATGATTTCTTTCCTGATTTGTCCAAAGTTTCTCGGACAGACATAATTTTTTTCTGTTCACCAAACAATCCAACAGGCTATGCTGCTTCAAGGGAACACCTAATTCAGTTAGTAAAGTTTGCTAAGAACAATGGATCCATCCTAGTATATGATTCAGCATATGCCATGTATGCGTCAGACGACACCCCTAGATCAATCTTTGAAATCCCTGGAGCCAAAGAGGTAGGTTCAAATTATCAACACATAAAAACAAAGGTGACTTGTACACCACCAATATTGATTAATACACCACCACATGTGCTTGGTTCATCTTGTGCCTTAGTGGTGTATGCATCAATTTTGGTGGAGTGCAAATTATCTCATCATTAGTTTGGTGAAAATGAGAAATGTCCTTGCTAAAAACTATTTCCATATATGATCACTAATTGTACTGGTTCATTGAACATGCATCTAATAGGTAAATTACGTATTTTATTTCAAAAAAATACTATTTATTTTTGGTCTCTAAAGGGTAGGGGACTAATGACCGAATGTGAAAACAAACACTGAAAACAGGTTCATTTTGCAAATAGTGTCGATAAGAACAAGTTTCATTATTTTTTATCAGACTTTGTGGAAAATTTCTTTAGTTTTCTCTGCAAAACTTAATTTTCCAAAATTTCTAGAGCCAAATAAGCATTTACTGGACTTTTTTCATGCATTTTTACATTTTTGAGTTTGGCAGGTTGCAATCGAAATAGCATCTTTCTCTAAGTATGCTGGATTTACGGGAGTTCGTCTTGGTTGGACTGTAGTACCAAAAGAACTTAAGTATTCAGATGGGTTTTCTGTAGCTACAGACTATAATCGGATTGTTTGTACCACTTTCAATGGTGCATCAAACATCGCCCAAGCTGGTGGCCTTGCTTGCCTTTCCCCTGAAGGTCTTGAGGTAGTAACATACTTTACAAAATGGTCTGTGTTTGGTAACTAATATTGCAACAATGAGATGTGGTTTGGTCATATGTGATAATTCCTGCTTATTTGAACTATAATTACCAAACTTGTCAAGTAGTCCCTCTACTATGTGTAAGTATATGTGGATTTGCTATTTTGCCCATGGATTTTATCACAAATGTTATTCTAATTGTTGTAGGCTATGCATGAAATGGCTGGATTCTACAAAGAAAACACACGAATTATATTGAATACATTTAAATCACTAGGTTTTAAAGTATACGGTGGAAAAGATTGCCCGTACGTTTGGGTTCACTTCCCAGGCCAAAGTTCTTGGGATGTGTTCAATGACATTCTCGAGAAGACACACGTGGTTACCTTGCCTGGTAATGGTTTCGGACCAGGTGGTGAAGGTTTCATTAGAGTAAGTGGTTTTGGTAATAGGAACAATGTTATGGAAGCCTGTCAGAGGTTCAAAAAGTTGTACAATTTACCAACAAAAGAAGATTGAGACAACCTTTCTTAGTAGTAAAAGATTTTCAATAAGTGCTTCAATTCATGATTGAAGTCGTCGGCAATGCCAAAAAGTGTTTCTAGTTATTATATTGTAAATTTCTAATCGTTGGAAAGGCTTGATTTCTATGGATCTTAATGTTATTGTGATTGTTTCAAATGGCCATTGTATTGTGAAAGTGTAACAAAATTAATTAAGTATTGATTTATCCCTCTCCGCCACACTGCATTTCATCAGAAGTAATATTAAGCCGTCATATTTCACATTATCTAAGATCCCACAATTAGACATAAACTAATTTTGAGGTCTTTATTCAGTTTTGAAGATTACATTCCTCCATTTCAGTTAGGGGTGTAAGCAGGTGACTTTATGATACGAGCCAAAATACTAGTTCAAAAGAGAGGACACGTGGCGATCACATGAGTTAGTTCAAATAACCACTTTAGGCGGGAAAAGCCGTTATACGCCTTCCTCCTTGCTCCCTGCCTATAAGTAGCAGATTTCTATCTCATTTGTAACCATTCACTAAAAACTGATTGTAATCTTCTTCTCTCTTAATTCCATTACAACAAGTGAATCATTGATAATCAAATACGGTTTCATTTCTTCCTTTTGTGATCCCCTGCTTGTTATCTACAATTAGCCACATTTCATTAATGATTTCTAGTTAATTACTATCCGTATACATCAATTGATCAGAGCTTCGACTCTGGCAATTGTATCATCTTCTCTGATCGTTTTACTGTGAAGTTTGTTATTTTCCAGCGATGTTTTTTATTTTTTGGTGAAGATTGTTACTTTCCGACGAAGTTAGTTACACGTTCTGTTACAATAGTGAATACAAGCAACAACCCATTGATGTCAGTTGAACAAATAGAGTCAATGCAAGAAACACTTGGTGGACTTCAGACTGCCATGGAAGGCGTGAATGAAAACTTAAGGAAACTTTCGGTTCAACAAAAATCATTAAACGAACGGCTAGCAATAATCAACGGTGAGAAAGGTAACAGTAATGGTGGTAAAATTAGTAATTGCGAAAATGATGCATACAATGTGTTTGGTGAAATGTCTATGAACGAATTTCTCAAAAATATGGTACAGTTAAAAGAATATTATGAATCATTCAATTCATCGTTTATTAGTAAGATGGGCTTGGAGGAACGGTATCTAGTTGATCATTTCTTGTGTGTGTTGCCGTTTGAAATTAGACATGGGGTTAGAATGTTCACACTCGAAACCCTTTCAGATGCATATTGTTTGGCAAAGCTGGAAGAAACAACTTACTATCTAATCAATGGAAGGGGTTCATTTGATTTGCGTTATGGTGTTTCAGAAACGGAAGAGTTAGTTGAAAATGATATGGTGTCAGAAAATAAGGCTGTTGTTAGAACGATTCAAGAAGATGAAGAAAATGAGATATCGGATAATCAAGATAGGAAAGATGATGAAGTTATAGATTCAAGTAATGCAAATGGAGTGATTGAAGTAACCATTGGATTGATGGGTACTAGTTTGATGGGTTGTGATGATGGTATGAATGAAAATTTGAGTAATAAGGGGAACTCAGATGGTGTGGCAATGGATGAGGATCCTGTTGAAGAATGTTGTAGAGAAATTGCAAATGGGGAAGAAATTAAATGTATGGAGTTGACCATTCTTGATGAAATTTGGGAAGAAAACGATGAGGGTAAGGATATGGAACCGAATGGTGTAAATAGAGTGACTGTTATAACCGATGGTGTGATCATTAACATGGGTAAAGAAAATAAATCTTTCAGTCTTGAAGAGAGGTCCGATGGTTGGCCTGAGAACTATATAGCAGCACCAAAGGCAATTGGTTACAGTTTAGATAAGTTGAAGATGGATAGTGAGTATGTTATGTGTAGAAGCAGGGCAGTATCAAAAGTTGCATGGAAACCGTTGGTAAAAATGCGGATGGATGGGAGTATTATGAGAGGGAATTGTCATGTATGTGGTATAAGAAAGGAAGAGGATGAAAGAAATGTTTCTGAATTTGAAAAGATAAGTGGTATTGTGATAAGTGCTACTAACCGTGTTAACACGAATAAGTATTCAAATGGTGTCTTAAAGATGGGTAATTTTGTTGAAGGCGATAAAGCAAGAGAATTGTGTCAAGAATCTTCTCAAACGATGATGAGATCATTTGAGTGTGGCTATTCTCAGTGGGGTTGTACAGTGGTTGCCGAACGGGAATGGAGTTGGGACAAACTGAAATACCATAATCTTTAAGTTCCTAATAATGAAGGTACTTATGCTCTATGTAATGAAATGAAAAGTAGCATGGTAGAATCAACTGATGTGGTGAAGTTTGTAATGATAAACACTTTATTTCAGCTTGAAATAGATGAGTTTGATGAAGTCACCCAACAAGGTCTTAGTGATTATAGGATAGTATCTGATGCAAAGTCAAATGAAAAAAGAGTGGGTGTTAAAGGGCTGATTTTGGGAGATCTTTGTGCTTATGAATATGTCGATATAGGTGTGACATGGGACATATGGAAATGGCCTAAAAAGAAGAAAAAGGGTGGCATACAAGATGACTACTCTTTGTGGTTGCGTTTAAAAGGTGTTACTGAGGAGTTTAGTATTGATCATTTGAAGTTTGATTGTTGGAAATGGCCCACAATGAAGAAAAAAGGTGGCATACAATGCAAAGTTAAGCTGAGAAAAGGGAATTTTGACATGAGGAAATGGCCAAGGAGGAAAAAGGGAAGAAGCTTGAAGTACAGTAGTGAAGTGACTATCTGTGGCAAAGTTGTTTTGATTGTTGGAAAGATTATTGAAAAATACGGAATCAACAGCTGTGAAATTGTTAAAAATTACCAGATAGCTGTTGATCCTGGATTTACAAGAGGGTGTGGAACAGCTCAAGTTGGAACTGCATATCTCTATGTTGCTTGCTGGGAACAGGAGAAACCTTTTTTGTTCATCGAATTTTCCATTAGCATGAAAAGAAGACTCGATGCAGACGGGGAAAAGCTTAGTGGGACATATGCTGTTTCAAGAGGTTCCGAAAAGAGACTGGTTGTTGTTTTTGGTAGCATTTGGGATTTACCAAGTCTATTTGGGGTGTTTGGATTTGAGCATGGGTGTTTGGATCTGATGCAATTTCTTGGGACAAGAAATTTTCTAATGGGAGTGGATTTGATACGAGCCAAAATACTAGTTCAAAAGAGAGCACACGTGGCGATCACATGAGTTAGTTCAAATAACCACTTTAGGCGGGAAAAGCCGTTATACGCCTTCCTCCTTGCTCCCTGCCTATAAGTAGCAGATTTCTATCTCAGTTGTAACCATTCACTAAAAACTGATTGTAATCTTCTTCTCTCTTAATTCCATTACAACAAGTGAATCATTGATAATCAAATACGGTTTCATTTCTTCCTTTTGTGATCCCCTGTTTGTTATCTACAATTAGCCACATTTCATTAATGATTTCTGGTTAATTACTATTCGTAACATCACTTTACTTAAAAGGGGTATAAATAAAAAGAGTTGAAGCGTAATAATCTAACTATCACATATAGTAGCAAAACTTGAAATAATTATGCCCTTATATCATTGTTGTTGCTTGATGTTCACAAAACAAGTACCTCTTTATTTTATTTTAATATATTTAGTTCCAAAATGATATCATGCTCTACATATGTTGCATCAAGGCAATGGCTGAGTTAAACAAAATTGATTACCAACATAGACCTAGATAATCACCAAACATGAGCTGGGAACAATAGAATTCGACACAATGAAATCCTAATGTCGGATAACTTCATAAGGGAGTTAAAATCACCTGCTTACACCCATAACTAAACAAAAAACTTGGGGATATAGCAACAACAAGCTCGTCTGGAAAATGTGCTGGCCACTGTCGTCGCAAAATGTGAGACAAGTCCTCACTAAAACCTCCACTAAAAGACAAAAAAAAAAAAAAAAAAAAAAAAAAAAAAAAAAAAAAAAAAAAAAAAGGCTTTGACTGTCTATGCCACTTTTAGCGACGAGCTAAGCCGTCTCTAAAAGTGATTACTAAATAAATTTCTCCTTTTAGTTTGTTAATTTATGTTTGCTAAATAATATAATTAGATACTTAATTTAATCCATTTTCTTAGTATTTATATATAGTGACAACACATATCGTCACTAATAGGTGATGACGTGATGTGCCAATAGGTGTCGTCGCTCTAATTGAAAAGTATCGCCGCTGATTTCTTTTATACTTTTAGCGACGACATAACCCACTTTTAGCGACGAATTTTATCGTCGCTATAATAACCCACAGTTTCTGTAGTGTTATATTGACTTTTGTAGATCGCATCACTTTCTCGTAGGACCAATTATATACACACTCAAAATTTACTTAACTCCACACATATTGATAGCTACTAGACAAGAACACTTACCGCTATAACAAATACCAATTTGGTTACACTTATTTATTCTTTTGTTTGTTATATAATGATTTGAGGTTTTTCAGTTCATTTAGATTCAAGTGGGATATGAAAACGAAGTGGGATCCAGATGAACAAAAACAAGTTAAGATTTGGGTATAAATAGGTTTTGGGTCGTATTCGAGTCGGTTCACTTACCTATTTATGAAACAGGTCCTTTTAGTTTGGGTGTGAGTTATAAGGATCGACCCGCTAACCCGTTTAACATTTTATTTTATTTACATATAAACACCAATAGTGAATTATATAACTGATTAAATGGTTAAACGGTCGAGTTGTCTATCATTTAACATGTAAACTCGTGTGACATGTTTAACTCACCAGCTCATATAGATAAATGAGTCAAATAGTTTGTATTCGGGTTAAATGTAAACAAGATTGCGTTGTATGGCTAACCTAGTTACTTAAATGTAACGCTCTCTAAAGCTGAAAGCAATGGACTGCTTGGGTATCCTTCCAGTTTTCACTAAAACCCAAAGTGGAAGGATACTAGTTTGCTACAACTTCAAGTTTATAAGAGACTAATATGTCTTATCTCCTATGTTAGGAGTTAATTATTACAAACTCCCTTGCTTTTATTCCTAACTTCCTCGTCATGCCTACAGAATACCCAGGAGATGCATGTACTATCGGATAGTTGTACCATTTGTAACACCCCTTAAAGCGAATGAATCATTTCGGTCTCAACTAAAAACATCAGTGGAAGGATACTAGTAGGCTATAACTTCAAGCTTATAAGGGACTGAAATGTCTTATCTTTACTGATACGAGACGAGTTATTACATTAAACATCTCATGTAAGGATAAGATTTTTTAATCCATCAACTCGTGAACCTAGTCATATATGGATATGCTTGAACCTATAACATATGATTGGTAAGAAGATCTATACTACTAAAAGATTCAGTCCCCGTATTAAATGGGGAGTGTTAAAGCTTGAACTCATCATACAACACATCTTGGAGTTACAACCAAAAAGAATCTGAACCATCCTCGAAGCAACATATTTAATTGCAGCAACTAATGAAGGTGAATATGAAGTGGTCCTCGGAATATAAACCATTAGCAAATAATTACCATCTTTTCATTTGCTTGCAAATAATTAAATCAAAGAAGTCTTTAAATGTCAATTTTTTCAGTTGCTTTTTTGAAGATTATAAATAGACAATTATCACCATCTTCGCCACATCATTTCTTTGGCACCAATCTTCGCCACCATGAAAAAAAAACAGCCCCATGTGCCCTTAGCCACAACCTCAGGCCACAACCCCACTGTCCTAATTAAAATAAGAACAAACACAAAACCATAACTATCGTATATCACTTTCAAGATCTATTTTTGAGATCTTGAAACATCCATATCTAACCTAATCCCATCTCCAGACAACAACAAGACTCGACTGAATTAACAAAAATAAACAAAAGATCTCATATTTGTTCAACTTTGTTACGAATCTTTTAAAGATTTTTTTTGTTTTGAACATTTTTGGTGCAAAGGTGAATTATATTACTTCAACAATATGTACATCATGAGATAATATAGGCTGCCATTGGGCATTCCCAAGAGAGATACTAAACATCACAGATACTGGACATTACCCAACATCTGATAGAACTACAACATGTCTAACAAAACTACTCATCAGACATAAAACAACAGAAAATACAAAGAGCTATAGCAGACTCATTTCCTGTTGGATCCATTCTCATGTCTTGAATTCACCTTGATAGCACCTTACCATCTAGCTACATTTCCATTTCTCCTTCCCACCATGACCACTCAACCTGCCACTACAGTAGTCAAAGTAAGATAGGAGAATGGCTTCACTAGTCACCCATAACCCTTCTAGTCATGGGCTATACCAAGCACCTTTGGTTTGAACATAAATCCATCATTGATCTTACACGAAACACAAGAAAAACACCAACCTGGTCTCGAAATCGTCAGAGCACATTAGACGGACAATAGGCTGGTTTAGGGTACGGTTGTGTTTTGTTGTTCGATTGAAGGAGAACGAATTGAAGTGGGTTCATATTTAGAGGAATAAGGAGTGATAAGGATGGAGAACAGTGTGTGACTGCCATCAAAAGGATAAGTGTTTGATGTGGGTGGAGATTAGGTTATAAAATGAGAGAGATTTGTTTTATTTTGTGGTATTGGACTTTCGTTACACAACATGAGCCGAGTGAATGGGGTGTTTAGTAGCAAACTTTATTTTTCTTTTTAATTCACAATAAAAGTATCAAGGGACTAAAACCTAATAGAATTATTAGATACAAAATTAGTGGTTGGGGAGAGTGAGGGTGGGTGGATTTATATTAGTATTATAAAAAAATAAGGTATGTAAAAAGTTAATTAAAAGAGAAAAGAGAAAAGACAATTATACCCCAGGCGTGCCAAGCACGTGGGTCAAGTTAACGGAGATATAGACGTCCGTCCAAGACAGGGACTGGCAGTGTTATTTGTTTCAGAGATAGGGAGGTTCCATGCAACTTTAAAGTTTTAGGGACTATGGGTGAAACTTTGGACAAACCACAGGGACCATCTATGTAATTTACTCATTGGATAATGAAAAAGCCACTTTTACCTAGGCAAGATCCCGAGAATCCTAGAAAAAGAAGCAATTTTATTGGGAGGGTCAAAGGATTGCATGTATTCGTAGGGAATTTCACTTATGTCACGGATTTCGTAGTGGTGGAGGACATTCGTAGGGAATTTCACTTATGTCACGGAATTTCACTTAATTTGTGAAAATGCTTTATTTTGTTTTTAGCCTCGTCTTAATCACATATAAAGGTATTTTACAAAAAGATAAGTGTAGGGAAGATCATATTGGTTTACAAGAACGAATTCGAACATGAAAGTTAACAATTATTGATTAGCATATATATTTGTGTGTTTGTTAGAGTCAAATGCTTGTATCGAGTCACAATGAATGTTCTGCAGTTTTCCAGGTTTTAATAATAAGGTTTTTCCATAAATTTTCCAGAAACAAAACGCAAAAATAATGTCATGTCATATCTGACGGCGTCAGGCACTGTAGCAGCACAGTTTTCCAGGATTTTGTTTTTCTGCTGGAACTTAATTTTTGAAAATTTTCATAATTTTTAAATTTCCAGGAATCTTTAAACATTTATTTTGCAACTTTGCTTTCTAGGAATTAGTTTATATATATATATATATATATATATATATATATATATATATATATATATATATATATATATATATATATATATATATATATATATATATATATATATATATATATATATATATATATAGTGTTTACCGCCGATTTTATGCGAGATTTTGTGTTTGTTTTCTTAGTGAATTACAGGTTATATTGGACAAGAAGATGAAAGTATACATTGGAGGTGAAGCTTATCAAGTTTATTTTCTTGGAGGAGGATTTAACCATGTTTTCACATAGTCCACGCCGAGCTAATCAGGGAGAGTATTAGTTTCTTTCATCTATTTTATTTTTCCCTTTATCATAACTTTGATACTTTTCAAGAAAATTGAGGACAATGTTCAATTTAAGTGTAGGGAGGGTAAAATGGGATACCTTAGAAACTATAACTTCACTTGATGTTTGTTTTGTCTTTGAGTAAATGTGTAATAAAACTAAAAGAGATACTTGTTAATTAGGGCAATTTTGGCACCAAATTTAAATTTTTTTACAACATATAGGAGTGAAACTTTAGTCTTAATAAGCGTCTCATGGATAGAAATTATATAGCTAGCACAAAAACCCTTCCACTAAAAAATTTCCACCCCAAAAATGTGAGGTTCACCTTTAGATCTTTAGGAAAAAACATTTACCTTTAATGCTTATGAGTGTACCGGTAGTATATAGATTCTAGAACTTGCGTTTGTGATGCATCCCGAGATCGCGAGTGAGACTACATTCGTGTAGTTAGGATTTACTAAATGATAAGAGGCACTAGGTTAACCCTTATTTTAAACCTGTTTTATAATTACATTGGCTATATCGGTCAAGTAATTTTCCCACACCTTTGCGATGTACTCATCTTTAGTACACGATACCCCTAGTACACCCCTCATAACCTATCTTTTTCGCGGTTCTCGTAATATTTCGGTGGATTCCGAAATATTAATGAAGAACATTGTTTACAATCCACCCCCAAATGTACAACCAAATCGCCTTAGCCTTCCTTGTATGCACTCATTTTTAGTGCATTATTGTTACAACATTTATGTTAAACCCTTTGTCAATTGTCTAATTGGTTACATGGTTGCTAAGTCGAGTCATATCGTGTAAATACAGTTTTGGGATGATTGGGACTCATGGGTAAAAGTACTAGGTGTTATGGAGTAATGGGGAAGAACTATTACCCCCATATGTGCGTTAATGTTTAAAGTACTACAAGTGTTTTGATTTTCTTAATTCGGGTCATTAGTTAGTTATGTGTAAAGTATGTAAAAGTTCAAGTGTAGGGAGGTTACAAGTAATCCCTTTGTAATGATGTATTATTTTGGATGGTAGGGCAATAATGTATGAAAAAATATATATAAAAAAAATAAAAATAAAAATAAAATAAAATAAAATGGAAAAAAAAATGATAAAAAGAAAAAAAAAATAGAAAAAGAAAAGAGAAAAAATTTACGGACTACCATCCCGTCTTTTATTTTTGTTTAAGTCAAAATAGTGTCATGAAAAATAAAAAAAGAGTTAGTAGTTAGCGAGTCGAGTCGAGTCTTGTCTTAGCAACGCCTTATTGTACATGTAATTAACTAAGATGATTGACTTGCCACCTGTAAATTTCCCTTATCCAACAAAACCGTGTTTTTCCATACCCTTACACCTAACGTTACAACCCTTTAAAAGCCCTCTTTGATAGTTTATCCTAGGTGCTTACGCCAAAGTGGTGGAGGTTTGATCCGTTATCAAGCTTATGGTAATCTATGTGCTATGACAGTTAGAGAGTGTTATATTTTCCCGTTTCCATTCATGTTATATAACTTTATACACTGAGAGATGTGAGAATCCAAACACTTTATGAGATGTGCTAGTATATAATTTTTGTGCTTATTTTGATTAACGTGGAACGATTGTGTGTTGTAGTTACTTTTATATTAATGTTAAATGACCCCTAGCTTGTAAATTGATTAGAATAAAAGCATATTTTCTTGAGGACAAGCAAATCCCAAGTGTATGGATATTTGATAAGGATTTATTGGGTACCTTTTTAAGGGGTCATTTAAGCCAAAAATCGTATAAATATGATCAAATATTGCCTCAAATTGTTTCTTTTTGTATTTTAGGTACTTGGGACGAGAATTCTGGAAATTGGCACTTTTTGGACGTATTTAGACGAAAAAGTTAAGAAAACGACGAAGTCGCAAAATTTTGTCAGACATGGGAGTCTGACGGCGTCACAAGCTACAACGTGACGCCATCATTTGTTAATCAGGCTGGATTTCTAGTGGAAAGCTACCAAGTGACGCCCCAGAAGAATCTGAAAATACTATAACCTGACGCCGTCAGGTGTTAATTGAAGATGGGAGTCATGTTTTAAGCTAACAAGAGACGGCCCAGACGATTTATCAAGTGAGGGCCTCAAGTCATTCCTGACGCCTTCATAACGGCGACTTACACAAGACGAAACCCTAAACCACGGCGAGCTGACGGCGACACACTTTGCAAGTGAAGCCGTCACAATTGTAATCCTATATATATTTTCGCATGTTTTCATTATTAGAGAGTAGGGTTTTAAAGACGAATTTGGCAGCTTTTGTAAGGGTTTTTCATGTAACGCCCCGTGACCAAACACGACTAAAAACGTGAAAATTTTTCGCAAAAAGTCTACTCGGAAACTGACCCGCCGCTACTCTTTAACAAACTGAAAAATATATATAAATATCTGGAACTTGAGACTATTTTTATATGAAACTAGACTCGATTACCTTCAAAACGACGGGTGATACGACCCCTAACGACTTACGGTTCAAAAGATATGAATTTTCAAAGACTACCGAAAATCTGCCAAAACCCACTTTCATAACCAAGATGAGAAACTGGATCCACACTTAGGTCCATATCTTGGAACCTAAAGGGGGATCCTAGACTCATAACCAAGATGAGTAATATTCACAACCAAGATGAGTAAATCTCAGATCCACACTAAGGTTCAACTCTTGGAACCTAAAAGTAGATCCTAGATTCATAACCAAGATGAGTAAATCTCAGATCCACACTAAGGTTCAACTCTTGGAACCTAAAAGTAGATCCTAGATTCATAACCAATATGAGTAAATCTCAGATCCACACTAAGGTTCAACTCTTGGAACCTAAAAGTAGATCCTAGATTCATAACCAAGATGAGTAAATCTCATAACCAAGATGAGAAAACTGGATCCACACTTAGGTCCCTATCTTGGAACCTAAAGGGGGATCCTAGACTGAAAATTTTTCTTTAGGATTTGACGGGTTATGCATGAACCCATTTTGACCCGTTACACTCCAAATCACTTAAAACACTTCCCTTAACTACCATACTTGACCAACATACATATTTTAACATACTAAACCCGTCTCAACCATCCATGACCCGCTCAAACCCCAAAATGGGTAAAAACTAGCTTATACCAAACACCCTCTTAAACTAACTTCCAAAACACACTTTTTACACAAAACACATAACTACTACATATCCTTTTGGATTTATACATAACTTAACAATTCTAATATATTGAAAGAGTGTTGGTAAAATGTCATGACCTGATGCGCGTGATGTGTCGTTGCGGTTTAGCAGTATTAATGCCTACTCAAGTTTTAAATTTATATTTAGCCGACTTATCAATAACACACACACTTAACGAGCAGTGTACCAGGTCAGTATGAATATAATGGTAAGTAGAGTGTCGATCACTAAGAGTGGAACGTATTATCTAGTTATTCTAATCAGTATTTTAATATTCTAAGTTAGCTATACAACCTAATCTAACGCAAGGGGGTTCAGCCTGAAAGACTGGCACGTTTTGGTTGCAATTAAATAATAAACTAAACTAATGAGCACGAATCAGCGATAGGCATGCACGTACACAGATAAATACTCGAGACAATAAGAAGATCTGTCCTGATGATTAAGTAGATTGTCACTTATTTTATTGATAGTTTTATATGAAGTGTATGTAATTAACCCTTTCTCGTTGGCCCTAATCTTATCGGCGAGTAAACCCTTAATGATTACTTATGTCTAAAAGTTATTCTTAAGTGATCAATTTAGTAACAACCGTGGGAGCCACATTCTCATCCGTAGTCAAATGCGCAGGCCACTAATAAACACAGAGGTTATCAATGCACTAATAAGTAGTAACCAAAGACATCAACATATAAACTTTAATTGATGGGAAAGCAGTTTTAAGGGAGTGCAATCTTTCTCGTCACATTACACAAGCCACCAATCCTGATGAGTTAAAGTTTACTAACACAATAAAACAAAACTACTTAATGAATTAAATACATGCAGGACCTTCTTACAGCTCTTGTATCTTCGTTCGGGTGTGTCTTGTGCTGCCTAATTGTCTGAATTCGGCCTTAGGTTTCTGTGGTCTTCGTACTTCGTATATATTATGCTACGCTCCCGAAATTCGTCTGGTCTTGGGGTATTTATAGTTTCTGTCTGAGGGTAAGATGCGGCGCATCTAATAAGTAGATGCGGCGCATTGACTTAACTTCGCGTGGGGTCCAAGATTAATATATTCAGGAATATTCGTACATGATGAACTCAAATAAGTACATTTTATTACCGTCATTTATCCTATTTATTTGACTTGTTTTATTATATTATCTGTGAGAATTGATACTTAATCGTTTACTTTTGTAATTCTCAGTTAAAAACAAGCATTTGGTGAAACTTGGCGATTTTGGACTAATTATGGAACAAAACAAGCAAGAAGTTAAGAGTCTACTGAAATGTACAAGATCAAGACTATTCTGCTCCAGATGCGCCGCATTATACTTCTTACATACGGCGCATCGCTATCAAGATTTCACAAGATATTATCCAAGACGGCAAAGGACATGCGCCGCATCCAAGAATGAAGTAACGTCGCATCTTCTGGCGGTGTACGAATATTCCTGAATATATTAATCTTGGACCCCACGCGAAGTTAAGTCAATGCGCCGCATCTACTTATTAGATGCGCCGCATCTTACCCTCAGACAGAAACTATAAATACCCCAAAGTCAGACGAAGGAAGAGGGTTCGACAGTTTTACAAGACCGAAGTACAGAAACCCTAAGGCCGAATTCAGACGATTAGGCAGCACAAGACACACCCGAACGAAGATACAAGAGCTGTAAGAAGGTCATGCATGTATTTAATTCATTAAGTAGTTTTGTTTTATTGTGTTAGTAAACTTTAATTCATCAGGATTGGTGGCTTGTGTAATGTGAGGAGAAAGATTGCACTCCCTTAAAACTGTTTTCCCATCAATTAAAGTTTATATGTTGATGTCTTTGGTTACTACTTATTAGTGCATTGATAACCTCTGTGTTTATTAGTGGCCTGCTCATTTGACTACGGAAGAGAATGTGGCTCCCACGGTTGTTACTAAATTGATCACTTAGGAATAACTTTTAGACATAAGTAATCATTAAGGGATTTCTCGCCGATAAGATTAGGGCCAACGAGAAAGGGTTAATTACATACACTTCATATAAAACTATCAATAAAACAAGTGACAATCTACTTAATCATCAGGACAGGTCTTCTTATTGTCTCGAGTATTTATCTGTGTACGTGTGTGCCTATCGTTGATTCGTGCTCATTAGTTTAGTTTATTATTTAATTGCAACCAAAACGTGCCAGTCTCTCAGGCTGAACCCCCTTGCGTTAGATTAGGTTGTATAGTTAACTTAGAATATTAAAATACTGATTAGAATAACTAGATAATACGTTCCACTCTTAGTGATCGACACTCTACTTACCATTATATTCATACTGACCGGGTACACTGCTCGTTAAGTGTGTGTGTTATTGATAAGTCGGCTAAATATAAATTTAAAACTTGAGTAGGCATTAATACTGCTAAACCGCAACGACACATCGCACGCCATCAAGTTTTTGGCGCCGCTGCCGGGGAGTGAATTGTTATTATCTGTTAATTTGATTAGTATTTTAATTAGGTTTTTAATCTAACCGCTAACTCTGTTGTATATTAGGTTAATTTGCATTCATTGTATTATTTGCATATTTTTTTTTGTTTTGTGTGTTATTTGTTTGCTTTTATTTGTGTTTATTTTCGTTTGTGTTTATTATTGTTTTTATTTTTCGTATTTTCTGCATACTGCTATCGTTGTACTGAGCTTATTCAAACGATACGGCGCATCTGATTTCTCAGATACGGCGTATTGCGTTTAATTTTTATAAAATACAACGCGTTTAATTAATTCGATACGACGCATTTTTTCCCCAAGATACGGCGTATCTGTTTTTGATAAAAAAAAAATTCTAAACGTTAACGCCATACGACGCATCTGCTTTAGCAGATACGGCGTATCTATTATTTTAATTAAAAACAGTTTTCGAATTATTAAACAGATACGACGCATCGATTTCTATCGATACGGCGTATCTTCTGAATCAAAAATCTTGTATTTTGAAACGTAACGAAAATACGGCGCATTAACTTTTGTTAATACGACGCATTTAATTTTAAATAAATATTGATTTTTGATAATTAAAACTGATACGGCGCATTCTAAAATTATAAGCGGCGTATCTATTTTCTGAATAAAAGTCTGATTAAATTTTAACGAAATAAGATACGGCGTATCCAACTTTTTGGATACGGCGCATCGTCTACTGATATCAGAACTTTTATTTTACTTTGATTGTTTCACTCTTCTTTTGCACGAGTAAGTTTTATTTCAGGAAGATGGACGATCCGGATATTACGATGGAAGAATACTTGTTACTGGAAATGGTTAAGTCAAAGAAAGAAAGAAATAGGTTGCCGTTTCAACACACTTGGTGTATGTCAAATGATGATGAAGAAGATTCATATACCGTGAAACCAATTCCGGCAATTGTTCTTGATAGTATTTTTTCTCCGGAGATTGCACAAGATGATGTGTATACGGAACCTTACGTTGAAGAATATTCTGCAATCGTATTACCACCATTAGGCAATCCAACGGATGAAGATGAAAAGTATTCTAATTTTGATTTCGAACCGTTTGACGCCATAATTTATGATGACATACCTCAACCAGATTTTGACCCAACGAGGGATTTTGAAGAAGTCTGGGATTACTTATTTAAGGATGAAATTCGGGACGATGCTGAAATTGCAATACCACTAGTTGAAGATGGAGATTCACAAGATGAATTGAAGTCACTTACAACACAAAGTGGTACAAATTTATTTAATATTATTAATCCCGTTACTTATAATCTTGCTAGTTTTCCTAAACAGGTTGCAAAACAAAAAGATGATGAGGTGAAATTTATTACACTACCTATTGAAGCACCTGTGATCAACCCGTATTTGGTGGAGCTCGAAGAAGAGTTTGGTGATGAGCTCTTAAACATTGCTATGATTGATGAAGATGATGATTCCGACCCTATGAAGTATATAGAGGAACTCGAACTTTTACTTGCTAAAGACCCTTTCTCATCTTCTGCGGAAGTCAAGGGACGCCTTACTACCAAAGAAACTAACCAAGAAGAAAGGAGACTCATTTTTCCTCAACACACTACTCTTTCAGATGAAGTGGTCAAGTCATCCAATTTATCAACCAAACCGGGTAAGAATAGGAAAGATGTACATCTATTGCCGAGGTATGATCTTTATTTATCTCTTCCATCTTTACTAGCAAATTTACACTCTTTTCGTGTTTATTGCTACTATCACCCGCACTTGATCCCAAGTGGGGGGAACAACACCCTATTACACAGTAAATAAGGGTGGAGTCAGGCTCGTGACTCGAACAAAAACAAGCGCTTCTTGGGAAGCAACCCATGCTTATCTTAAATTTTTATTACTATGTTCTGTGTCGAGTCAGTCAGGCCCGCAGAGGATACGGCGCATCTCAATCCCAAGATGCGACGCATCTCCTGCACTGGTCATATCTTACTTTATTTTTCCGCATATTTATATTTCAACTTTAAAACTTTTTATCAGTTTATTTTAATGCGGTGCATCCCTGGTTAAGGATGCGGCGCATCTTCTATTCTGATTCGTAATTATTCCAGGCTCGATACGGCGTATCTTCTTCCATAAGATACGGCGCATCGACTGACCTGATGATTTTCAGTTTTAATTTTTATGTTTTATTTTTCCTAACTACTAATGTATTATGCAAGTTTGAACTTTCTTAACTTAGGTGTGTTTAAAGTCTTGGTGGTATTATAGATTCCTGCATTTCCTGTGGATACATCGATTATGAAGCTTAAACGTTCTAATCCACAAGAAGATGATTTTTGCTCTTATACAAATGGAGGATCATACCGAGCAAATCTCAGGGGAGTTTTTCTTTTCTAATTCTTTTATTTTCCAGTTTTTAATCTTTTATACAAACAACAAGGACGTTGTTTAATTTAAGTGGGGGGATTGAAGAATTAGAACACTTAACACTTACTTGTCCTAAACTTTTCAAAATTATGCTTAAAATGTGCTAAATATATCAAAATTTAAAATTTTTTAGCATGTTTTTGTTTAAAGTCTAAGTTGTATAGCTGCACACATGACGTTATTTTCAAAAAAAATTGTGATTTTTCAAAATTCACAAATCTATGAGTGTGCCGGTGACTTGTAAACTTTAGAACTTGGCTTGTATACTATTCGAGACCAGCATAATAAGTATTATTTATATAATTGGAATGACTTGTCTAAATTGGTAAATTTCTAGGATTACACCCAAATAGCCTTTATATGTTATGTGTTATTAGCTAACTACACTGGTTAGTTAACCCCCGTATAAACCCTTTTGTTACTCTCACTTTTAGAGTAAGATACCCCTAGAAAAACACTCAGAGCCATTCCTTTCGTTTCTTACACCGTTGTTATAATGTTTCGTTACACCCTTACACCTTAGCCTACCCTGTAGATTAAAATCCGTGGTTGGTTAATTTCTTTAGGCAAAGTGTGTTTCCTTACATTACCTGTGTTCGCGTGCGTAATTCATTATCTTTGGTTAGGTCGGGAAATTGCACAATGCAATTTAAGTGAAAGTAAATATTGTATATCTTTGAGTTTATTTTTCGTGTGTTTACTACTTTCACTATTACCGTTATTTATGAAGTCATGAAAAGTATGAAAAAATTATCCAGAATTATCATTATAGTGATGTGGTAAAATTTTACACATCTATGTTTATGTTTCAAAAAAAAAAAAAAAAAAAAAAAAAAAAAAAAAAAAAAAAAAAAAAAATCGAAAAAATAGAAAAGAAAAAGAAAAAAGGAAAGTTGGAAGTTTGTTTTAACCAACTTATGTAAAGTTTTGTGTTAAGTGGTCGATATCACCACTATTTGTTGTATATTATATCTATGGATTGAATGGGAGTTGGCAGTTATGGGAACACCAACTAAGGTTTATTCTTTGATTGAGATCTTGTTGAGTATAATTCGTGTCTACCTAAAGCGTGTGTTTCAAGTGTTAAAGCGTGAGTTATTCTATGATATGAGTCTTATTCATGGGATGGTTGGGATAGTGATTAACCACACTTAGGATTTTAATTTATCTGTTTTGTTTATTTTTCATTTTACACCAATTTATATCCCAAATATTATCCATACCCTATATTATTCTTTATCCAAACCTTTGATTTATTGAGATTAGGGATTTGAGCAATCTTAAGTATCGTAGTCGTGGATTCGGCTATGTATTTATGATTTTGTCGCCCTTTTTTATATAATATTATTGGTGAAGATTACTTGGTCCTATCTTTAGCCTATTCGAGTTAAGGATTTAAGCAATTGCAAGTATCGTGTTCGTGGATTCGATCATGTATTTGTGATTTTGTCGCCTTTTCTGGAATCTGAGATCGATAGAGATTAAGGAGAATGATTAACCCTTAAGCCTACAAACCCTTTTTACCGCTTTAGACTTGTTATTCCTTGGCTTTAGTGGGGGAGATGTGTATACTTGCCAAGCTTATGATAGAATATTCGTCACGACTGGACAGTTAAACGATTAGATTTGCTTTTATCAAATTATTTTATTTTACTTCTAATTCGTTAAGTGTTTGGTTGTGTGATTATGACAGAAAATGAATACATGTTTAAATATAAAAATAAATCCTAATATCTTTTAGGATACATTTTCATAAGATTAATTCTAAGGTTTACTTGGGGACAAGTAAAGTTCAAGTGGAGGGATATTTGATGAACTCAAATAAGTACATTTTATTACCGTCATTTATCCTATTTATTTGACTTGTTTTATTATATTATCTGTGAGAATTGATACTTAATCGTTTACTTTTGTAATTTTCAGTTAAAAACAAGCATTTGGTGAAACTTGGCGATTTTGGACTAATTATGGAACAAAACAAGCAAGAAGTTAAGAGTCTACTGAAATGTACAAGATCAAGACTATTCTGCTCCAGATGCGCCGCATTATACTTCTTACATACGGCGCATCGCTATCAAGATTTCACAAGATATTATCCAAGACGGCAAAGGACATGCGCCGCATCCAAGAATGAAGTTACGCCGCATCTTCTGGCGGTGTACGAATATTCCTGAATATATTAATCTTGGACCCCACGCGAAGTTAAGTCAATGCGCCGCATCTACTTATTAGATGCGCCGCATCTTACCCTCAGACAGAAACTATAAATACCCCAAAGTCAGACGAAGGAAGAGGATTCAACAGTTTTACAAGACCGAATTACAGAAACCCTAAGGCCGAATTCAGACGATGAGGCAGCACAAGACACACCCGAACGAAGATACAAGAGCTGTAAGAAGGTCCTGCATGTATTTAATTCATTAAGTAGTTTTGTTTTATTGTGTTAGTAAACTTTAATTCATCAGGATTGGTGGCTTGTGTAATGTGAGGAGAAAGATTGCACTCCCTTAAAACTGCTTTCCCATCAATTAAAGTTTATATGTTGATGTCTTTGGTTACTACTTATTAGTGCATTGATAACCTATGTGTTTATTAGTGGCCTGCGCATTTGACTACGGAAGAGAATGTGGCTCCCACGGTTGTTACTAAATTGATCACTTAGGAATAACTTTTAGACATAAGTAATCATTAAGGGATTTCTCGCCGATAAGATTAGGGCCAACGAGAAAGGGTTAATTACATACACTTCATATAAAACTATCAATAAAACAAGTGACAATCTACTTAATCATCAGGACAGGTCTTCTTATTGTCTCGAGTATTTATCTGTGTACGTGCGTGCCTATCGCTGATTCGTGCTCATTAGTTTAGTTTATTATTTAATTGCAACCAAAACGTGCCAGTCTCTCAGGCTGAACCCCCTTGCGTTAGATTAGGTTGTATAGTTAACTTAGAATATTAAAATACTGATTAGAATAACTAGATAATACGTTCCACTCTTAGTGATCGACACTCTACTTACCATTATATTCATACTGACCGGGTACACTGCTCGTTAAGTGTGTGTGTTATTGATAAGTCGGCTAAATATAAATTTAAAACTTGAGTAGGCATTAATACTGCTAAACCGCAACGACACATCGCACGCCATCAGTACACCGCCAGAAGATGCGGTGTAACTCCATTCTCAGATGCGGCGCATGTCCTTGCTGTCTTGGATCGTATCTTGTGAAATCTTGATAGTGATGCGCCGTATGTAATAAGAAAGATGCGGCGTATCTGGAGCAGAATGTCTTGATCTTGTACATTTTCGTAGACTCTTAACTTCTTGCTTGTTTTGCTCCATAATTAGTCCAAAATCGCCAAGTTTCACCAAATGCTTGTTTTTAACTGAAAATTACAAAAGTAAACGATTAAGTATCAATTCTCACAGATAATATAATAAAACAAGTCAAATAAATAGGATAAATGACGGTAATAAAATGTACTTCTTTGAGTTCATCAAATATCCCCCCACTTGAACTTTACTTGTCCCCAAGTAAACCTTAGAATTAATCTTATGAAAATGTATCCTAAAAGATATTAGGATTTATTTTTATAGTTAAGCATGTATTCATTTTTGTCATAATCACACAACCAAACACTTAACGAATTAGAAGTAAAATAAAATAATTTGATAAAAGCAAATCTAATCGTTTAACTGTCCAGTCGTGACGAATATTCTATCATAAGCTTGGAAAGTATACACATCTCCCCCACTAAAGCCAAGGAATAACAAGTCTAAAGCGGTAAAAAGGGTTTGTAGGCTTAAAGGTTAATCATTCTCCTTAATCTCTATCGATCTCAAATTCCAGAAAATGCGACAAAATCACAAATACATGATCGAATCCACGAACACGATACTTGCAATTGCTCAAATCCTTAACTCGAATAGGCTAAAGATAGGACCAAGTAATCTTCACCAATAATATTATATAAAAAAGGGCGACAAAATCATAAATACATAGCCGAATCCACGACTACGATACTTAAGATTGCTCAAATCCCTAATCTCAATAAATCAAAGGTTTGGATAAAGAATAATATAGGGTATGGATAATATTTGGGATATAAATTGGTGTAAAATGAAAAATAAACGAAACAAATAAATTAAAATCCTAAGTGTGGTTAATCACTATCCCAACCATCCCATGAATAAGACTCATATCATAGAATAACTCACGCTTTAACACTTGAAACACACGCTTTTAGGTAGACACGAATTATACTCAACAAGATCTCAATCAAAGAATATCCTTTAGTTGGCGTTCCCATAACGTTCAACTCTCATTCAATCCATAGATATAATATACAACAACTAGTGGTGATATCGACCACTTAATACAAAACTTTACATAAGTTGGTCAAAACAAACATCCAACTATTCCTTTTTTTTCTTTTTCTTTTCTTTATTTTTTCGATTTTTTTTTTTTTTTTTTTTTTTTTTTTTTTTTTTTTTTTAAACATAAACATAGATGTGTAAAATTTCACCACATCACTATAATGATAACTCTGGATAATTTTTCCATACTTTTCATAACTTCAGAAATAACAGTAATAGTGAAAGTAGTAAACACACGAAAAATAAACTCAAAGATATACAATATTTACTTTCACTCCAATTGCATTGTGCAATTTCCCGACCTAACCAAAGATAATGAATTATGCACGCGAACACAGGTAATGTAAGGAAACACACTTTGCCTAAAGCAATTAACCAACCACGGATTTTAATCTACAGGGTAGGCTAAGGTGTAAGGGTGTAACGAAACATTATAACAAAGGTGTAAGAAACGAAATGAATGGCTCTGAGTGTTTTTCTAGGGGTATCTTACTCTAAAAGTGAGAGTAACAAAAGGGTTTATACGGGGGTTAACTAACCAGTGTAGTTAGCTAATATCACATAACATATAAAGGCTATTTGGGTGTAATCCTAGAAATTTACCAATTTAGACAAGTCATTCCAATTATATAAATAATACTTATTATGGTGGTCTCGAATAGTATACAAGCCAAGTTCTAAAGTTTACAAGTCACCGGCACACTCATAGATTTGTGAATTTTGAAAAAAATCACAATTTTTGAAAATAACGTCATGTGTGCAGCTATGCAACTTAGACTTTAAACAAAAACATGCTAAAAAAAATTTAAATTTTGATATATTAAGCATAATTTTTGAAAAGTTTAGGACAAGTAAGTGTTCTAATTCTCCAATCCCCCCACTTAAGTTAAACAACGTCCTCGTTGTTTGTATAAAAGGTTAAAAACTGGAAAATAAAAGAATTAGAACAGAAAAACTCCCCTGAGATTTGCTCGGTATGATCCTCCATTTGTATAAGAGCAAAAATCATCTTTCTTGTGGATGAGAACGTTTAAGCTTCATATTTGATGTATCCACAGGAAATGCAGGAATCTATAATACCACCAAGGCTTTAAACACACCTAAGTTAAGAAAGGTTCAAACTTGCATAATACATTAGTAGTTAGAAAAAATAAATAAAAACAAAATAAAAATAAATAAATAAATAAAATGAAAATCATCAGGTTAATCGATGCGCCGTATCTTATGGAAGAAGATACGCCGTATCGAGCCTGGAATAAATACGGATCAGAATAGAAGATGCGTCGCATCCTTAACCAGGGATGAGCCGCATTAAAATAAACTGATAAAAAGTTTTAAAGTCGAAAATAAAAAATGCAGAAAAATAAAGTAAGATATGACCAGTGCAGGAGATGCGTCGCATCTCAGGATTGAGATGCGTCGCATCTCAGGATTGAGATGCGTCGTATCCTCTGCGGGCCTGACTGCCTCGACACAGAACAGAATAGTAAAATAAAATAAAAGATAAGCATGGGTTGCCTCCCACGAAGCGCTTGTTTTTGTTCGAGTCACGAGCCTGACTCCACTCTTATTTACTGTGTAATAGGGTGTTGTTCCCCCCACTTGGGATCAAGTGCGGGTGATAATAGCAATAAACACGAAAAGAGTGCAAATTTGCTAGTAAAGATGAAAGAAATGCATAAAGATCATACCTTGGCAATATATGTCCATCTTCCCTATTCTTACTCGGTTTGGTTGATAAATTGGATGACTTGACCATTCCATCTGAAAGGGTAGTGTGTAGAGGAAAAATGAGTCTCCTTTCTTCTTGGTTAGTCTCTTTGGTAGTAAGGCGTCCCTTGACTTCCTCAGAAGATGAGAAAGGGTCTTTAGCAAGTAAAAGTTCGAGTTCCTCTATATACTTCATAGGGTCGAAATCATCATCTTCATCAATCATAGCAATGTTTAAGAACTCATCACCAAATTCTTCCTCGAGCTCCACCAAAAATGGGTTGATCACAGGTGCTTCATGTGCTTCAATAGGTAGCGTAATAAATTTGACCTCATCATTCTTTTGTTTTGCAACCTGTTTAGGAAAACTAGCAAGATTATTAGTAACGGGATCAATAATATTAAATAAATTTGTACCACTTTGTGTTGTAAGTGACTCCAATTCGTCTTGTGAATCTCCATTTTCAACTAGTGGTCTTGCAATTTCAGCATCGTCCCGAATTTCATCCTTAAATAAGTAATCCCAGATTTCTTCAAAATCCCTCGTTGGGTCAAAATCTGGTTGAGGTATGTCATCATAAACAATGGCGTCAAATGGTTCGAAATCAAAATTAGAATACTTTTCATCTTCATCCGATGGATTGTCTAATGGTGGTAATACGATTGCAGAATATTCTTCAATGTAAGGTTCCGTATACACATCATCTTGTGCAATCTCCGGAGAAAAAGTACTATCAAGAACAATTGCCGGAATTGGTTTCACGGTATATGAATCTTCTTCATCATCATTTGACATACACCAAGTGTGTTGAAACGGCAACCTATTTATTTCTTTCTTTGACTTAACCATTTCCAGTAACAAGTATTCTTCCATCGTAATATCCGGATCGTCCATCTTCCTGAAATAAAACTTACTCGCGCAAAAGAAGAGTGAAACAATCAAAGTAAAATAAAATTTGCTGATATCAGCTGCTGATGCGCCGTATCCTATAAATGGGATACGCCGTATATTAATACGTTAAAAATAAATCAGACTTTTATTCAGAAAAGCAATACGCCGCGCTCGATAAATCAAATGCGCCGTATGTATAAATAATCAAAAATTAGTTATACTTATAAAAATTTTAATGCGCCGTATCAGCAAAAACTAATACGCCGTTACTTCGTTATGTTTCAAAATATAAGATTTTTGATTATCAGTAAAGATGCGCCGTATCGATAAAAATCGATGCGCCGTATCTGTTTAATAATTCGAAAACTGTTTTTAATTAAAATAATAGATACGCCGTATCTGCAAAAGCAGATGCGTCGTATGGCGTTAACGTTTAGAAAATTTTTTTTATCAAAAACAAATACGCCGTATCTTGGGGAAAAGATGCGTCGTATCGAATTAATTAAACGCGTTGTATTTTATAAAAATTAAACGCAATACGCCGTATCTGAGAAATCAGATGCGCCGTATCGTTTGAATAAGCTCAGTACAACGATAGCAGAATACAGAAAATACGAAAAATAAAAACAAATAAAAACAAACGAAAATAAACAAAAAATTAAACACACAAAAACAGAAAATATGCAAAATAATACAATGAATGCAATTTAATTAATATACAACAGAGTTAGCGGTTAGATTAAAAATTAAAAAGAAAAACCTAATTAAAATACTAATCAAATTAACAGATAATAACAATTCACTCCCCGGCAGCGGCGCCAAAAACTTGATGCGCGTGATGTGTCGTTGCGGTTTAGCAGTATTAATGCCTACTCAAGTTTTAAATTTATATTTAGCCGACTTATCAATAACACACACACTTAACGAGCAGTGTACCCGGTCAGTATGAATATAATGGTAAGTAGAGTGTCGATCACTAAGAGTGGAACGTATTATCTAGTTATTCTAATCAGTATTTTAATATTCTAAGTTAACTATACAACCTAATCTAACGCAAGGGGGTTCAGCCTGAGAGACTGGCACGTTTTGGTTGCAATTAAATAATAAACTAAACTAATGAGCACGAATCAGCGATAGGCACGCACGTACACAGATAAATACTCGAGACAATAAGAAGACCTGTCCTGATGATTAAGTAGATTGTCACTTGTTTTATTGATAGTTTTATATGAAGTGTATGTAATTAACCCTTTCTCGCTGGCCCTAATCTTATTGGCGAGTAAACCCTTAATGATTACTTATGTCTAAAAGTTATTCCTAAGTGATCAATTTAGTAACAACCGTGGGAGCCACATTCTCTTCCGTAGTCAAATGCGTAGGCCACTAATAAACACAGAGGTTATCAATGCACTAATAAGTAGTAACCAAAGACATCAACATATAAACTTTAATTGATGGGAAAGCAGTTTTAAGGGAGTGCAATCTTTCTCGTCACATTACACAAGCCACCAATCCTGATGACTTAAAGTTTACTAACACAATAAAACAAAACTACTTAATGAATTAAATACATGCAGGACCTTCTTACAGCTCTTGTATCTTCGTTCGGGTGTGTCTTGTGCTGCCTAATCGTCTGAATTCGGCCTTAGGTTTCTGTGGTCTTCGTACTTCGTATATATTATGCTACGCTCCCGAAATTCGTCTGGTCTTGGGGTATTTATAGTTTCTGTCTGAGGGTAAGATGCGGCGCATCTAATAAGTAGATGCGGCGCATTGACTTAACTTCGCGTGGGGTCCAAGATTAATATATTCAGGAATATTTCGTACACCGCCAGAAGATGCGGCGTAACTCCATTCTCAGATGCGGCGCATGTCCTTGCTGTCTTGGATCGTATCTTGTGAAATCTTGATAGTGATGCGCCGTATGTAATAAGAAAGATGCGGCGTATCTGGAGCAGAATGTCTTGATCTTGTACATTTCAGTAGACTCTTAACTTCTTGCTTGTTTTGCTCCATAATTAGTCCAAAATCGCCAAGTTTCACCAAATGCTTGTTTTTAACTGAGAATTACAAAAGTAAACGATTAAGTATCAATTCTCACAGATAATATAATAAAACAAGTCAAATAAATAGGATAAATGACGGTAATAAAATGTACTTATTTGAGTTGGTACATCATGACCCATAACTTCCCAAAATGGGTGGATTTGGTTATTTGCCAAACACCCCTATAAAGTTTGACTACAACCATAACCATTACCAAATAGACATCATAACATAAACACAAACTTGACCCTTGACCTAAACATGGACAAGGAACCATATATGACCACAAGACCGTGAATAACAAAATGACCACAAGGATTGAAGTATACCAAGACACGAAAAGACATTTCGGGGCTTCCAACTTCAATATGCTTGGTCCAAAAGAATATGATCTTCAACTACAACTTCCTTGAGCACGAAACTACTACTACATAATCACATGACCTTATCTTTACCTTTGCTCGATCCTTCGGTACCTATCAAGGAAACATTACAACTAAACACGTAAGCGAAACGCTTAGTAAGTACATGGCAATAACAAGCTAACAATGTATGATAACTCATACCATAACCATAACTAGTCTAAACACTAGTTAAGCTAGCGATATAGGGGCACTTACCTCACGCCAACATAGTCGGCCTATACACGATCAACCCGTAAGGATTGAACCTCATCCCATAGTTAGCCCAACGACTAACTAAGCTAAGCCTAGTGATGGATCCATAACTAGCTAACGCACTCTATACCCTATCCTTCATCACTACCATGTAATCAAACATGATAAAGCTAACACATAAACCATTATCATACATAACATATGATAAAGCTAACAAACCATGTTATAACCATATACTTACCTTGGTTCTCAATTCCCACTTTACTAGCAAAAGCTTCCAACTTTCTACTTGCTTCCTATATCATAATTATCTCAAATTAGGCTAAACAACTAACAAATCATAACTACCAATCTTTAATCATTATACTAAAAATCACTTCATGAACCCTAATTTTGTAATTTGGGGAAAAGCACTTACTTGCTAAAAGGATTACAATTAAGGGTGCCCAAGTCTTCTTTGATCACTTCAAAATGGAGGATTGGTGTTTATTTATAAGACTTGCTCTTCCCTCCTATTTTCTCTTAAAAACCGACCTTCACCACAAGGACCAAGAAGAAAGAAACCTGGATCCTTCTAAAATGATCTAGGCTAAGATATTAATCTAATAAATTTTGCTCATATGGCAATCTTAGCCCTTCTAGTTTTATTCTTTCTAACTTGACCATACATTTATTTATCTAGTTAACTTATAGCACATAACTCTTAATATACATAACATGATATATACATATATAGTACCTCATCGGAATACGGGTGTAACATTTCAGCCCCCAAAACCTATGTTTCATTGAAGATAAGCTACTAGTTTAATCATTCAATATGTCTATGTGTTGTTTGATTAATTGTTTATCTTTTCTTCTTTTTAACATGCTAGCTTGAGTTAATTTGTGTTTGCTTAAATCTAATGAAACCTAGTTGTTGAGTATTGATTTGTCGTCTATTGTTTAGTTGATTGCTTCGCGTTAGGCTAAGAAAACTGGCTGACCTCTTATATGTAACTAGCTTGAACGTCTTAGAAACGCAACCGTAGAGTGCACTATTGGTTTTTCTCGTTGTATTTATTGCATGAATTGCGGCTTGTAGATCCTAGAAAACTTAATAGACTTTAAGGTTTTTAGGGGAGACTAAGATTCATAGAGTTGGGGACTTCGGCACCTCCCCATGACCGATATTAAGGAATACAACGCTTCAACTAAAACAAGGACGTGACAATTCGACAGATCAGTAGGAGATAACTAGGGAGTAATTGAATCTAAGTAAACACGCTTTTCCCTATTATAAGAAGTCACCAATTGTATTTTCTTTCTTTTTTAATTAGTTTAATTCAGTTATTATTAGTTTTGGGTTAGTTGACTAGCAACTAATTCCGCCCACTTTTATAAAACCCGAGATTTTTACTGCTTTCATAAAATATAAAAAATACAAAAAGAATCATCCCTTACCTCTAGACCTATCTCGTCATACATCTTGACCTAACGACACTATTCCCCTAGAGAACGATCAATCCCCCGGACCTACCTATACTACACTACAACGATTAGGTACACTGCCTAGAGGATTGTAAAACTTCGTTTCGAGGTTTTGCAAATCTCGCATCAGTGCTCATGTGAGAGTAGTACTGGATTGGGTGACCTACCGGGAAGTCTTCATATGAGGGCCACAAAAGCAAAGTCGTGAGCCTACGGGCAAAGCGGACAATATTTTAGTCTACAAGGCGGGGTGTTACAAGTGGTATCAGAGTCACTCCTAGCCGTTCGGGATGTGGGGGTAAACCTCATCGAGGACGGTGATTCTCTTAGACAGGGTTGTTACCCAACTGAATCCCGGGACGGGATTCCCCTAAGGGGGGTGAATGTAACACCTCAGGAAAATCCCACATTGGCTGTGACTTGGAGTGATGCTGGGATATATGTTAACATTCGCCTTATATACCAACAACGCAATTTGTGGTCTAACGGTTAATCGCCCATACGATTAAGCGTGCTCATGTGAGAGTAGTACCAGCTTAGGTAACCTGCCGGGAAGTCTTCATATGAGGGCCACAAAAGCAAATTCATGAGCCTACGGGCAAAGCGGACAATATTGTGGTCTATAAGGAGGGGTGTTACATAAATCATCTATGATTTTCTTTGATATTAGAATAACATATTAATACTCATTTTAAAGAGATAATACGATGCAAGTAATATTTCAATGATGTTCGAGAAAGATATATGAGTACCAAATTTGTTATTCTCATTTGAAGGTAAAAAGGTATTCTATTTTTTTTGCTTGATATGTAGTCAAATCAATGAAAGGAAACATCTTCAGTTTTCTTGCATATCAAAGGAAGGCGCCCATGTTTACTTAAATGTGATGGTATGATGCAAGAAATAAGTCACATGTCATATTAAACAGCAATAAGCAATATAGTATGTTGTTTCAAAGTTGAAGCTCTCACATGTTGAAGTTCTATACAAATTGAAACAATAGTGTGTTTGGGTATTTTTATGGTTGGGTTAAACTACATAAGCTTTATTGATATAGTAAAGGTAGGATGTGAATCATAATGTGTTGTTACCTATACTATGAAAAGTTATCACAAACAAATGTTTGTCTCCATCCTTAAGGAATTGAAGATTGTTTTTTTGATGCTCAAATAAGAACGTTGGTGTACTACAAGTAATGTAGGAACAGTGTCATGATAGTTACATATGAACAAGCTTATTTTTTTACGACCACAATGAACAACTAGATACAACCTGTGTGCATCACACGGGTTCATAAAGCCTCGTATGATTACAAAGGCATGTTTTTTATTTGTGCAACATAGTTTGTCATTAAGACAGGTCATAATGGGACATATTCCTCTCGCTTCACATAATTCTCATGCAGTCACATTACTCAAGATTATTACTCACGCTTGAGTCGTAAGACAAGAATTATTATCTCATTAGTAACTGTAGTGACTTAACAAAAAAAAAGTATGTGTGTTTGTGTGCGTAATGTGTGTCATATGTGTTTTAAATATATGTAGATGTATATTGTGTATAAGCAAATAGTGATTAAGGGCCCGTTTGGTTTGTAGTTGGGTTTAGGATTAGGATTTGGATTTGAAATTTGGATTTGGATTTGAATTGTGTTAAAAGTTGTTTGTTTTGTATTTTAGAATATAAAATGTGACTGAGATTTATATTTATTTTAATATTAAAATAATAAATTGGGCCACCACTAGTACATACTTTTTTTTCCAACATACTAGTAGTACATTCTTTTATGGATACAAATTATACAATCGAATGAAACAAAATAAAAGAGAGAGAAAAGAGAGAGAGAGAGGAGAGAGAAAAAAAGAAAGTCAACTTGTCAGAAAAGGAACCTCACTGGGTAGGATTCGAGTATACCCTCAACTGTGGGGTTGAGTCCTACTTTCAAATCACATCTTTTTCAACCAAACAAATGATTTTACCATCAACCCAAAATCCAAATCCAAAACCCACCAACCAAACGGGCCCTAAGTTTATTAGGTAGCATTCCAATATACTTATATTATTTTTCCACCAATGTTTACTCAACCATCGTAGATAATTATTGAATGTTAGGTGTCGTTTGGTTTGTGAATTTAAAATTCTGGAATTTTAAATTCTAGAAAATTTAAATTCTTGAGAAATTTAAAATACCGCATGTTTGGTTGACAGAAATTTATAATACTTTGAAATCTGTCATTATGTTTATTATTGTAAAAAAAAAAAAAAAAAAAAAAAAGTTATTAAAAAAAAGTTTATAAAAAATTATAAAAAAATAATTTAATATAAAAAAAAATTATAAAAAATATTAAAAAAAAAGAAAAAAAATTATAAATATTTTATAAAAAAAAGTTTATTAAAATAATAATAATAATAATAATAATAATAATAATAATAATAATAATAATAATAATAATAATAATAATAATAATAATAATAATAATAATAATAATAATAATAATAATAATAATAATAATAATAAACAACAACATGAAAAAAAGTTTCTAAAAAAAAGTTTATAAAAAACAAGTTATTATAAAAAAGTTTATAAAAAATAAAAAAAAAAAAAATACAACAAAAACAACAAGAAAAAAGTTTATAAAAAATCATGTAAATTAAAATTCCTTGTTTTTTGGAGACATTCTAATTCTCTCCATTTTATCAATTCGTGGAATTTTAAATTCTTTCATTTGAGTTACCAAACACAATATTTGAAGGAAATTAAAATGCAAATGCCATAAAATGCCCCCAATATACTAGAACCAAACGCACCTTTAGGGTTTTTTCTTTTTGTGTGTCTTTATTTCTGGCTTCTTCAGTAATTCTGATAATTTGTAACTATTTCATGCTTTCAACTTTTGTTACGTGGTTTTGGACAACATGTGATTCGAAACATCATTATCAACAAACAATTAGTACTTTAACTCATAATTTTTAAACACTAATTAGGTTGAAAAAATTTATTTAAAATTTCAAGACCATAAACTTCACGGTAAAATTATTAGAGTTCCTCATATTCTTTTATTTTTGGTTGACTTGCGTGAAGGAAGATAATAACCGGTTACTTTTCTTTGTAAGGAAAATCCCGACCCCCTTAACCAAAAGTTTTGGCTCCGCCCCCGCATACTTAATAATACTTACTAGCATGGTATCCGCACATTACAGCGGCGGATACCCTGCAATCAAAACTTTTGGCCAACAATATCATTCTATTATATATTTTTCTTGATAATAACTTTACGCATAGAGAATTTTAGGGAATAACTTTATCGCACAATATCTAATATAAATATGGTAGAGTACCCGTGCATCCTGATGCAATGGTTATTACGGAAACGATAGTTAGTAGCATTACGAAGTTGTGACAATTGACGGTGAAAGATACTTGCTGGTCAATAGATATTGTGTAAAATTCGTCACAATATTATATAACATGTAAATATAGAGTAGTATACATTAGTTCGTACAAATATATGATTAGTGAATCTATATTTGTCATTGCTTGCTTAACAAAATATGAATTAATGTTATTTAAAAGCTACACATTTTTCCTACCTTATAAACCATCAGAAATTTTTCGTACGTTGGCAAGTACGATTATTATCAATTGGATTTAAGTGCATGGTTTATGATGACCACATTAGTAGCTTGTTTGTTTTGTAACTTGTGGTATATTAATTGTATTTTTGAATGATAGATTATTTTAAAGCTAATATTAATTATAAGTGTTGTATAGATATATTAGTGCATTAAATAATTACAAACGTATGTAGGGGTGTCCAAAAAAATCGAGGAATCAAAAGAACCGAGGAATCGTAGCGGTACCATACCAGAAGCGAACCGTATATTAGAACCATGGTCCAGTTTTTTGTTCCTAAAATTTCAAATTTTCGGTTCTCGGGACGGTTCGGGTAGGAACCGTCCGGTTCCGGTACTTTCCCGAAAGAACCGACTCTTTTGAAAATCTAAAATTTTAAAGGTTTTGTTTGGGACATTGTGTATGCAGTCTTTTAATAAAATAGAAAAAATAAAAACTAGCCCATTAGTAAGTTGTAACAAAAAAATCTATAACCTAAAGACCCTAACCTTTGATCCATTCAAAATAACACCAAACTATCAGTTTTAGTGTTTTACAGTTACTAATAGCATTCAAATATTTAAATAACATCATCACCGTCATTCATCCAACATGAAAGTTCTGGTAGACGCATTTTGGACCCTTATAGAACTTCATTGTTAAGTCAATTTGTGGAGGCGTTGCTTTGCACCAAAGATTGGATAAGAACGGAGAGAATGGAAATAAATGCGGATGAAATTATTTTGAATGATGCAAGGTTCTTAAATAAATGGAAGAAGCGGTACGAAGTTATGAATGGAAACAAGTGATGGAGCATTAAGTGTTTTTGGGAGGTTTGTCACACAATTGAGTGTTCTTAATACTTTTGAACAATTATAAACTTACATTTTGACATTTTGTGTTTTTGTCAATGTAATTTTGAACAAATTGAATTATTGGAACGATTTGCATAGTTTGAGACATTTTTGTGTGTGTTTGTATTGATATATCATGTCATTTATAAATTATCGACAATGAAAAAAAAATGATTTTTTTAAACACTTTGGTTCTCGTCGGGAATTACCGAAAATTCTCGTACCGGAACCGAACCGAACAACTTGGGACAGTTCTCGGTTCCACATTTTTCTTATTTTCGGTTATCGGTTTTTATGGGTTCGGTTCCGGTCCAGTCCGATTCCAGTACCATGGCATGGACACCCCTAAACGTATGGTTAGAACTTGTAGTTTTAGCTTTATTATTTGTATTTTTTTAATTGTTGTTTTTGTATTTGAATACTTTGTATAATATGTTTTATTATTTGTATTGATTATTTAATTTATGAGATGGCTTAATGACATAAAAAATAACAAACTCATTCATTCTATGTAGTTAACATCAGTGTTTTAAAACCCGGGTTGATCCGAATGTTTGAACCGTGAACCGGTCGAGTGACTGGAAGCCGGTTTTGAGTGAAAAAACCAGTTCAACCGCCGGTTAAACCGATTAAACTGTGACCCGATGGTTCGACCGGTTCAATTAGAAAACGGATTTTAAAAGATCGGTTAACATACCCGGAATAGATACCGAACCCAAAGTTGCACTAAGACCATGTGTAATGGGGCGCTGAACTCCCCAAAAAACCCAAAACCACGCCCCTCATCCACTACACACAGGCGCTGAAGGTCCAAAAATCAGTTGGGGGTTTTTTCAACCACGCCCTCCCAAAAAATCAAGTCACACCATGCACTAATTGCATGTTTTATCTGCAGCTCGATTGGAGAATAAATAATGAAAAGGTCTTCGGTTTTAGCTGTAGGAAACAAATCGGGGTTGTTTGTTGATTCGATCTTCATAAACTGTAAGATGGATTATGTAGTAGAAGTAGTTTGTTGTGTGCTACTTGTGTTTGAAGAGAGAAATGGGATTAGATGATGGTTTCGCTTCTCATTGTTTGTGTTTTGGCTGCACACAATGTTATTAGGGTTACCAAATGACTAAACATTAGGATTGTGGTTTATATCCCTAAAACTTAAGGTGTGGGTTGCCACATGTAATATTTGGTGATTAAAAAAAATAAAAAAAAGAAAAGAAAAGGGGTGGCACATGTCACATCATACCCCATCTACCATTACATAACTTTTTCTTTCAAGCCCCATGGTGGCCTACGATGCCACATGTCAAACCATGCCCCATCCTTATTAGATACCGAACCCACATGCACTAAGGGTGTAAGCTACAAAAAGAAATTAGTGTGAGGACCATTGGTACAAATATCAACTAGGGCTTCACATACATTCCAACAAAAACACACACAGAGCTGGCTGCGCTGAGCTTATAAACTAGTACTATCCATTTTGAAACCCAATCATTTCCCGAAATCAAAAAACATGTCAGTTATTAACCACAACCACTTAACAACAACTTCACTCTCATCATCAACTTCTTCATTCTTTGCTCAAAACACTTTCGATGTTGTCAGGTATTAATTAATTAATTACTTATTTATTATTGTTACTTAATTTGATGTTAGGTATTGAAAATGTTAATTTATGTTGCAGGAGTCAAGTTGTGAGTGTGCCTCGTAAAAAAGTTGGGGTTTGTAAATGTGTAGCTGCTTCCCCTGCTGAACAAACTGGTAATTAATGATGTTTTTTATTTGACTGCTTTTTAATAGCTTGAGTATAAAAACTTGTTTTCGACATTGCGAATTGACGAAACTGTGCCGAAATTTGTAATTATATAAACTTGTTTGGGGAAAACTAATTGGAGAAAACAATGGACCGTATGTAGTCCAATATACATTTTGTATTCGTCCGAGGAACTTAAAACGCAGCAGATTATGGGTCTGTTTGGCATAAGTAGCAGTTTCTATAAAAACGTTTAGTAATGTAACTGTAAGTGTAATCATAATGTGTAAAACAACTCCTAAATGCTCAACGCTCCTAAATGCTACTTCATGGAGCGTTGAAAAATGAGCATTCCGAAAAAAAAGATAAAGGTACTTGTTGCTTGCCACCTAATAAGGGCAACAATTTGCACCTAAGGTGTTGCGCCTAGATGCGCCCGTTGAATGAGCGTCAGACTGATGTAGTGTCTATTCTTCAGTTATTTCAATTACATGCCCCACCAGTTTCCTATACGTGTCTCATATTAAGCATATCCCTTAGATTGGTTGGGATTAAAATGCAGCAGCACCCGAGGAGTCTCCGTTATAATACTAAAATCCTTAACAATCTTAATCTACCTATAATTTGATAAACTCGTGTGCTTAAATCACAATGCTTGTAGTTCTTTATAAGGTTTTGCCCATCTTTTTCAAAGAAAAATTATAAACTTCTGTCTATCGTACTGTCTTTGCATTGCGATTTGATTGGCCAAACATTCAGCTATGTATTGTTATTTCTGCAGCTTACAAGACGCAAGTCTCCCGTAATGGTAACATTGCTAAACTTCAAGCTGGTTACCTCTTTCCAGAGGTACTTAATCACTGTTATATGTTACATATATATCCAAATGTGAATTTTACACTCTGATCCTCATCTTTTTTATATGCTGAATCATAGATTGGCAGAAGGAAGGCTGCACATATGCTGAAATATCCTGATGCAAAAGTGATAAGCCTTGGAATTGGTGATACTACTGAACCCATTCCAGAAGTCATTACTTCGGCTATGGCTAAGGTATGATTTCACTTTGTTTTATTTTCTTGTCTGTATTTTTTGCAGATTTTGCTTTTTAATTAAATTCTGTTATAATTCTATGTTTGGCAGAGAGCACTTGGGTTATCAACTGTTGAGGGTTACAGTGGATATGGAGCTGAACAAGGTGAAAAGGTATGTCTAGTTTGTAATCTTTGCTGATTATAAATACGACTTTATGGCTATTGAGCATACTTGTTTGAATTGGTTTAATATATCAAGTATACTTATTTTAACTGGTTTAGCATAAAGTTATTTATGTGTCATATGTATGTTAGGAACTAAGGGCTCGACTTGCTTCAACGTTTTATGCAAACCTCGGCATAGAGGAAGATGACATATTTGTATCTGATGGTGCAAAATCTGACATTTCCCGTCTTCAGGTCCGCGTTTGTGCTCATAAGCTTGTTTGTATTGTGCATCTTATTGTTCTTTTTTACTTATAGTAGAATTATCCGTGTTATCAACATTTATTCACCCATAGTTCATTACAAGAAAAGAAAATATCGTCATTTTGCAGTTGATCACTACTCTTATTTATCCTTATGGCAGGTCTTATTTGGCTCTAATGTTACAATGGCGGTGCAAGATCCATCATATCCGGTAACCAATATATGATTCTGTGTCGGTTATTTTTTTGTGTGAATTTGGACCCATCCATCCACTCTAGCTTAACTCAGATTTTGTTTTATCTCTAATGTGTCGAACGGGCAATCACCAAAATTAGCTTAGAAGGGAACAGGTCATGAGTTGAATGAGTCCAAACTCCAAAGTCACCAAAAGTGTGTAAAACCACATATTATAATATAGAACTTTAGGCTATTTTTGAATTTTATAATCATATTAAATACACTGGTTATTAATTAACTAGTTAACGTTGGATACTGAAAAGCTAATTGTTGCAAGACCATTTGCGCTTACACTTACTTTCATCATCCTTGCCTTTTGCAGGCTTATGTAGATTCAAGTGTGATTATGGGTCAAACAGGGCAGTACCAAAAAGATGTTGAAAAGTTCGCGAAAATTGAATACATGAAATGTACTCCAGAGAATGATTTCTTTCCTGATCTATCTAAAGTTGCTCGTACAGACGTCATATTTTTCTGTTCACCAAACAATCCAACGGGTTCTGCTGCATCAAGGGAGCAACTGATTCAGTTAGTGAAGTTTGCTAAAGACAATGGGTCCATCATAGTTTACGATTCAGCCTATGCCATGTATGTGTCAGGCGACACCCCTAAATCAATCTTTGAAATCCCTGGAGCCAAAGAGGTACAAACAAGACTTATTAACATATAGATTAGAATTTCATAAACGGATTTCACTATAGGATGCAATTTGATCCTCATTCACTCTAATTTGGGTTGCTTTTGATTTCCAACGCGTCAAATGGGTGATGTTGAATACTTTTGCTAAAACATGAACAGTTTACATGGGTTTGGCTGGTCAAATAGGCCAAAGTCACCAAATTATTCTCAAACCTATAAATACACTTAACATTAATAAAATACACTTAACATTAAGAAAAGAGAGGGGAAAGTTACCCCTTTGGACATAAGTATTTACTCAACACTAAGAATGCATTGATTGTATTTTGTTTAACCAACACTCACAAATATGTCTTTTTCATGTGTTTTTGTGTGTGTGGCAGGTTGCAATTGAAACTGCATCTTTCTCCAAGTACGCTGGATTTACAGGAGTTCGTTTAGGTTGGACCGTAATCCCAAAAGAACTTAAGTTTTCTGATGGATTTCCAGTGGCTAAAGACTTCAATCGCATTGTTTGTACCGGCTTTAATGGTGCGTCAAACATCGCTCAAGCTGGTGGTCTCGCATGCTGTTCTCCCGAAGGTCTTCAGGTTTGTTAATACTTTATACTGTTAGCAACTAACGCTGTATCTTTCGTTGGTGGTTTATAAATTTGTATCATAAATTTGTTTCTTATTTTTGCAGGCTATGCATCAAGTGGTTGGTTTCTACAAAGAAAATACACAGATTATAGTGGATACATTTACTTCACTAGGTTTTAAAGTATATGGAGGAATACATGCCCCATACGTCTGGGTTCACTTCCCAGGCCAAAGTTCATGGGACGTTTTCAGTGAGATTCTTGAGAAGACCCATGTTGTGACCACTCCCGGTAGCGGGTTTGGGCCTGCTGGCGAAGGGTTTGTTAGGGTCAGTGCCTTTGGCCACCGGGACAATGTGTTGGAAGCCTGTAGGAGATTCAAGGAGCTTTACAAGTAAGAAATGAATCCGCATTTTGTAGTTCTAAACCATTTAATAAATCTGATGCTGGCATCAATCTTTTTTGCTGATTTAGTGCATGTTTAGAGTCGTAAATCATGTTTGATCTCTGTAGAGCTCAAGCTTATTGTGATTCTGGTTTAAATTGTTTCTAGTGGCTATTGCAACGTGAAAATGTAGAAAAACTATACATTTCGAATGTTTAATTTGGTAGATGTTTTTTGCACCAGAACATCTTCCTTGTATGTTTGCTATTGTCTAATACTCGTGCATAGATTGGCAAACTAGGCGGGTTTGGTAATGGGTAAAACTGGTTTGGTTGGACAGACTGAAACAATGTCGAAAATATTACAAAATAGTTATCTTGGTAATAATGATATCCTTACAAATGCTCCGTAATAATCTACTGTAGTATCTTTAATAAAGACGTATAAAAGGTCATATCCCCCTTAAATATACATTTGTGTGACATGCTCGACCCATTTGAAATGTTTCCTTTAATGATTTTTCTCTTAAATCATTTGATTTGCTAGACAAAACATAATCTGCAACAACCTTTTATTAGCAAATGGGTCTAAATTGTCTACTCAATTTGGTGAATTACATGACACTATGACACTGTCATTTGTATCGAAGACTGCCATTAGAATCACTCAAGTAATAACCCAAGTAACAATAACTTATTCATTTGCAAATGAGTCTAAATTGCATACCTGCATCTCTGGTAAAATAAGTTGGCAACCCAAATGTTTGTAAAACATTCAAGCAAAATTGCTGTTCCAAAAAAAAAACAAAAAAAAAAGGTAAAATATCTGAAGAGTCTAAAAGAACTCGATCATGATTTACACAACATGTTAATGAAGTAAATAGCATAACCTCTTTCAGAATATAGGTATTAAATTAAAAAGATACAGATGAATTTCATAGAATAAACAGTCAGTCACTTTGTGGAGTCGGTGGTGTAGCCATAGATAGAGCTCTGTGTATGACTACTTTGTGAAACTGAAGATACTGGAAGGTTTGAAAATGGTGTGAAGTAAGTTGGCACAGGCATCTTTACCGGCAGATTGGGTAGTGGAGATTGAAAATTAAGAACACTAAGCGCTTCCCTAATCGAAGGCCTAAAACCACTGTCAGGATGTGCACACCACAACCCGACAATCATCAAATGTTCCATTTCATTCTGATTATAATCTCCTTCGAGTCTACTGTCAGCTGCTTCTAGAACTCTCCGCTGGCCATAAAGATCCCAAACCCATTCCACTATTCTTATTCTACCCTTTTCCGCCTTAAGCTCCACCGGCTTCCTTCCACATGCTATTTCTAAAGCCACAACTCCAAAACTGTAGACATCTGTTTCCCTACTGGCTTGACCGGTCATGACACACTCTGGAGCCATGTAACCCATGGTCCCAGCGATGACCGTGGTCTGTGAACCCTTGTCATGGTCAACAAATCT
Source organism: Artemisia tridentata subsp. tridentata (assembly GCA_021014915.2). Lineage (NCBI taxonomy): Eukaryota > Viridiplantae > Streptophyta > Magnoliopsida > Asterales > Asteraceae > Artemisia > Artemisia tridentata. The sequence goes on from CP139509.1 coordinate 81,017,598, forward strand.
AGCCAGACCAAAGTCACCAAGTTTAGCATTAAAATTTGAATCCAACATAACATTGCTTGACTTGATGTCACGATGTACCACACATTTTTCCCATTCTGCATGAAGGTAAAGCAGAGCTGACCCTAAACCTTTAGCTATATTGTACCTCACGGGCCATTTTAACATGCTTTTGTTGTAAAACAAATGGGAGTCCAAGCTACCATTTAGCATGAATTCGTATACGAGGAGTAACTCTTTATTTTCGTGGCACCAACCAACTAGCTGGACTAAGTTTCTGTGACGTAATTGACTAATGGTTTTAACTTCTGATGCATACTCTTTTATGCCTTGGTGAGATTCACGTGACACCCTTTTGACTGCAACGTATGAGTCCATCTCTTTAATGAATCCTTTATAAACCCCACCAAACCCACCTTCACCGAGCTTTTGTTGCTCTGCAAAATTACTCGTGGCTTGGGCCAGTTCTTTGTATGAAAACTTTTTTGCGCCGGTACCCTTTTCGAATTCACTATCCAACACAAAAATATCATCTTTAGTTTCAAATCTTTTACTCCTCCTTAACATAAACAAGCCCAAACCCAACCCTATAAACAAAACAATCCCAACCACCAAACCGATTACTTGTCCACTTTTACTTTTTTCCGGTTTGGGCTCAGGTCTAGGGCTAGAAGCAGTCTCTGGTTCCGTGTCCATTGTGCTCTCATGGATGCCTAAATTTGAACTAAAAGCCCATTTGTATATACTATTTATAACCGTAGTATCCCCAGTTGCTCCCGAAAACCCAAACGTAACCCACTCAGGCAAATGCTCCCTTAGATCAACGATGTAGGAAACCCGCTGGTGCAGACTTCCTTTCCGACTAAAACCCGTGAGCATGACACTAAGGTTATTCAAACTAGCATCATACCTTATTAACGCAGTGTATATTTCCCCTTCTTCAATCCTACTCCGCCATGTCAAATTCTTTACCGACTCCATAGAACTAATATCAATCCCAACATGTTCTTTTTTCGGATCCCACTTATTCTTAAAAACATCAAATTCAACAGCAACAAACGGGTTTCCACTAGAGTTCAACGCCTGGTCATCACTAGTGAGTCCTAATGTGCCACTACTCGTGACATTATCAGAAATTCTGGACCCGTTTGGTGCAAGAAAGAAAGCAAGCCCATCACCATACTTGGAACTATTAAGAGAATTGATTGTGAAAGTAAACTTGGTTGAGAAGTCGCTGAGGTTACGTGAATCATGGTCCCAAAGATGAAAAGGTTCAGAATAAGTAGCTCGACCAATACTAACTGATGCACTAACATCACGTTGGTTTGTAGTGAGTTGGATTGCATTGTTTGAAGGATACGCATCTCGTTCATATGCTATATCTCCGTCATTTGGGCTGAAACCATTTTTCTGAAATGATAACGCGGCGGCATAAGGAAGTGTATGAAGGAGTATGATGGTGGTAATGAGTAAATAAACCATAGCCATGTTTGGAAGAAGGTTTAGAGTACTAATGGCATGCAGCCATGCACCATATACTGACTATGTTGGATTTGTAAGGTTTAGCCAGCAACACTCAACTCAGTCAACCATTGATTAAATAAAATAATAAAATGTTGTGTTTTTTTTTCTTTGTAAAAATTTAGAAATAGTCAGTCACATGAAGCCGGCTAAATTAGTTGTACTTTAACTTTCAAATGTAGTGATTTTGTATTTGCATGTGTGGATTCTCTTAATAATGATGCCAAAAAAAATGTAACAACACCACATTTGGTGACTTGTGAATGCTATTTACAAATAAGAAAAATCAGAGGCAACAAAGTGCACTCTAGTTTAAGAAATGGTTTTCTTACTATATATGACATCTTATATAACTATGGAAAGAGACTTGTTGGCGTCGACGATCTCAAACCGACCGCTTACTTGATCAACATGTGTGTGGTAAATTGTGCAACGTTAACGTCATTATTAGAGAGGCTGTTAAACATTAACTCCTGTGAATTAGTGAATATGAGTGTTTGTTTTGTTTTTAACAAATCTGTAATAAATTTTATCAGTGATGTTGATGGTAAATGAAGGTCAGACCGATGACCGTGAATGTTATTTCCAAAAATTACAAGAAAAGAAAGTTAACAGTTGTCTACAAAATGGCAAGTGTTGAACTAGTCATTAGTTGGCCGATTACAGTTATAATAGTTCAAAAACAAACTACTCCATATTACTTTTGTATATTATTTGTATCGACTTAGTTACTCACAAAGTCGCAACCATTAGCTGGATGATAAAATGTTTATGCATAGAAAACAAAATAAAACCCGTTATTTAAAAATGAGATCAAATTGTTTTCTCATACATACAAACAATCAATTACCATGACAATTGGAGGACTTTCATAAACTCAGAGCCGGCTTGAGTGCTTGACCATGAAGTCTGTAAAATAAAGGAGCAGGGACAGTGTTGTGTAAAGTGTAATGATGTAAAAAAAGACCAACTAGTCAAGCTTTTCGGAAGACTTATATACTGCACTCGGCAGTGCCAAAGGAGTCTATCGTTTGGAATGTACTGCTTCTCCCTATGAATCCACGCAGCAAGCAGCAGCAACCAATATAAGTGAGGATGTCCGTATATTTATTTCCAATAATGACGTTCAGTGTACTTACTTCAGAAAAAACCAATACTATAATGAAGACTTCTTAAACACCCTACCTGAAGCTCTAATGACCAACATGCCACATTTAACAGCAACTTGTGATATTGCTGGTGCACCTGATCTTATACTTAATGTATCACAGTAGTTGCATAGAGCTCTAACAATGAAATATTGTCATGTTACTAAACAAAGCAATTATTCAAAAATGGTGAATTTCAAGTTCCGTAAATCACTGATGTGCTCCTAAAAGGCTAAATCCAACAACTTCATGTTCTTAATTTGATGAAATGCAGCAGCAAGCTGGTACTTAAAACTGAAGGTACACCTATTTAATCAAACGTTGAATACCATGGTTCCTTTGAAAACATACAAAATTCAGTTACAACTTTGCTAATAGTACAGTTAGACATGAATGTAGTCGCATTGGAGGTCAAAGCAAGCGCTCGTTTTCTATTCTAGTTCACTAAAATCTATAAATGTATCAACGATTTTAGCATTAATAAAAAGTAACTTTTACTGGTAAAGCATAACCAAAGTAGCAAACAAGGGTGTTTGTTTAAGCTTACTTTTTGGCTTATGAGGTTATAAGTGATTTTGGATTATGTTTCATATAATCATATACCAATATTTTTTCAGCTTATGTTGAAACTTAAACGCTTACTCCGTATTAAACTTATTATGACACAGCAAACTTACTATATATGTTTCAAACTAAACCAAAAACGAACCACATAAGCTCATAAGCCAAAAAGACAAAGAGCTTTAAGGGTGTTTGTTTTAAGTATGTATGAGCCTTATTAACTTATTTGATTTTGGCTTATATTTCATAACCTCCTGTATTTGCCTTATTTTAACACTTACAAGCTTGTATTTCATAAGCCCCAATTTTAAGCTTATTTTGAGACTTATGAGCTTATATAAGCTTGTTATGAGTAACAAGCTTATATAAGCCAAAATCAAATAAGCTCTTAAGCTCGTCTATAAGCTTAAACAAACAACCCTTGACCTCACATATAATTATCCAATTTGTCAATCAACACAATACACAACAATAACAACAAAACCAATCCCGTCAGGGCAGGGTATGCGGAAGTAGAATGTAGATAGATCTACCCAAGAAAATAAAACAGCCGAAACAAGATTTCAAATTCATTCATTAAACACATCTTCAATTAAACTACACAAGCATACCAAAACCTAACACAACAAAGACAACCTAATTAATTAATAATTAACCACCAAAACCATAAAGAGTCCTTCCTTGTCTTTTCAAAGCATAGACAACATCCATAGCAGTGACAGTCTTCCTTCTGGCATGCTCAGTATAAGTGACAGCATCTCTAATCACATTCTCCAAAAATATCTTCAACACGCCACGTGTCTCCTCGTAAATCAACCCGCTTATCCTCTTCACACCGCCTCTTCTCGCTAACCGCCTTATGGCCGGCTTAGTGATCCCTTGAATGTTGTCTCGGAGCACCTTACGATGTCGTTTCGCTCCTCCTTTGCCTAGCCCCTTTCCTCCTTTCCCTCTCCCTGACATTTTCTTTTAACTTTTTTTTTATAAAAGTTGGTTGTGATTTGGATTTGTGATGAGTGGGTGTGTTTTTATAGTGGTTTTGTTTTATGTTTGTTGAGGTGGGTGTGTTTTGGTTCGTTGGATTTGGGGGTTGGGGAAATGTTGTGGAGCGTTGGATGGTGATCCGTGTGAGGGTGAAAAGTGTCTTGTTATTGGTTGGCTTGTGAAGGTGCGGATTGTTGGATTTGGGCTTGGGTTTTTTGGGAATGTATACAAGAGCTTGGGCCTAATACACTATACTACGTTATAACTTGCTTAATTTCATGTTATACTACTTTAGGGGTGGGATCTACAAAGATCATGTATTTTTTAAAGACCTAGAATTGAAATACGGAGTAGATCATCTTATAAGTAACTTATATAACTACAAGTTATGTTACATCTTGTTCAATTTCACGTTATTAGAGCACTCGGTATGGCAAATTATAGGACACGTTATAGCCCTATAACTTGATAGCACACCTCCCCATCGCGTTATAAGGCCTCGCGTCAAATTTATCAATCGAGTTATATGACTTTTTTTTTTTTTTTTTTTTTTTTTGTATGTGTTTTACTGGGTTAAAATGTGGGTCAAGGGGTCTCTTATAACTTGAGTGATGGAGGAAGAATGTTTTTTTGGTTAAGTTATAGGGGAAGAAGTTGAAGTGACATCACTTTTTGTTATAAAACGCGCCCTATAGCTAATGGGAACCTAGCGCTTTTAGTCACTTATAACTACATGTTACACTTGTAGCAAAATGTAATAGATCATCTTATAACTCCAACCTATGGTTAACTTTCATTGTGTTTGGCAAAACTAATTTGAGTTGTTTGTACTAACAAAATGTTTACTAACGTGTAATTGTAGCAATAACAATGTGTGCTATTTCCATTGATTTTCTTTAACTTGTTTTAGCTTAATATCATTAAGTCGAGCTCATCTCTTTTCGTCAGCATGTCAAGCTGAGCTGAATACATTATACATTCAAAGGTATATTAAATTACCAATTATTATTTAAACTTTTTTGTTACATAGTATGAATTGCTTATTAAAACAGTTTGTCTGTTATAATGAAGTTGAGAATTATCGATTCATAGCCCTTATTTCGCGAAAGGGTTAATGATTGTAACACTCCAAAACCCGTTTTTAAGTATTATATTGCTAGTATGCCATCGAGTAGGTTTGACTGCAACTTTTATAAGTTGAAGACTATACGTGATTGGTTAGTTAAACTCGCACTACTACATAATGGGGTTTCAAGACCCCCTCATCAAGACCCTTTCCATTAAAAAGCGGTCTTAAAAAAGATTTAAGACCCGCCCAGAACTATCGAGACCTATTTAAAAGAATTAACTAAGTTTTGATGAAAACAACAAATAGAGACCGGGTTTCAATTTTATAACCGGACTATTTTGGGCTTATTGTGGACCGGTTTCATCAATCCAAATTATAACCCGGTCTTTTCCCCCAAAATATTGAGCGGGATTTTTGCCTCCTTTTATCTTTTTCACAAATTCAAACTTCGGATCTACTATCAATAACTTTTGCAAAAATTATAACACTCCCCGATACCAGTATTGTTCCCACCTTCACATACCCACACTTCAGTCGTACCAGCGTGACACACCATTAAAAACACCTCTGCACCTGCCACTGCCGCCGTTCATGCTACCACATGTTTCCACCAAAGGTGCGTATAAAGAAGAATTAAATCTGTAATTTGTTGTAATTACATTATCTTTATATGAAATTTGATATGTTTATTTTCTGTTTCTTGCTTAGGATCAGTCGATGTGTTGATTTTTAAGACTTTACTTACTAATAATAAGTTGTTGCGGACTAGCTTATTTGAAATAAGCAAATTCAAACACTATTTTGTATTGTGTTGTGCAACATCGTAAGATGATAAGGTGCTAATTTTTAGTAAATAAGTTGTAGGTTGTTTAAGTTGTAAATTGGGATAATCAAAGAAGTAGTACCCTAGGTATTGAAACTATGCTGATCCGGTTCGGGTCAAACGGCCCACAAAATAGCCTGACACTTAATAAGTAAAGAGGTTCCCATTGTTTAGATTTAAGAAAAAGTTGAATATGTTATGCATTATTAGTAGAAAAAGAAGCAAAAAACACATCACACTTTGCGATTTGATTGTTTTATTTAACCAACAAATGTATTCACATTTATATTGATCTTCAATATCAAACTAACACATGTGCTGAAATAAAACCAGTTGACTTGATTGTTTGATTTGGAGTTTGTAGGTTAAAGTTATATGGAGAATTACTTAACTAATGTTTGTTTCATGAGATTTAAAACGCTTTGTGAATAAAATCAGTTGCTTAAAATGCTTATTTATGTGGTTTAAATTTTTTACTGTGTTCCGGATTGCTTCTAAAAATTAATCTGGAACGAGCAACTTTGAATTGTACACTCAAAATTGTTTATTTAAGTGGCAAAGGATAGGATAAGCATACTCCACAACATTGATTATATTAGTCTTATTTTTCCTTCTTGTGTAAATTTGTTTGTGTATCCATTTGTACATGGGTACAGATTGATTAACACCTCTAGTCATTTGGTTCATGTAATACCTAAAAATCCAAAATGTGCAAAATGACCAAAATGCCCCTACAATTTTAAAATTTTATTTAAAAGCTTATAAATCACCAAATAAATTCCAAACCTTCGGGAATGAGCTAGATATGAAGCCAAATAATTTTTATGACTACATTTTAACCTTTAGAAATGTACAAAATTATACAAAGTATTTATTTTGAACGGATTTAATTAATTCGTATATTATTATTAATATTAAATCAATTTAAATCACCAAATAAATTCCAAACCTTCGGGAATGAGCTAGATATGAAGCCAAATAATTTTTATGACTACATTTTAACCTTTAGAAATGTACAAAATTATACAAAGTATTTATTTTGACCGGATTTAATTAATTCGTATATTATTATTAATATTAAATCAATTTAAATTATATAAAATGTAAGATAATTACAAATAAAGTTAGGATATCTTCCAATTCAGTATTTGATCTCAAATATAATATCTTTCGCCGAAATATTTGATCTCTCCCCTAATATACCCGTTTTCTTTAATTATTCTATATATATTATATACCGAAACCCTAAAAACCCTTCACAAAAATTCGACCAGCCTTCATTCGACTTGGGAAAATTCGTGGCTTATTTTTCTGGTGTTCTACAACGTGTGAGGAAGCTTAGAAAATTTTTTGGAGGTCGTGGGATTCGTTCGTTGATCGCTAGTGTTTTTGTTTTGTCCAATAAAACCTAACCGAGAGGTATAAATTTCTATTATCCCTTTCACACGTTCGATTCTTCATGTAACATTTTTCTTGTGTTCTTTGGATCATATAAGACCTAAATAAAATATATAACATGGATCATGCAAGCTAATTCGATCATAATAAATTTAGAGAGCTAAAACGTATAAAAATTCTAAATCGAGCCATGCGATTTTTCTAGGGCTTGTAATTATTTATTTTGAACTCTATACAAATAATATAACCTGTGAAAAATGATAGTTCGAATTATGGAGGCTTAGATTAGTCATGGTTAATTTATTTTGTAATCGAATATTAAAGAAAATAAAGAAAATAAAAGAAAACCCTAATAACGATTTAGGGTTAGGGTTTTCACATGGAATCTGAGCATTTAATGCAGAATTAATGATTGTGTGATGATGGGGTAATGATTTGTGAGCTAGGGTTAGGGTTTGTAATTATAAAAGTGTATACGATTTAGAATTAAAATAAGAAGGGTGTGTTTTGCCAACTTTGAAACTTAAGGGTTATTTTTATAATGTTAATTAGGTCAGTACAAATGTGTAAAAATTATAACATGAGGTCCTTATGTGTAAAATTTGCAAGATCATGATTTATTTGTTAATTTAAGGTACGAATTGGAAATTAATTAATTAGAGGGACTAAAAGTGTAAATTCTGGAAACTTGAAGTCATTATGAGTAAATAATGTTATTAAGGGTGTAAAGTGTAATTTTGAGGATTTATGGGCTTAATATGTAATGGTTACTAAATTATGATTTAATTTATAAGTTTTGTAAACTTAAGGGACCAATTGTGTAATTTCTGAAATATGAGGGGTCTGATTCGTACTATATATAATTCTGATGTGACATTCTGTAATTTTGTAATATAAGATGCTTGTTTGGTAAACATGGATATTATAGGGATTAAATCATGAATTATGTAATTATAGGGATTAATTTGTATTTTAAATAATTAAAAGGATATAAAGTGTAAATTGTGAAACTTATGTCATTCTGAATAACATGGGTATTTAAATCAGTAACTTAAAGTATTTTCATGTTAGACCTTTGAATTTGGTGAATTTACAATTAAAACCCTAAACTATGAAAACTTGTCATAAATAACCCTAGACTTTTGTAACTTGCTAAAATATACCTTAATCCCATAATAAGGCTTGATTAATGACTTAACCTAAATTGGTGATATTATAATCTTTCTAATTATGGAAATCTGCTAATTATGGAAACTTGCTAATTCGGGAAACCTGCTAAATAAGGAAAGTTACCTAACAAGGAAAGTTACTTAAAATGGAAAGATAACTAAAAACCACTTGTCATTCTGTCTTCTACTCCTTTAGGTTCGAGGAAGGAGTAATTTGATCCTTGTCATTTGCTATCCTTGTGTTCTGCTAATAAGGTACAGATATTCTGCCCTTTTCAGTAAGGTGCCTTCGTTCTCTTGATTTCTTATCTTGATTCGTTTAAGATTCCCTAAGCCATTGCTATGTTCCCATACACTTTGGTTCGTTGTTGGATCCATTTGATATTCGTTCGTTACCTTGTGATATTAGTATTCGAATCATTTGATACTTCGGGGGTTCATTTGATTTTGGTAATTAGATGTGAAAACCTTTTCAAGTATATTATGGAAATGTTTTGAGGAAAATTATTTTAAAGATGATGTTTATGAAATATGCGATATCACTTTTATTTAGAATTTGACTAAGCTTTTGTGAAAACCACTTTTCAAGACTAAGCTTTTGTGAAAACCGTTATTAAAGGTCATTTTTATAAAATCAGTTGATAAAGATTACTTTAAATGAACCATTTGATTATGAACCTTCGATGATGAACCCTTTTGCCATGAACCTTTGATATTTGGACTTTGACCGTGATTCGATGACTTAGACTAGTTGGACTGATGCGTGGTTTTGCAACCTTACAACAGGTTTTACCTCTCAAGGGATCTCGAGAGGCTTACAACCCCACCAGGCAGTGTACCTGACCGATGTAGTATAGTGTAGTGGTAAGTACGGGGGATTGATCGTTCTCCACAGGGAATAGTGTTCGTTAGGTATGAAAAACTACTCTAATAGGTCTAAGGGTGATAGAAGATTCTTTTTATGTTTTTATATTTTTATGAAAGCAAGTAAAATCTCGGGTTTGAAAGAGTGGGCGGAATTAGTTGCTAGTCAACTAACCCAAGTTACTACGAATGCAAATAAAATAAAATAACAGAAAATGAAAAGGTTGGTGAAAACTTATGTGGAGGGAAATGTGTTTACTTAGATTTCCTTACTCCCTAACTATCTTTTACCGGTTGATTAGTGTGTATTAGTTGCGTGGATGACGGGTGTATTCCTTAATACCATTCGTGGGGTGGCGTACGTACTTCCCCAACTCTACAAGCTCCTACTTCACTCCTATGTCGAGCCGGCTAGGAAGCTCCTAACATGGGATCACTAGAATTCGCTTGTGCATTAAATACAACCATAAAAACCTTTAGTACGCATTGGTTCATGTTTCTTAAGACGTTCAAGCAAGTTACCGAATAGGAAGTTAGCCAGTTTTCTTAAGCCTAACATAGATAAACAATCATCCAATACAACTAATAACACACTAATAACCAATAATCAATAGCTAGGTTTCATTAGATCTAAGCAAACACAAGATAAATCTAGCCTAGCATGTTAAACAAAAGACAAGAACAAGATAGAATCAAACAACACATAGACATATTGAATGATTAATTGATAACTTATCTTCAATGCAACATGGAAGATCTCAAGGCAAAAAGCCTTGAAAAAGCTGCCAAATTCGTCTTAGGGTTTTTACACACAAAATTCCTCAATAAGTTCCACACTAATGACAAAAAATTGCAAAATTATATATAGATTTTCAGATCTGACGGCGTCACGTTATGGAGTGTGACGCCGTCACCTCGCCGCTTTTAGGGTTCCCGGATGACCTTCTTGACGTCGTCCCTCTTTAGCTCTCCAAAATCTGTTCTGGCTTATCAAGGCTTGACGCCGTCAGGATTATGCGTAACGCCGTCCCTCTCTAAATTAAGCCGTGACGACCTTGATCATATTAAAGCGTGACGCCGTCAGAATTTCATGCAAATTTCACTGGCTTATCATGAGTAATTTTCACATCCACCATTTTATTGCCAAGCCGTGACGCCGTCTGGAGAGGATCCTGACGCCGTCAAAGGTAACTTTTAGCATGATTTTGAGACTTTGTCGTTTTCTTCACTTTTATGCTCCAAAAACGTCCAAAATGCTTCCTTTTCCAGATTTCTTCTCAAAAGTACCTAAAATGACAAAAGGAACGATTTAGGGCAATATTTGATCAAATAAATACGATTTAGGGCTTAAATGACCCCTTAAAAGCGGTACACTTTTCGCTTCATCATGGACCTTTGCTGTGATTTAGACCTTTGACTTTTGACCTTCCAGTTTGATACCCGAGCCAAGTTCGTTTCCTAGCCATGAAGGTAACGTGGCTGTGTCATTGATGCACCAATGGCATAACTTTAGTGTGGTTGAGTGATGTTCCACACCGTCCCCATATTGTTCGTAACGTGCACATTATACTTATTATCGGCCTACATTATTGTTCGGGGGCGTATGGATGCATCTTAGGTTAGTGTTTGTATTAATGGATATTATATTATATTGTTCGGTGATTGATGTTGTGTGCAATACACGTCTTTCACAAAGTTCGGGAGCTGATCACTCCAATTTGATACATGAGGTCACCCCTCATATTATCTGGTTACTTGTGAGGCATCCCCTCTAGATTGCTACAGGGTTAATATATTTGATTTGTTCGGGCTCGTGGAGGATTACTGACCCTTATTACTTTTTATTTCCTTTCTTTTCATTTCATTCTTATTATATTCTTTGCCTATGACTTATGTATCCCTATGCACTAAACCATACATGTTCGTTTTCATTTGCTTTCGTTTCCGTTTCTATATATCTGTTCACTGGGCTTTTTAAGCTCAGCCGCGTTTCTTTTCCCGCGGCAGGTTTTAGTTGGAAGCTGGGTATGAGTGAAGAGACTTTTGGACTTAGAAGACCTTGATAGTTATTCTGAAGTAGAAGACTTAGTATTTAGCTTTTGTTTCCTTGTTAGCCTTGTATTTCAGTATTTCATTTGTAACCTTTGAGAACCCTTGTATTACTGTTGATGTATGCTTTGTTTTGATCTGATATGAAACCATTAATGTGATACTTCTACCCTTGCCGGGTTGGGGTGTTACAACTTATGGTATCAGAGAGACAGGCTGCGATTCGTAATACATTTACCCTTGACCTGTGTAAGTTAGGACCACTAAGTTTTCCCTGTAGGCGCTCGTAAGACAACCTTTGAAAATTTGCTTTAAGATTTCCCAATAGGAACGTAAGTTTTGACCGGTGAGGAATGGGTAGACTATAAGGTATTTGTTTAAGTATCATTGCTTCCGCATTACTCTGATTCGTGCCTTTGCCTTTAGCTAAGCCTTATAAGAACTTTTGTTTCAGAAGCTAGAAATCTTGCAACCTAAGTTTAGTAACCAAGTAAGTTTGAAATCCCTCGAGAACTACATGGATACCTTGCACCATTTAAGTTTCACTTCCTGATTTTGAATCCTCATTTCCGATTTGTTTGATAAATGGTTTGATACCTTTCCGACCATCCAGATGGTCATTCAACCATAATGTGTTTGACACATTCTACGAATTCATTACTCATGTCGGATATGAAGTGTATCATCTGATACTAATCAGTTCTGAGTGATCCATTACTACTCCTATGAGAATCCTGACAATTATCACTATTGGTTAGATCCTGTTGATATCTGATATCACTTTTGGAAATAGAAAACTTATACTTTGCACCACCTAAGATTTGAACCTATTAACTTGAAGGCATTAAGAATAGCACAATAATTACCTGACACTATTCGATCCTTATCTTCGGATTTTGACTCTGACCTCTGATCCTTTCGTCAATCATTTTGATGCCTCTTCGATCATTCTGAGAATCTCCATGGCGATGACGTACTTGATGTATTCTCTTTTGTCTCTTGCTTTTGATAAGTATCTATAAATCTTCCGACACTATTTGATTTCGTTTCACCCATCTCTATTCCTAAGAGATTGTGGTGTGTAACCACAAGTATAAAAATCTTCCCCTTCACTTTTGAATGATAAAGATTTGATTTGTGATCCGTCTTTCTTTGGATAATTAACTTCGATTTTATTCTGACCAGGAATTGGTTGATCGAGCATTCAAATATTGACAATTTCCCTTTCTATGTCTCACCTTTAACGCTGGCAACAATTTTGAACTCTCTACCATGATTACAGATTGTTAAACTCTCTACTATAACTATTACTCGGGAGACTCGTGTGTTACTTTCGCGGTTATGAAGTTTTCCTAGAACCCATTTCGTACACCAATGAATGAACCTCATCTTGAGAGCTCTTTGGCACTTTGAGTCTTCTAAACATGAACCTTATCTTGAACGTTATTTGGCACCCTGAATCTTGAATATGATCCCTGGTCGAACCACACAAAAAAATATATATATAGAAAGAAAAAAGAAAAAAAAAAAAATCCATCGGAGCGTGAAGAAGGATTTGACTTGATAGCGAGAGATTGTCTAGTCACCAAGCGAAGGTATCTTTCAGATGTGTCCGGGATCATACCAGTTGATTTGAGCAAACCGGGAAGAGCAGCAACCGAAGACCAGGAAGCAAGTTTGCCTAAGTGTATATTCTGGGCGTGTTTTAGCTTCGTTCGCGATAAAGAAGGATGGCGACTGGAAATAGCTGAACCGTATTACTGTTAGGAGCCAATATTCATCCTCCCTGAAACGACTACATGTTTGTTTAATTTCAGAGCGCGAAGTTTCCTTCTGATGAATTAATTTTATTCTTAGAATCGCCTTCTGTATTCGTAAACGACTGCTATGACGATTAGGGACGCTAATAGTATTAGCTAAAGCTCTAACTGTTTTGTGAATTTGATAAATAATGTTTTTCTCGAGAGTACTTGGGCAAATGGTCATTGTATGACTTAATAGTACGTTCGAAAACGAGGAAGAGCATGAAAATCATCTTTGCACTTTGTTAGGAAATTCGTCGATCATTTGTGCCTTCTGAGAGATTGATATTTGTTGAGACAACGATGTTCTAAATTGAGGATATCTCTTAAATCCCGCGAGCTTTGAAAACTATCACCAAGTGGTCAAGACCGATAACAGAAAGGAGAACTGAAACCTTTTGAACTTTGCAGAAGAATTATGGAAGATGTTTGCAACTTAGGATACCATTGAGAAATTTCGTGAACAAAGAGAAGCAGCTTAGTTTGATTTAGAATGGAGTTTTGGAAAAGTTGAAATAGAAGTCAGCTTCCATACCTTCAGCGGAACAATCTTTGGGATAAATTACAAAGAGACTTGGTTATACTCCCTTACAGCACAGAAGGTTTTTGGTATACATTAGGACAACTAGAGACATATCAGAAGAATTATTTCACTGCATGACCTGGAGTTGACAAAGACGGTGGCTACCCTGAAGAGTGAAGACATTCCTTACAAGGTAGAAGTGTTGGCGATGCAGAAGAAGAAATTTAGTCAAGATGGCGAACCTGGAGCTGATGAAGACGTGCAGTCTCACTTTCCTATTCATCTTGGTTGTACTAAGATGAATTGAGAGCGGAAGCAGACTGGACGATGGAGAGATTCAAAGATCGTGCCAGAAATCCACATTACTCCATCACATTCCAAGAAGAACTGCAGGAGGCTCGACGAACCAGACACAAGTTCCCGATTTTGGTTTCACTTTCCGACTGATGGACAAACGAAGACAGATTAACCGGACTTGAGGAGATTGGAGGTGTTGAATGGACGGAGTTTAGAAACAGACCCTTTATGTTTGGAAGAATTGATTATGGGAAGACCGAAGATTGTGACGACTAACTTTTACTTCCGTAGACCCTCTTAAGTTTCGTTATATAGTAATAAGATCCTTTAACGATTTAAGTTCCCTAGAAGCATTTCTGCTCGTGTTCATTTTTCGTATGTTCGGTGATGGCTTTATTTTGAGAGATTTTGGCGAATTGTGGAAGGTATGATGCTTGTGACGGCGTACTTCACTTCTGCTAGGAAACCTGGAATTCCAATACTCTTGCGAATAGTTTTGTTTTCTCTTTTGACGATGGCATTTGATTTTGTTGACCTTTGAGACTATAGAAGTACTAGGTGAATTAAGATAGGTGGTTTTGATTTCGACTCGTGATGAAGCGAAAAGTGTACCGCTTTTAGGGGGTCATTTAAGCCCTAAATCGTATTTATTTGATCAAATATTGCCCTAAATCGTTCCTTTTGTCATTTTAGGTACTTTGGAGAAGAAATCTGGAAAAGGAAGCATTTTGGACGTTTTTGGAGCATAAAAGTGAAGAAAACGATAAAGTCTCAAAATCGGCTGGAAAAGTACCTGTGACGGCGTCAAGCACCATTGTGACGCCGTCAACCCTTGACGCGCCAGAGAGGATTTTGGATGATTAAAAGGGGACGGCGTCAAGAAGGCCATCAAGAAACCCTAATCGCGGCGAGGTGACGGCGTCAGCTCTATAACGTGACGCCGCCAGATCTGATTTTCTATATATATTCTCATAATTTTTAGTCATTAGTGTGCAACTTTGTGAGGAGAAACCCTAAGACGATTTTTCTGCTACTTTTAAGGGTTTTATACCCTTGGATCTCCCATGTTCAATTGAAGATAAGTAATCAATTAATCATTCAATATGTCTATGTGTTGTTTGATTATATCTTGTTCTTGTCTTTTATTTAAAATGCTAGACTAGATTTATCTTGTGTTTGCTTAGATCTAATGAAACCTAACTATTGATTATTGGTTGTTGGTGTGTTATTAATTGTATTGGATGATTGTTTATCGATGTTAGGCTTAAGAAAACTGGCTAACCTCCTATACGGTAACTTGCTTGAACGTCTTAAGAAACATGAACCAATGCGTACTAAGGTTGTTATGGTTGTATTTAATGCATGAGCGAATTCTAGTGATCCCATGTTAGGAGCTTCTTAGCCGGCTCGACATAGGAGTGAAGTAGGAGCTTATAGAGTTGGGGAAGTACGTACGCCACCCCACGATTGGTATTAAGGAATACATCCGTCATCCACGCAATTAATACACACTAATCAACCGGTAAAAGATAGTTGGGGAGTAAGGAAATCTAAGTAAACACATTTCTCTCCATATAAGTTCCACCACCTTTTTATTTTCAGTTATTTTATTTTATTTGCAATTGTAGTTATTTGGGTTAGTTGACTAGCAACTAATTCCGCCCACTCCTTCAAACCCGAGATTTTACTTGCTTTTATAAAAATATAAAAAAATACAAAAAGAATCTTCTCTCACCCTTAGACCTATTAGAGTAGTTTTTTCAATCCTAACGACACTATTCCCCTAGAGAACGATCAATCTCCCGGTACTTGCCACTACACTATACTACATCGGTCAGGTACACTGCCTGGTGGGGATTGCAAGCCTCTTGAGATCCCTCGAGAGGTAAAACCTGTTGTAAGGTCGCAAAACCATGCATCAAGTTTTTGGCGCCGCTGCCGGGGAATAGTTATTGTTTAGGTTGAATTTTTATTTTATTATGTCTACTCACTAGATTCCTTTCTAGTGAGATTTTTATTTTATTTTTCTAGGTTTTTCTTTAGTCTATCTTTTTCTTTGTGTGTTTGTTCGTAATTTCCATTGACTCTTCCGTTCACCATTATGGAGAACGCGAATCCACCATACCACCAACCACGTAATTCACCCACTCCATATGACATCTTGATGTTTAAACAACATAAAGATGAACCTCTCTATGATGCATGGACTCGTTTTAAATATTTACTCCAAAAAGTCCCTCATCATAACTTCGATTTTTGGTCCCTAACTCAAATCTTTTACAATCATGTCGACCGACATGCCCAAAGGGACATTTACCATTTTGCCGGCAGGGATCTTAGGGAATTAAGTGCTGAAGAAGCATGGGAAGCTATTGAGAATTGTGCCCAATATTATTATATAGTTGACAACCCAACAAACATTAATACAAGTCAATTGACCACAAATTTCAAGGATCATGAAACAAGTTTGTTTGGGGATGAGGGTAGAGTTGAGCCACCTAGTTGCATGTCATGGTTAGGCACTACCATAATACAGGATGAACACATAGGTGACCTTGATGTGATGGAGGATTTAGCCGAACATGATCACATTAATCAAAAAGACCTAGGTTTTATGATTGATGACGTTGAATCTCAAGAAACAAATGATGAATCTTTTGGGCAATTTGAATATAGCAGTCAGAATATTGAGGATGATCCTTATGATTCGGATATAGAAGTTGAGATGCCTAGAGAAGCACTTGAGATATTAGGGAAAATGTTAGAATTAAATTCTACCAAAACCCATGATGAGGATATAGGTGATCTTGACACAAGAAATGATGAGGTTAGTAACATAAGCCCGCTAAGTACCTCACAAGTCCTACCATCATTTGAGGCACACACACCGCCCGTGACTTACCCGGAAGAAGTAGAAGAGACTTTAGGAATCCCGATGGAGGTAGAACCTTTGAACCAAACACAACTAGAGGATATAGGTTTGAATGCTTATAGTGATCACAACCTTACTCTTAGTTCTAGGGGATTTCCTATTTTTGATGAACCGGAGCCTCAACCAAAACTGTTACCTAATCTTCCATCTTTAGATGTGAATTTAGGAATTAAAAAAGGTCCCGATCCACCCATCAACCCATGTAGTCCGGGTAATGTTAAGATTAAGGTAGTAGACTCTAGGCCATGTGGAGTGGAAGCTAATATAGGAGTGAACCATGACCTTACATGTCTACATCACCCATTCATGATTGATCACAAGAAACATTATGGGTTTAAACCGGGTCTATTGGGTCAAGATGGGTTCCCAATTAGGAATCTCTCGAAGTTGATAGAAGATGATCCCTTTTTAGGAGAAAACTTTAATTCACCCATTGACCAAAGTGAACTAGGTAAGGTTATGATGAAAGGAGCACACCCCTTTGAGTATATAATTCATCCACCACTCTTTCCTCACGTGGCATACTCCTACCGAGCTGGTGTGTATCGCTACTATCACCCGCACTTAATCCTAAGTATAGGAAAAACCTCTCCTTTATCCGTTAAATAAGGGTAGAGTCAGGCTCGTGACTAGAACAAAAACAAGCGCTTCTTGGGAGGCAACCCAAGCTTTATTTGCTTTTTGTGTTTATTTATTTGTTTGTTTGATTTTAATTGCTTCCGTATGTATGTTTAATTTTTATTATTATTGATTCATGTTCGAAACTAAATTGTGAAAATGCTTTATCTTGTTTTTAACTTCGTCTTAACTACATATAAAGGTATTTTGCAAAAGATAAATGTAAGGGAAATCCAAATCGGTTTATTAGAACAAATGAACATGAATCATAACAATATTAAATTAACATACATATTAGTAATTGTTTGAGTCAAATGCTTGTATCGAGTCATAATGATATTTTGCAGGATTTCCAGGAAATAAGGATTGAGTTTTTCCAGAAATTTTTCGGAAACTTAACATGAAAAATCTGTCAGATCACTTCTGACGGCGTCAGGAACAGTTTTCTGGAATTTTTTTTTTTTTTTTTTAAGTTTTGTTTTTCTTCCGGAATCATAAAATGCTTTATTAAATCTCTAACTTATAAACTCCAGGAATCTGCAAAATAAGCATTCCACAAGCATTATATCCTTATACAGATTTATCCCGCCGATGTTATGCAGGTTTTCGTGTTTGTTTTCTCAGGTTTAACTGGTTATTTTGGACAAGGAGATGTATGTGGAATCTAGCTTTTGGCGCTGCTTTAGTCTTGAAGCTTCAACATTACCTTGGAAGAAGATCTAACCATGTTACCTCTTTATCCACCGAGCGAATCAGGGGAGTATTTGATTTCATTCTTTTACCTTATTTACTTTTACATCTTGTTATTTGAACATTGGGGACAATGTTCATCTTAAGTGTAAGGGGGGTAAAGTACGATACCTTAGAGAATGCTATTACGCTTGATTTTTTGTTTGTTTAATGGTAGATGTGTAATAAAACTGAGAGAAATACCTGTTAAGGCAATTTTAGTGCCAAATTTAAATTTTTTTACAACATATAGGAGTGAAACTTTGGTCTTAATGAGCGTCTCACGGATAGGAGTTATATGACTAGCACAAAACCGTACCACTAAAAAAATTTCCACCCCCAAATATGTGAGGTTCGCCCCTAGAATTGGTAGGAAAAGCATTTATGCTATGATGTGTGTACCGGTAGCACTTAGATTCTAGAACTTGCGTTAGGACCATTCCGAGGCCACAAGTGAGACTACATTCGTGTAGTTAGATTTACTACATGATAAGAGGCATTAGGATTAACCCATTGTTTTACACCTGTGTTTTTGTTATAATTACATTGGCTACATTGGTCAAGTAATTCTCCCACACCCTTTGCGTTGTACTCATTTTTAGTACACGATACCCCTAGTACACCCCTCAGAGCCTATCTTTTCGTTTCTAACTTTAAGCATTTTACTTAAAGTAAGAATTTGTTTACACCCCACTTAAATGTACACCCAAATCGCCTTAGCCTACCTTGTATGCACTCATTTTTAGTGCATTATTGTGACAACATTTGTTTAAACCCCAAGTTAATTATCTAATTGATTACATGGTTGCTAAGTCGAGTCATATCCTTGTACATATTGTTTTGGGACGATTGGGACTCATGGGTAAAGTACTAGTGTAATAGAGTAATGGGGAAGAACAACATTATTACCCCCATATGTGCTAAATATTTTAAAAGTACTCCAAGTGTTTCGATTATCTTAATTCGAGTCATTAGAATAGTTAATTGTAAAGTTATGTAAAAGTTCAAGTGTAAGGGGGATACAACCCCCCTACGATGTATTATTTTGGATGGTAGGGCAAGAGTGTATGTCAAAAAAAAAAAAAAAAAAAAAAAAACGGACTACCATCCCGTTTCATTTTATGTTTATTTTATCTTTTTGTTATTTTTTTTTTCATTAGCTTAAGTCGAGTCTAGTCTTGGCTTAGCAACGCCATATTGTACATGTAATTAATCAAGATCTTTAACTCGCCACCAGTAAAATATCTTTTATCCAACAAAACCGTGTTTATCATATCCCTACACCTAACGTTATAACCCGTTTAAAAGCCCTCTTTGATAGTTTATCTTAGGTGCTTACGCCTAGTGGAGGAGGTTTTTGATCCTTTTCCAAGCCTATGGTAATCTATTTGCTATGACAGGTAGTGAGAGATATTATTCATTTTCATTTATGAGATATACTTTTATGACACCTGAGAGATGTGAGTATCTAAACACAACTTGTGAGGTGCTAGTCTGTAATCTCCGTGCTTATTATGATTAAAGTGGAACGACTATTTGTTGTAATTACTTTTATATTAGCGTTAAATGACCCCTAACTTGTATTTTGATTAGAATAAAAGCGCATTTGCTTGATGACAAGCAAATCTCAAGTGTAAGGGTATTTGATGAAGCGAAAAGTGTACCACTTTTAGGGGGTCATTTAAGCCCTAAATCGTATTTATTTGATCAAATATTGCCCTAAATCGTTCCTTTTGTCATTTTAGGTACTTTGGAGAAGAAATCTGAAAAAGGAAGCATTTTGGACGTTTTTTGAGCATAAAAGTGAAGAAAACGACAAAGTCTCAAAATCGGCTGGAAAAGTACCTGTGACGGCGTCAAGCACCATTGTGACGCCGTCAACCCTTGACGCGCCAGAGAGGATTTTGGATGATTAAAAGGGGACGGCGTCAAGAAGGCCATCAAGAAACCCTAACCGCGGCGAGGTGACGGCGTCAGCTCTATAACGTGACGCCGCCAGATCTGATTTTCTATATATATTCTCATAATTTTTAGTCATTAGTGTGCAACTTTGTGAGGAGAAACCCTAAGACGATTTTTCTGCTACTTTTAAGGGTTTTATACCCTTGGATCTCCCATGTTCAATTGAAGATAAGTAATCAATTAATCATTCAATATGTCTATGTGTTGTTTGATTATATCTTGTTCTTGTCTTTTATTTAAAATGCTAGGCTAGATTTATCTTGTGTTTGCTTAGATCTAATGAAACCTAACTATTGATTATTGGTTGTTGGTGTGTTATTAATTGTATTGGATGATTGTTTATCGATGTTAGGCTTAAGAAAACTGGCTAACCTCCTATACGGTAACTTGCTTGAACGTCTTAAGAAACATGAACCAATGCGTACTAAGGTTGTTATGGTTGTATTTAATGCATGAGCGAATTCTAGTGATCCCATGTTAGGAGCTTCTTAGCCGGCTCGACATAGGAGTGAAGTAGGAGCTTATAGAGTTGGGGAAGTACGTACGCCACCCCACGATTGGTATTAAGGAATACATCCGTCATCCACGCAATTAATACACACTAATCAACCGGTAAAAGATAGTTGGGGAGTAAGGAAATCTAAGTAAACACATTTCTCTCCATATAAGTTCCACCACCTTTTTATTTTCAGTTATTTTATTTTATTTGCAATTGTAGTTATTTGGGTTAGTTGACTAGCAACTAATTTCGCCCACTCCTTCAAACCCGAGATTTTACTTGCTTTTATAAAAATATAAAAAAATACAAAAAGAATCTTCTCTCACCCTTAGACCTATTAGAGTAGTTTTTCAATCCTAACGACACTATTCCCCTAGAGAACGATCAATCCCCCGGTACTTGCCACTACACTATACTACATCGGTCAGGTACACTGCCTGGTGGGGATTGCAAGCCTCTTGAGATCCCTCGAGAGGTAAAACCTGTTGTAAGGTCGCAAAACCACGCATCAACTCGAGATAAAGTATGACCATCATAAGGGCATAATTATATGATGCCAGTATTATGACGTCTGGCCAACGTGATAATACTTACATCATATAACGTGCACTTGTTGTAGGCATAGGATATCTTGTGAAGTACCTAGGAAGTTTAGAATTTAAATCCCGTTGGATTATTCTTGATTAATGAGACGTTAGGTTCATTCTACCTATTCGTGGACTCTTTTTTCGTTCATTTGATATCTGGGTGAGTTTGGAATCTAGTTTTGCATTCTGTTGACCTCAGCTATAAATCTTAAATTCTTGTAAAGCTCTCTTCTGTTGACACAATCAATTTGATTTGAACTCTTGTTCGTATTCCATATGAGATCCTGAAGATTCACCTATCGTCCATTTTATGTTGCGTGGACCTTTTGATCAAATCAAATTATTTGTCTCCTTCTGAGGAAATTTGAACGTACTTCGTTTTGATTCGAGTCATGAGAAATAAAGTTATTCCGTTCGTAAAGATTCTTTGGAGGAATCACCCAGAGCGTGAGGCTACCTGGGAAACCGAGAAATTGATACGAGTGAGTTGTCCACATTTCGTATTTTGATCCGGTGTGTCCTTGTTCGTTTTCCGTTCTATTCCATTTCCGTTTCTTTGCAAATTTCGAGGACGAAAATTTTCTTTTAGAGGGGAAGAAGTTGTAATACCTAAAAATCCAAAATGTGCAAAATGACCAAAATGCCCCTACAATTTTAAAAATTTATTTAAAAGCTTATAAATCACCAAATAAATTCCAAACCTTCGGGAATGAGCTAGATATGAAGCCAAATAATTTTTATGACTACATTTTAACCTTTAGAAATGTACAAAATTATACAAAGTATTTATTTTGACCGGATTTAATTAATTCGTATATTATTATTAATATTAAATCAATTTAAATTATATAAAATGTAAGATAATTACAAATAAAGTTAGGATATCTTCCAATTCAGTATTTGATCTCAAATATAATATCTTGGGCCGAAATATTTGATCTCTCCCCTAATATACCGGTGTTCTTTAATTATTCTATATATATTATATACCGAAACCCTAAAAACCCTTCACAAAAATTCGACCAGCCTTCATTCGACTTGGGAAAATTTGTGGCTTATTTTTCTGGTGTTCTAAAACATGTGAGGAAGCTTAGAAAATTGTTTGGAGGTCGTGGGATTCGTTCGTTGATCGCTAGTGTTTTTGTTTTGTCCAATAAAACCTAACCGAGAGGTATAAATTTCTATTATCCCTTCCACATGTTCGAT
The DNA here is from genome assembly GCA_021014915.2 of Artemisia tridentata subsp. tridentata. Classification (NCBI taxonomy): domain Eukaryota; kingdom Viridiplantae; phylum Streptophyta; class Magnoliopsida; order Asterales; family Asteraceae; genus Artemisia; species Artemisia tridentata. Next base: position 81,040,336 of record CP139509.1, read on the forward strand.
TCTTCATGTAACATTTTTCTTGTGTTCTTTGGATCATATAAGACCTAAATAAAATATATAACATGGATCATGCAAGCTAATTCGATCATAATAAATTTAGAGAGCTAAAACGTATAAAAATTCTAAATCGAGCCATGCGATTTTTCTAGGGCTTGTAATTATTTATTTTGAACTCTATACAAATAATATAACCTGGGAAAAATGATAGTTCGAATTATGGAGGCTTAGATTAGTCATGGTTAATTTATTTTGTAATCGGATATTAAAGAAAATAAAGAAAATAAAAGAAAACCCTAATAACGATTTAGGGTTAGGGTTTGCACATGGAATCTGAGCATTTAATGCAGAATTAATGATTGTGTGATGATGGGGTAATGATTTGTGAGCTAGGGTTAGGATTTGTAATTATAAAAGTGTATACGATTTAGAATTAAAATAAGAAGGGTGTGTTTTGCCAACTTTAAAACTTAAGGGTTATTTTTATAATGTTAATTAGGTCAGTAAAAATGTGTAAAAATTATAACATGAGGTCCTTATGTGTAAAATTTGCAAGATCATGATTTATTTGTTAATTTAAGGTACGAATTGGAAATTAATTAATTAGAGGGACTAAAAGTGTAAATTCTGGAAACTTGAAGTCATTCTGAGTAAATAATGTTATTAAGGGTGTAATGTGTAATTTTGAGGATTTATGGGCTTAATATGTAATGGTTACTAAATTATGATTTAATTTATAAGTTTTGTAAACTTAAGGGACCAATTGTGTAATTTCTGAAATATGAGGGGTCTGATTCGTACTATATATAATTCTGATGTGACATTCTGTAATTTTTTAATATAAGATGCTTGTTTGGTAAACATGGATATTATAGGGATTAAATCATGAATTATGTAATTATAGGGATTAATTTGTATTTTAAATAATTAAAAGGATATAAAGTGTAAATTGTGAAACTTATGTCATTCTGAATAACATGGGTATTTAAATCAGTAACTTAAAGTATTTTCATGTTAGACCTTTGAATTTGGTGAATTTACAATTAAAACCCTAAACTATGAAAACTTGTCATAAATAACCCTAGACTGTTGTAACTTGCTAAAATATACCTTAATCCCATAATAAGGCTTGATTAATGACTTAACCTAAATTGGTGATATTATAATCTTTCTAATTATGGAAATCTGCTAATTATGGAAACTTGCTAATTCGGGAAACCTGCTAAATAAGGAAAGTTACCTAACAAGGAAAGTTACTTAAAATGGAAAGATAACTAAAAACCACTTGTCATTCTGTCTTCTACTCCCTTAGGTTCGAGGAAGGAGTAATTTGATCCTTGTCATTTGCTATCCTTGTGTTCTGCTAATAAGGTACAGATATTCTGCCCTTCTCAGTAAGGTGCCTTCGTTCTCTTGATTTCTTATTTTGATTCGTTTAAGATTCCCTAAGCCATTGCTATGTTCCCATACACTTTGGTTCGTTGTTGGATCCATTTGATATTCGTTCGTTACCTTGTGATATTAGTATTCGAATCATTTGATACTTCGGGGGTTCATTTGATTTTGGTAATTAGATGTGAAAACCTTTTCAAGTATATTATGGAAATGTTTTGAGGAAAATTATTTTAAAGATGATGTTTATGAAATATGCGATATCACTTTTATTTAGAATTTGACTAAGCTTTTGTGAAAACTACTTTTCAAGACTACTTTTGTGAAAACTGTTATTAAAGGTCATTTTTATAAAATCAATTGATAAAGATTACTTTAAATGAACCATTTGATTATGAACCTTCGATGATGAACCCTTTTGCCATGAACCTTTGATATTTGGACTTTGACCGTGATTCGATGACTTAGACTAGTTGGACCTTTGCTGTGATTTAGACCTTTGACTTTTGACCTTCCAGTTTGATACCCGAGCCAAGTTCGTTTCCTAGCCATGAAGGTAACGTGGCTGTGTCATTGATGCACCAATGGCATAACTTTAGTGTGGTTGAGTGATGTTCCACACCGTCCCCATATTGTTCGTAACGTGCACATTATACTTATTATTGGCCTACATTATTGTTCGGGGGGCGTATGGATGCATCCTAGGTTAGTGTTTGTATTAATGGATATTATATTATATTGTTCGGTGATTGATGTTGTGTGCAATACACGTCTTTCACAAAGTTCGGGAGCTGATCACTCCAATTTGATACATGAGGTCACCCCTCATATTATCTGGTTACTTGTGAGGCATCCCCTCTAGATTGCTACAGGGTTAATATATTTGATTTGTTCGGGCTCGTGGAGGATTACTGACCCTTATTAATTTTTATTTCCTTTCTTTTCATTTCATTCTTATTATATCCTTTGCCTATGACTTATGTATCCCTATGCACTAAACCATACATGTTCGTTTTCTTTTGCTTTCGTTTTCGTTTCTATATATCTGTTCACTGGGCTTTTTAAGCTCAGCCACGTTTCTTTTCTCGCGGCAGGTTTTAGTTGGAAGTTGGGTATGAGTGAAAGGACTTTTGGACTTAGAAGACCTGGATAGTTATTCTGAAGTAGAGACTCTTAGAAGGATTTGCATTTGCAGACTTAGTATTTAGCTTTTGTTTCCTTGTTAGCCTTGTATTTCAGTATTTCATTTGTAACCTTTGAGAACTCTTGTATTACTGTTGATGTATGCTTTGTTTTGATCTGATATGAAACCATTAATGTGATACTTCTACCCTTGCTGGGTTGGGGTGTTACATTTCACCTCTGGGTAGTTTGTTGTGTGGCTCTTAAATGACCATTTCTCTATTTGTATGCAGGGTTGCAAGCATAGTGGCTTTGTGTTGAGTATTACTCAATAATTTTGTTGGTACGTGTTAACTACTATAAGTGCATTGTTTATCAATAATTTTGTTGGGATACATTTATTGTTGGTATAGTTTGTGTTCTTTCAGTATAATCGTACAACTTTTTACACTAAATTAAGGTTAATTATTTAAAAAGTAATGATATGTATATCTTGTTGACAATGAATTGTATTTTGTTTTCTTAAGGTGGAGGTGAACATATGGACACAAATTTGTGCTTATTGACTATAAAGCCGTGAAAACATTCTGTTGTCGATGAACTTTTCTGTTGGAGCAAGTTGATAAAGATCATCAATTGAGAATATGGCTAGAGCTGGTCTTACTACGCCATACTATGCTAATTTAGAGAGATTGGCTACAACTACTTAACTGAGTGTTTACCACTTTCTATAGGTTCTTAGCTATAATTTGTTTTCGTTTTTGTTTTAGCTAAAACTTTAACACATTTATATGATTGATTTCAATGAGAGGTGACAAATTTGATATGTATACGTTATTTAATTAAGTTTTTTGGTTGGCTACTCGAAATGCATGATTTGTAGGAGGTGTTTGGGATTCTGTATTCAATATAATTATGGGGGCTGTTTGGGATTGCTTATTGAATATGTGGATTTAATAGACAATCCCATTCACCCCAAATATTTTTTTATTAAAATCTAGTATAGAGACATACATGTTTTAGTCACAAACATGGTCTGCATAGCATTTTTAAGGCCTGTTCTCAAGAGTTAAACGGGTCTCTATTATGTTTTAGATGCGTGTTTTAATCAACAAACAGGTCTCAAAAGCCTAATGGAGAACGGTTTGCTAACCGGTCTATATTTGATTTTCACATGGAGAGCCCCCCACATAGAGACCATATAAAAAACCGGTCTTGTTTACGTTTGTAACAGGTCTGGAAAGGCTTTTTTGTAGTAGTGTCGATAGTTAAACTATAAGTCAAGATATTATGTAAATGGTTCTAGAAAGTTTAATGTATCATAATTATGAAAGAATATGATTGAGGGACCTTTCTTGCCATTGTAGCAAACTAAATTCATATTTAGTTGAGATAAATATCTCATATCTCCAATAAACTTCCATATTTTTCATAAGTGTATGCGTGTGTGTGACTGTTGGGGTGACGTGAGAACCAATAGGAGGGGGAAACCAAGATGGTCTTGATGATAATAAGTGAAGATTTAGGGTTCTAATCAAGGAGATAAGCCCTAACTAAGTTCTTATGTAAGTAAGTGATAACGTATAGGACCTTCAACCCAATTAGCTAAGGCCCACACACTTGAGCTAAGCCCAACAGCGGCTACAACTCATCATATTACACCTGGGAAATGGACTCCCATGCCAGGCTCTTACGCCTGCTAAACACCTCCAGGCAACGACAGTCTTGGGAACCTTTCCCAGGACCGTTGCAAGTATCAGACACCTGTCATTACATCATTCACTCTGAGGAAGAGTTGCAATCATGCATGGACCTTTCCACGTTATTGGTACAATAATGACCAAGGCCCTTATAATGTTTTAATGATGACAAATATACATTCGAGACACTTAAAATCACAAGCGATAGCCAAAAATCGAAAAAACACATTACCTGGGCCTCGCGCGCTGGTTGGCGCGAGTCACACCTCCCCAGCGCGCCAGTCTCGTTAATTTGGTGCGCTTCTGTTTTTTCAATTCGGCTTTCCTCTTACCCGACTAAGGTGCTTCTTTCAATTAAGGTTCATACATGATATTTGAGAAGTTTACTTTATGATTTAGACTTATAGACGTGCCCGAAATAAAGTCCTCGTGATTTTGCAAAATGCCAACTCATAACATTTTTACTAAAGCCTCTAACCAAGGCAAAATTGTTTTTCCTCAAACCTATGGCGTTTATACTTCCACTAGAATCTCAAACGAAAGTATTCAAGTGACCATAATCCTTACGTTTATCTTCACTAATCACGTAACAAGTTCACTAATCACCTAGGGCGTTTATACTCCCTTATTAGTAAATTAAGCCGAGGTCACTTTGCGTAAACGCAATTCACTCATTTATGAGATGTTGAATTACCTTGATGCAAAACACTCTTCTTACTTGCATCAAGATGACTAGTGAATGATTAATTGTGGGTTAACTAAGAATTATCCAAGCTTAAACATTTGAGTTTAAGTTCATGAAAGTATAAACACCCATTGATTATTTTCAAATAATCTCACACAAACATTTTTTACATTCCTCCTACACAGCTTGTACTTGTGTCTCATACATTCCCACACAATCCACTAAACATTCGTTTTGCCAACTCACATTCTTCTTTTTCTTCATATCATTCAAATTTGAATTCACTACTCTCTATCTCTCTCTCTCTCTCTCTCTCACACACACACACACACACACACACACACACACACTCTCTCTCTCTCTCTCTCTCTCTATATATATCTCTATCTCCCTCTCTCTCTCTTAATTCAAATTTGAATTTGGATAAACCTTCCTCATCTCTACCTTCTCCCAGCTATCTTCTACATCTTCATTACCAACTCACACATCTTACACACTCTTACAATGTGTCATAGCTTAGCTTCTTCAGCACACTTCCCTCTCACAATCAACAACTATATTGGATTTGAATTTCAAATTGCAACACTCACACATTCAACTTCTTCCTCTCCAAGCTTAAGACAGACAACTCATTCTATGTCACATCTATGACACACATACACACTTACTTACACACGCTCCTCTCCCTCTCACAAATTTAAATTTGAAATTCAAATGACAACTCATATCTCTCACATATCTCCAACTCCTTCATCTCCAAGTTTTGCCAACTAGCTTCCCTCACACACCTCTCTTACACAATCTCTTACACTCTTACACACATCACATCACATCTTACATCACGTCATAAAAATTATACCACTTTTATTCCATCTACTTTCATCCCAAAATTGGGATGAAAGTTTTGGCACAAAAAACAAATCATTTCCCCTATTTCCTTTTACCTTCCATCAAATAAAAAACTTAAGAAAATACCATATTCTTGTTTTCTTAACTTTCTTTCACTTTCATTTTCTTTCTAGAACACAATGTTAATTTTGTTCATGTTGGTTATCTTGATCGGCAATTCAACGGTTTTCCATTTTGCTTTGCATGCCATCACATATATTAACATAAACAAAACTCTCACTTTATTTTATTTCTATTTGATTTTTTGTATATTCTACCTAAACATTAATCGAAAGTTGATAGATGGTTAACAAACGCAATGGTATAAAAATGCCCTACAAAATCTTGCTCAATTCACAAAGTTTGTTCAACCTTATTTTTTTTTTTCAAAGTTATACTTTAGATCCATAACAAAGTCTAATATATGATTAAAAAGGCGAGCTCATGTAAGTTATTCACAAAACCAACACGAAAAATACTAGAAACAAGTCGCGTTATGCTTGAGCCGCTCGGGTAGACTTTTATGTTGATGTCCAATAACAAAATGTTCGACTCATTAAGTTCGTGAGCCTTATCAAGTTTGTTTTATATATAATTTTACCCTACAAGCTAATCCACTTAATTGAGATCTCCCCAAAAGATCACAAAGTCACTAAATGCTATAGTTATTATTGATATTCTAATAATAATAGTTTACTTGAATCAAACTCAAAAGTCCCACTTAAGTTTTATTTGTCGTGTATACTTATAAATCATTTTACAAGTTTTTATTAACTCAAACTAATGAAAATGAGCTTTTATAAATAAGTAAACTTATAATTAGTTCTACTACTTAAATATTTTTTAAAATATAATGTATTAACATTCAAAAGGTTGGAATGTTTGGCGTATTTAGATATTATTTTACAATGATAAACTCAACTATAATTAATTTGTTAAAAACAACTATAATAATAAATGTTTGGCGGCGAGCTTTTAAGAGCTTTCAAGAACTAGATGAATAGGAAGAGCTATCCTTAGAAGAAAAATCAAAGCTCTTCATGGAATTCTTGGCCAAGAGAAAGAAGTTCTTTGCTCAGAAGAGGACTGAAGCAAAGAGAAACAAACCACCCACTGAAGCTGAACAAAGGAAAGTGATGAGTACATACATGAAAAACATGGATAATTGGAAGCCTAGTCAGTTGAAGAATCTTAGTTTTGAAAAGATAAAAGATCAGTTTGACAAGGTATTCAAGAGGGTAAATACTTTCACTACTATAAATAAAGAATATGTGATAAGTGGTTATAAGAGAACAGGAGATGAAATAGAACCTGATAGCAGCAAGAAGCAGAAAATTGATGAGCAGACAGAGCAAAAGCAATCAGTTGATAATAAACAAAAGGCTTATGATGACAAAGGTACAGAAGAAGATATTAAGCAGTATATAACAGTGGTTTCTGATGATGATGAAGAGCCAACTATTGATGTTGTACCTTTGGCTACAAAACTTCCAGATATTGTTGGTTGGAGAATATATAAAGAGGGCATAAAAAAAGTAGTATATGAAATCAGAAGAGCTGATGGAAAGTTTTATATATTCTTCAGGTTTAATCAGATGTTAAGAAGTTTCAACAGAGAGGATTTGGAGACTCTTTAGAAGCTTGTTAAGGAGAAGTACGGACCAACAAGACCATTGAAGCAACAAGTGTCTGATCAAGATTATGTTTTGTGGGGAGATTTGAAGAATATCTTTGAACCTCATGTAGAAGATGAAATATGGATAAGACATTTCTATAACCAGAAGGTGATAAGCTGGAGGTTAATAGATACATGTGGACTTCATGAGTTGACAATGGATGCTATGCATATCTACATGTTGGTTGAAAAGAAGTATCCACTCACAAAGACAACATTAGGAAAGATGCTTGAAAGTAGGCTTCAAATGGAATATGGAATGAATGAAAGTATGGCAAATGAGCTTATTTGGTTTATTATAAGACTAAAGAATGGACAATGAAGTATTTGGAAGCATCCTCCTGGTGATGGTTAAAGCTTTGAAGGAAACTTGATGATTTTAGAGGAAAATATCAAGTTTAGGGGAGGATTGTTGGGATTTAAAGCTTCCAAACATCTTTAATGTTGCTCATGATGTTAAGACTGCTCAGGTATTACAAGAAAAATAATGCAAGTCATTACTGCTGCTAGTTATAAAGATTAATGCTGCTGATGGAAGTTAAGACTGCTAGAGTATATTAAGACTGTTGACAGACTTCAAGGAAAAATACTCTAAGTAGTTAATGTTTCTAGAAGGAATCTTAATACTGTTAGTACTAAGTTAATGCTGCTAGAAGGAAACTTAGTAATGCTAGTACTAAGTTAATGCTGCTAGAGAATTAATGCTGCCAGAACAAAGAGTTAATGTTGCTGATTCGTTATTAGTGTTGCTGGAGTATTAGAGTCGGTTATTATGTATAGTATGTCTATATAAATATAGAAAAGATTATATAAAGATTTATCTTGTATAGAAAGTCATTATAAGCCGACTAGGACTCCTTAGTCTATAAAAGGAGGTCCTTAGTCTATAAAAGGAGGTCATAGGACATAGAGATAGATATACGATTTAGATATGTTTGAGATAGAGATACACACGATTTTTTATAGAACTTCAAGGTTGTAAACCCTAATACTTTTGAGTATTCGTATTATATCAATAATATTGAAGTGTTTAGTTTGATATTCTTGTGTTATTGTTTACTGTTTCATTCAATATAAAGTTCTTCTTAAGATCAAATACAAGATTCCGCTTTGTGTTTGATAAACGTCAAGACAGTTTCTATACTTAGTTGTTTTAGATTTATCTAAGATAACTAACCCTTACAAGCTAAGGAATTCGATCAAGTTCATAATTGGGATCAACAAGTTACTTGGGAACGAAAGGACCAGGCGAGACTTAAGTACCCACACATTTTGACAGTGGTACTAGCTGAATTTTGAGGACAAAATTCTAATTAATGGGGGTAGACTATAACAACCGCGAATTTTTCAGGTCCTTACTCAACTTTAAGCTCGAAATGATCTGTATATTTAGTTTATATGTTCACTTTTATGTGTGTTTGTGAGCTAGACCACACAACGCGAGTCGGCACAAATAAACCTAATAACACGTGAAATATTGATTTTTACAAGATAACACGAACATAGACGTATTTATAGTCATTTTTAACGGAAAAACAATTTTAAAAGTATTGGGCGCAACTTAGAAAGTCATAAGAGCACTTTTAGTACAGTAAACGAGCCCGAGAACACTTTTATTGAAAGTTTAACAAAATTACCCGAATGGTCCTTGTGTTATTAAACCGGCCGCGCCCCCATTAATTCGAGAAATGACACAATCGGTCCCCCATGGGGATATAACCCCACACACACACACCCTCTCTCTCATTCTATCCTAACCCTAACTACAAACACTCTCCCTTGCGCCGCCACCACCTGCAACATCACCACCACACACCACCGCTCACTCCCACCTTAAAACAAACACACCACCATCATCACCACCACGTGTACAACCTTGTTTCGTGGTACACCCACACCGCCACTCACGCGCCACCACCGCCTAAGGAGAACCGTACGTCCGTGTAGATCGAGCGTTTTTTTAACACCCCCAAAATCAGGATTTGCGGAAGTATACATATTTGGGTGCTACTAAATCGATGATCACAACACAAAGATATAGAGAACGGATTAAAATCCGTTTTAAAATATGTAACACCCCCAAATTTGGTTTGTGGCAGCGGAAAAGTAATTTGGGTGTTACGGTGAGGATCGAGTTAAAATCTCAGAAAACGGCCCGAAAAGGGCGTTTTGAAAGTTATATGTCATTCAAAATAATATTTTGATACAAAGGCAAATTATTTGGTTTGGAAATCCCATAAAAAGATGTGATAATTTGGAGAGAATGACATATTTGATTTTACACCATTTAAGTTATCAGAGTAAAAGATGCCCGCTTCGTGTCTTGTCCTGCTCCATTAACTACCTGAGATAAACATGCTTAAAACGTCAACACAATGGTTGGTGAGTTCGTGGAGTTTATAGAAAATAGCTTTCTTCAAATAAGTGTTAAAAGATGTGCAGTGATAGTCGAAATAAATATTAATTCTTCCTTGAAATAATTAACAAGTTGTGTTGAATAAGAAATCCATGAGTAATTCATGTATGACCTCAATCGATCATAAGTTTCAATTTATAGATGATTATGAGCTACGTTGTTATATGCTCACAATGATATATTGGATTAACTTTTGAAAGTAACGATATACTAAGCCTTTTTAGTTGTCTTTATAGAATTCTCAATTTAAATCACATATGATAACAGTTAAAGTTCAAGTACGAGATTCATAATCATATCACGTAGAGTAATAATAGTCTAAAGTCTGAAATCTATTAGTGAAAAGTGGTGGTCTTCTAATACAGCTGTATCCTAGGATATATATATGAAACATTCATATATAAAGTTATATTGCCTTCGGCCTCATGACGCGCAAAACGTTAACAAAGTACCGTAAAATGGAGGTGATCATCAAATTAATGATGAAAATTTATGCCCTCGTGTAATAGGTGATTTGCCTCTTCCTATTTTTCTCAAATATAGCGCATCGCGACTAATACGACTAGCGGTTAAGCATTCCGTCCTAGTATTAGTGGGATAGGTTGTCAGTCCACCAACAGGTTTCGAAGCTGTTGCTATATTCGCGCTCACCGCAGTGATTAATGGCTCATGATAAAGGGACTTTTTGGCAATAAAGTAAGCTTAGGCAATATAGGTCTCAAGGTTCATAAAATATACGTATTCTGATCTTTGGCAATTATTTCTAATGGAATATAGAAATATCATAACAAGTAACAGTTCATTCATTTGTTATATGAATACATATGGTGAATTTCAGTATCATGTTACGTCAAGTACTTCAGAGATGTTATGTTTCAAGTTCCATGTTTAAGATAGACAAAACATTTGCACATATATTGAGCATATATTCTTTTCAAGTATGATTCAAATAGATAAAGCATAGTTGATAATTTCGAGTAAATCATAAGAGATTTCAAGTAATATAAAACAGTTAAAGCATGTATCTCCCCCAAAAGAGTTATTAAAAACAAGTGTGAAAAGTAGGGGCCACGACTCACCTGGAGCGTATCCGGCAAGACGAAATTATAAGATCAAGTAAACGATCACGAAAACTTCTTCAATACAAGACCTGAATATAAGCGAAGTCTAAGAGTCTAACTTACGACTAATAACGGATGTGGAAAGGATAAATCGTATAACGATTTGGTTGGTGATGTGAGTGTGTGATATGCTTAATATGCCTCAAGTTAAAAATATAATATCTATAATATTGTCTCGGTTCTTATCTCAAATGACTCAAAATATTACTTTCTCGAAATATGCTGAAATAATATGCAAGTGAGGTCGCTAATATTTCTAATAGCGAAACTATAAATAATGCATAACTTATAATGAAAAATGCATATGAAATGAAGGGTGAAAAATGGAAAATAAATAAGAATGTCAAGTGAAATTAAATAAGTCCTTGTTCTTTTCAGAGTTTATACTTTTTAGTCTAACTGCGATCGCGTTACGTCGTTAGTCCTCGGTTAAGTCCAAAGTCCATAATAGTCCAAATCTTGTCCATATGTCCATATAAGGCTCAGAGTTCAATGGTATGTCAATTTAAGTCCTTTATAAACTGTTTTCACAGCTTCAGTCCATGGGTTTCACGGTTTGGCAGTTTTGGTCCTTCCGGTTAGATCGCGTTACATTTTTAGTCCTTTTTGCATAAAAATGACGGGAAAAATATTCTAAAAATTTCTATAATTTTATTACGTTTATTTTAACTTATTCTAAGTGCTAATTCTGAAAAAGAGCTTATTTTCATATTAATGGGCCAACTAACGATCTAACTTAAGGCCCAATAATAAATTTAGTGGCGAGGGCGTGAAAATAGTTTTGGGCTTAGACTTGGGCTATTTTTATGATTCTAAAAATATATTATCTAGACCTAGTGGGCTGTTCTAACGCGAACTCTTGTTGGGCTCAATTCTTAGCCCACTTCGAAAATCATTTACTTTCTGAAGTTTGTGATAGTCATATTTTACTAGCGAGTAGCTTTAAACTAGTGGATTTTTGAGGGTCAAAAAGATCTTATAAGGTCGAACTCAAAACACTAAATAAGTAACTAGTTGGGTGGTTTATCGAATGGTGTAAAATTATGTGGTCGTTGTTTGTTCCAATTGTGAGTAACTAGAACTTGAGTTGTACCGGTCGCATAGGTGCAACTGGGAACTTTTGAAATTAATCTAAGTTTCCTCTTTAAGGAAATTGTTGTAGCGTTTAATGAAAGTTCGTTTCTCTGTTATTTTTACGTGTTGTTAAAACGATAAAGGTAACTAGTTGAGAGTTTTATTAGGTCGTGTGAAGGGGACGTGTAGTTGCTAGGCCATAGTCGTGGGATACGAAGTCCTTTTGAATGTTACTTGGAGACTGTTTTCTGTGTGTCGAACTCTTGGCATATTTTAACTTTTTCTCATGGTTTTGGTCATACGTGAGGTTACATATTAAGCAATGCAAGTTTAAGTTATAAGAACAACAAGAGGTGATGGTTACTATTCCATAAAGCAAATTTTAATAATGTGCATGGTTATACTTATGTCACTGTGGTGTTCGAATATAAGGATGTTTTACATTTTAGCTAGGATTGATGCATGGGAGTTAATGTATGTTATTGAACGAGAATCAAATGATGCATGCATGGCTTGAAAGTGAGTTGCAACACAGTGGTGAGTGTTACTTTGGATATAACCACAGAATGGTTGTAGAATTTATTTTATCCTATATACGTTCAGATAAGATTTTGAAGTATGCATGTGTGAATGAGTTCATGCGGTTTTAAAGTAAAAGAGAGCATGGTTACTTACTACACCCTTGAAAAGGTGGTGAGGAACGTGGTGGGGGTCGACCGAGAAGCAAGAGCGAGACAGTCCTCGTAGTTGGCTAGGGCACGTTTGAGCTTGGTGGGTTCTTACCCTTATTATGTTGCTGTGGATATTTTGTGAGCGAGAATGATGTGATGTGAGTGATAGGAAGTAGGAAAGGTGAATGGGTGGTGTAGGAAGTTGGGTGGTTCGACAAGTTACATGTAGTAACAATGGCAGTAGGCTTTTAATGAATTTAATATATGTTTACATGTTTAGTTCATACAGGTTTGCTTTTCTAAAATGTGATATTCAGTTCTGGGTTTTATGAGATGTATTGTGGGAGTAGAAGAAGTGAAGGGTAGGTATAGCAAATGATTAGGAGAGTGGGATTTTATAAAGAGGAGTTACCCACGTTTTGTCTCATCAATCATTGAAGTCACTGTACATTAAGGGACACATAGGCTAGTTTTACCGACATATTAAGACACTTCATGGAGGTGAGACGTGGATAATTTTTCTATCTTTGTTTTAGTATTGTGCATGTACTTGGTTTGTATATTATGGTACTTCAAGATTTGAAACTAGTAATTCTAATCCACTTACTGCTGCCTTAGTTACTTTTTAAACATCTTCATATGTTGGAAATAACATTAGGGGAATGCATGAAATATCGACTTTTATGACAGTCGAGTCTTAGAGATTTTATTTGTATGTATGAGTAATTTTTGGGACAACCAAATGGACTTTCAAAGTTATAGAATATTCGTTGTCTAGATGTGAGATTTTGCATGCATGAAGTCTCGTGGGTTGGGAGTAAGAGGGTGCAAAATTTTGTGTAGATCGCATTTGATATTTAAGCGTACATAGGGCGTTTTGTAGTTGATTGACCGATCGGATTGCATGGAATAACAAGGAAAGGAATTTCCTTTGGGCCGAGCTCGTGTGATGATGGTGGGCTGTTTGTGGTGAAATAGAGATGGGCTTTTGACCCGAGTGGTTTGCTTAGTTTACATTAATGAAACGTGATCTTTGTAATTAGATTATAGTTATATTGGTTTTAGCTAACATTCGTAAAATGGTGTAAATGGTAACTTGTGATCTATTAGTCGTTGCGAAGTAATTATGTTTCATAAGGTGCGTCTAGATCTCGTGCCGATATTTGTTACTCGTTACGATGTTGAGTCGTGGTGTAAATAAAATAATCGGAAAATTTTAAATTCCCCCGTAAAAATGGGTTTGGTTAAACGGTAAGTCGAGGTTATAATTAATTAACAAAGATTATCAGGACGGATTTTTGTGGGATCTTACAAAATAGTTTACATTTCCAAAGTTAATTGTCATACATAAAGTTCAATTCACTTAAAACAAGCCCATTTAACAAGTCTGTCCCAAATTAGAGTTTAACGCATATGCAAAAACATTTCTAGAAATTTATGACCAATGCCATGCCCTGCCTTAAATGAATACATTCTCAAACACCTGAGAAAAACATGCTAAAAGTCAGCTAACGCTGGTGAGTTCATAGGTTTAAAGTAAATATGCACATATGGACCATAGCAAATAATTCAGCAATCACACTCATTTTGTATGCTAACACTAAGGTCATCCAACCGAAACTAGACAAACAATATGCCAAGATGGCATAGCAAACAAAGGGTGCCCGCGAGTGTTAATCCCCAGACACTCGGCAAAATCCGACATGGTATACGTTCGCGTTGACCTGCCGGGCCAACCGAACGGGGGAGTCACCCCCAATAGGTCTATTTATATCATACGCGCTTCCCAACAGGAATTGACGGTTGATGATAGTGGGCGCAATGGGATTCAAACATACTTAGGTTATCCGCATACCAGTGTGTATAAAAACAAAGTTTAATTTGGTCCATGAAAACAGTTTTGCATGTTTCTCACCCCAAGGTTTATAAAAACAATATGTATAAAAATGGGGCTATAAACTCACCTTAATAATATTAGCAATCTGTTAGTCAACAATAACACAGTGCAACCGCTCCGACACGTGACCTAGATCAGTATGGTAAGTCTTAGCGCAATATTCGTGTTTTAAACGTTTTAACTCATTTGAAAGGTTTATGTGTGTCAAGTACTCGTGTATTTCTTGCTTGCTGTGTGGTAAGGTACATTTCAAAATGGTTTATCGTATAAGACTCTTTGTGATGGCTCATGGTGAAAGTGTACGGTGAAAATACGTGCGACGAAACTTCCGTGCTCAGTGCTTGTCATCGCAAAATGCGTAAGTAATATATATATTATCGTATATATATATATATTTAATAATTAAGTATTTCATTAATTAGGGCTTATAATTAGGCATTGAAAAATAAATATGATAATAGTGATAGTGGGGTATTATTATATTATAAATATTATAATTATTTATAATATAATGATAATTATAAAAGAATTTATAAGTATTTAATTTAGAGAAATCAAATAAAGTGTAAATGTATAAATATATAACATATATTTATAAGTCTCATAAAGTCTAAAAATATTAATTTAGAAGAAATAATATTTTTAATAATAAAAATAATTTGTTTCGTCTTTTAGTCGGTTTTCATCCGAAAATATTCTAAGTGCCGAAATTTTAGAAAAATCGGGCATAACCCATTCGTTTATTCAGACTTTTCCATTTTTCCCAAGTGTTGCAATTTCCTCAAATAACCCCTTACGTTAACTATATTTGCAAAACTAGTCCAAAATATATATTTATCGTTATAACTATATTTATCGTTACGTTTACTTCTTAATTATGGGTTTCGATACAAAAGTCAACGTTTAGTCAAAATACTTTAAAAAGTCAACAACTACAACTTTGGGCCGAAAAGCCCATTTATTTGTCTTATTGGACTTAAGGTGTCAAAACGAGTTCAAAACGATTTTAATCGATATATAACGTTTTCATAAGTCAAAATATTTATAAAAGGTCAAAAAATGTTCGAAAACTCATTTTTATCACCCGAACCCACTATTGGGCCGAAAAGGTCATAATGGGCCTAAAAGTCCAAGTTTAACCCGAAAACAATTTAACCTTTTTTAAGTTACGTTATATATATCGATAAGTTTCTAAAAATCAATTTAGCACATCAAATAAGTCGTTTGGTCAAAAAGTCTACCAATGCCGAAACCACATGGGCTCGGCCCATTTTGTGTCGAAACCATCATAAGCCCAAAAATAGTTTTAAACCTTTAAGCTCTTTTTGTCCGAATAGCTTTCGTAACGATTTTTAAATAAATCAAATAAGCTATTTCAAATAAGCTATCAAGTACTAATTTCACCATTTTCACTACTATAGTCAAAATTTTATGTTTTTCAAAACCCCAATAATTATTTATTTTTATCATGTGCCGATTTGTATATAAGCTCAAATCAACACTTATATTACTTAAACTCGCGTAATTAGTTCAAAGCTCATTTGTATCATCAAACTAGCATAACATGTAACAAGATTTACCACACAAGCAAGAAGTAACCTAACTTGTACAAAAACTTCAAAAAAAAGTCGAGAACCCTAGCTTTTTCAATTTAACAAAACATAAACATTTAACACTTGGTAACATCTTTAGACATCATAAGAACATGTAATGAACAAGATTGAAAAAGTTTTGAAGTTTCCTTACAATGTTCTCGAAAAATCGAGAGGTAGAAGAACCAAAAAGACTCCAAATTGCACCAAATTTACCCACAATACGTTCCGATTAATCCAAAACTCTTGAAAGTACACCTTGATTATCTTGAAACTCAATAGAATTTTGTAGATCTTGATTTTATGTTGTGTTCGAGAGTGAAAATGATCAAGGAAAGTGTTTGAGATAAAAATGTATGTGTGTTTTGATGTGTGGAAGGTTTATGGTATAAAAACAAACTCTACTTATGTCATCATCCACTAAGTATCACTTAGTATCAAAAGTTTTGTCTCCATGTGCTTGGTTGGGCGGCAAACGATACAAATGAGAGGGGGGAAAAAAGATT
This sequence comes from Artemisia tridentata subsp. tridentata, assembly GCA_021014915.2. Classification (NCBI taxonomy): domain Eukaryota; kingdom Viridiplantae; phylum Streptophyta; class Magnoliopsida; order Asterales; family Asteraceae; genus Artemisia; species Artemisia tridentata. The sequence continues at coordinate 81,057,072 of CP139509.1, forward strand.
TTTGCTCATCGTTGGAGTATCGTGTGTCGGTTTAAGCTTAAATGTTACCGTAAAGTCCCGTTTTGACTTTTTGGACACGTACACGCAAAATAAAGTTTTTATCGACATTTTTGTCAGAATAATAATAAAATATTATTATTTGCTCAAAAATGCATTTATTTGACTGCTACCATATATACTGTACTGTCGGTTCGCGTGTGGGGTTGCTTTTCAGTAAATACGAGAAAGTTTCTCAGTTAAATACGAAACTTGTCAGTAACTATCAGAAATAGAAATTTTTTTGCTTACTGACAAAAATAAACTTTTTCAGCAGTGACTGTAAGCTACAGTATGCGGGACAGCTCCCCAAAAATGCTCAGAAACATGCAATTACGCATAGAAATGTTCGGCATAAAAATAATAAATAAATATTTATTATTAGCTTAAAGTGTGAAAATTACCATTTGTCACAGTTTTGAAGGTAGGACACACCGTTTCACACGCGTGTGTGACTCGGTGTGAGTCAAACTCGTGTAGAACGAGTCGTTTTTATTGTTTTTCGAATGGGTTCGGGTATAAACATGTGGGAAAACTAGTTTTGATGACTAAAAACTTATAATAAACTTGTTTGGTATCGTGGTTATGTTGTGTCGAGTTTTTGTTTTGGTTGTCGAGTCGTGGTGATTGAGTACGAGCCGAGATAAGCTCGTTTGAGCTTATGTTGAGCTTATGGCTTTAGTGGTTTGCTTATTTTCATTTTTGGTTTATTTTTGTGTACTTGGTTATTGATATCGAGGGCTTGGTAAACCCTCGAATGGTTTCGGATTGTTTGGAACTCGCGACAATGGGTAACCGTGACCCCTTGTGGTCTCGGCCGTGCACTTTGGTTATGGTCCGAATTGTTTGAGACTCGATATAGATTGTTATTGGAATTTGATGTGATTGTGACTTAAGGGACTCGAGCCGTAGGAATTAGATTTGGCCGAGGTTGATTATTTTGACTTGTTAATGTGGACTTGAAATGTGATGATTATGGCTAAGGGTGTTAGCCGAGACCACGTGATCTCGGTGCGACCCCGACAAGCCCAAAACACGATATATACTTGGACATATACTTATACGATGGAATGGTTGACTATCTGACCCGACATGTGGTCGTGAGGATTAAGGAATGTGAATTGATACGTTTTCTAGTCTCGTGACATATTGTGAAACGAAAACGAAAAGGAATTGTAAACGGCAAATAAATAAAGTTATAATGGTTAATAAATAATATAAACATTTTATATATACATTTTTGGAAATATAAGTTATGAGATAACAGAAAAACGTGAGATTATGAGAAGGTATCGAGGCACATTACCTTGGTATACTAATATTGGAATTGTGAACATTGTTTGGATTATAGTTGAAGTTACGGATCGGTTTAACATTAATATAACCGACCGACACGGTTATCGGGCTTATTGGACTGACGAGCCCAATAAGAGCCCGACAAGTGTGTCGAAGGACTATATTAGTGAGAAACTCATCCTTATGACTTACCATTTATCGTGATATGACTTTGAGTTAATAAGCAAGATGAAGGAATTGTTAGGCTTATCGAGATGATGAATTCGACAAGTACCCGACAATTCGTCCGAATACCTTATTAAGTCTTACGGTTTTATCCATTGACTTTGTTTTGTTGTTATGAGTTTTAGTAGTAGATTTTGTTTGGGATATTGCAACAACTTGGCGTATTTGTTATTGGAGAATTGTTTTGCGAGTCATTTCCGTTTTGGTCATTTATTTTGGCGTGTGTACACTTGAGTCAACGTTATGTCACCACTACACCCACGATGATACAAAACACTAGTAAATGGATTTAACGAAGATATTTTGGAAATGAAAGTGGACTATACTTGGGAATAGTTAACTTTTGGAAATCGTTATACTTTTGGATATACGTTAAGATAAGTTTATTACTAATAGGTTGTGCCGAGTCCGTCGCGTTGTGATACTAGTTGTTGTTGTGCCGTACTACTCGTGTTTTTGCTGTATTGTGCTTTGCTTTTGAGGTGAGTTATCGTAGCCCCACTTTTTAATATGTTTTACCTTGGGGTGGAAATGGTACTCAATGCTTTTCAAATGCTTTTATGCTGTGATACGTTGTTTTCTTGGTTTTTGGACAATTATGTGCGTTTGATTGCAATTATGTGCTATGTGGTATAACTTTAATTTATGTGAGCAAGCGTGCGCAACTGTTTAACTCCAATTGGAGCCGAAGCATTTGATAGTACTATCCGGGGTAGCTCCCCGATGTTATTTATTTATGTGTGACAATCATGGTAGGTTCAGTTGGCGCGAACAAAACTGATTTCTTTGATTACGTGCTATAATTGTGTATCTCACTCACTATTGTCCTACATTATCTAATTCACAGCTTCGTGGTTTAACTTTCAAACCTACGAGCTCACCAACATTATGTTGACATTTTCTAGTACCATTTTCAGGTGATCATTGTTAAAGTATTTGAGGGCACGTTTATTGGAGTCAGACTATTTAGTACCTTACTACCATGTTTTCAAGACAATAAGATTTCAACATGGAGATACTTTTACTTTCAAGAGTTATACAAGAATTGTTTTGTAATAATGTAAACTATTATTGAAGTTAATGTATGGTGTGAACTATAGTGTTATGCAATGTGTCTTCTTCGTTACATCTCGTGTTTCCGCATTTGACGGGGTGTGACACCTACTTCATAATTTTCTTTCTTACTAATTAAATTTGTAGACTACTGTCATAAACTTTGTACATAAATGCTCCCTCCGTCCCATAGTAAGTGTCCATGATGGAAGTGACACATAGATTTAGGAAAGTGCAAATTACAAAGTTCTCTTTATCTCTTGGAAATGTTTTGATTTGTGGAAGTAGACACTTATATATTTTGGGACAAACCAAATTAAGTAACTGTAGGGAAACGGTTACACTTTATTAATAAAATCTAAATTACAATAAATAAAATTAACAATATATAAATAACATAAAATTAAATACAAACAGAATTTAAGCAGATAAACGATAATTAAATAAAACAATAAACTAATAAAAAGACTTACTTGATCACCAACGGAGATCAGCAACGAAGCACTAAACAGTAAGTTGTACTGTCGGACTTAACTAAACTGCCTAGAATTTCATTTTAAAAGATGCGTATTCCTTATGTTGGAAATCAATAATACTTATTGATTTGATGTGTGTAAAACCTATGGAATTTGGTATGGCAAAAAGCAATTCATGCTGAAAAACACTTGCTCATGCTTGCTGCATCTTTTTTGCATTTGGTATGGCAAAACAGATTGTTGATGATGGCTGACTTGCATGTAAATCATACAAAATGACTCGTTTATCGCTGTCTTTGTGAATTTGAGTGGTCATTTTAGGCATTTGGTATGGCAAAAAACAATTCATGCTGAAAAACACTTGCTCATGCTTGCTGCATCTTTTTTGCATTTGGTATGGCAAAACAGATTGTTGATGATGGCTGACTTGCATGTAAATCATACAAAATGACTCGTTTATCGCTGTCTTTGTGAATTTGAGTGGTCATTTTAGGCAGTTGTAACGCCCCAAAAACGACCCTTTTTATTTTTTTATTATTATTATTATTTTTTGTATTAGTCTAATTTACACCCTTTTTATATCTAAAATGCACCACTTTTCCTTCACTTTCAAAAATAGGGGTAATAATCTAATTTACACCCTTTTTATATCTAAAAAGCACAACTTTTCCTTCATTTTCAAAAATGGGGGTAATAGTCTAATTTACACCCTTTTTATATCTAAAATGCACCACTTTTCCTTCACTTTCAAAAATGAGGGTAATAGTCTAATTTACACCCTTTTTATATCTAAAATACCCATTTTCTGAAAAACGACTTATATGACCCGACAATTAACGAAACTTACCCGATTTCATTAGTATGCCTTTGGGCTCATTTCCGACCAAAAACATTTGTTGTTTGACCACCCGAAATAGTACCTTAAATTTTGACGGGTTATGCACTAAAACCCATTTCAACCCATTGACACTCCAAACCATTTAAAACACTTCATTTACCCATCATACTTAACCAACATCCATAACTTAACCTACTAAACTTGACTCATACACTCATGACCCGTTCACACTCCAAAATGGGTGTGAACCCACTTACGCCAAACACCCCCTTAAAACTCATTAACCATACCCACTTTTTACCCAATACACATAACAACTATGTAACCACTTAAAACACACTTTACTTAATATTTCAATTATATTGCAAGGTTGATGGTACAAAGTCTTGATCCATATCTTTCCAAAATGGGTGAGATTGGCTATTTGCCAATCACCCTCCTAATTACCACCATAAACACATACCATTAAGGCTTCTTGACATTTACATAAACTTGACTCATGACCTATCATGACTAAGGACCATGGATGACAACAAGACCGTTATATAGCAAAATGACCACATGGATTGAAATATACCAAACACGAAAGGACACTTCGGGGCTTCCAACTTCAACACACTTGGTCCAAAAGATTACGGTCTTCTAGTTACCTTCTACAACTACACTAATGCTTCCTTCCAAGGCTACGACTAGGCTATTTCCTTACCTTTGGCTCATCCACTTGTACCTACAAAATTTACATTAACTATAACCGTAAGCGAAAACGCTTAGTAAGTATATAAGATATAACCAACATCACATTTACATGAGATTGGTGATTAACACCAATCATAACATTAACAAGGAGCATAAAATGGGATTATTACTCACCTTGACCAAGCAAGTAATTATATAACATTAACACATCTAGCATTGGATCCAAGCTAACATACATTCACAAGCTCCATAACAATCACATTAACACAATCATAACATTAACATCATACCATTAACAAGTTATGCTCATATACTTACCTCAATTTCCTACTAGCTTCCTACTTAGCTTGAGTTGGGCTTCTATAATGATTCCTATTTCAAAATTAACCTTAATTAGCAAATAATTAACTAAGAGAATCATAAATTTACAACCTTTATCAATAATACCCAATTTCATGTCAAGAACCCTAATTTCACAATTGGGGAAATTACTTACTTGATGAAGAGACTACAATTAAGGAGTCTCTAATGGTTCTTGATCACTCCTAGATAATCAAAATGAGTTAAAATGATGATTTTGGTCTTCCCTTCTTTTTCTCCTCAAAATGTCGACACATATGAACTCACTCAATCTTTCCAGACAATTCTAGGAGCTAGATATTTAATCATGTGTAGGATTAACTTTGGTCATTTGGCAATTGTAGTCCATCTAAGTCTCATTCTTCCTATTTTGGCCACACATTAATTTATTACTTAATCTATAACACATAACTTATATTTACATAGCATAATATTTACATAAATGATACCTCATCGGGATACGGGTGTAACATTTGGTATGGCAAAAAGCAATTCATGCTGAAAAACACTTGCTCATGCTTGTTGCATATTTTTTTCATTTGGTATGGCAAAACAAATTTTTGATGATGGCTGACTTACATGTAAATCATACAAAATGACTCGTTTATCGTTGTCTTTGTGAATTTGAGTGGTCATTTTAGGCATTTGGTATGGCAAAAAGCAATTCATGCTGAAAAACACTTGCTCATGCTTGCTGCATCTTTTTGCCTATCATAGAACATAGGAGCTAGGTCAAGTGTAGTTATTTGGTTACAAGTAAGTAGAAAAGTGGCCTGTTTCTAGTTAATTGATCTGAATAACATTGGACGTTAAGTTTGCAAAATGCTTACTTGTGTTGTCTTACTTTTACATATCGTAAATTTAGGATTTATCACTTTTAAATTCTCATAAACCTCACAAAATTCCATTTTCTAATTATGTTATTTTATTCTATTAGGAGTTGGATGTTGTTGTTAATGATGAAGTTGTTTTTGATGATGCAATGATGGAGAGGATGATGAGATGTTTTATTGCTCTTGTAAGTTTCTTCTTCTTAACTTTTTGTCATGATTACAAGTTGTTAAGTACTGACTGCAATGTTTGTTGTAATATAATTTTCACAGAGCCTGAGCCTGACTAATAATAACGAGTTGGAGGACGATGAGGAAGAAGATGATGATGAAGCGGATGTTGATGATGAGCTTGATGTAGACGTAAGTTTCATACATTTTACTCTTGCAATTTAGGTTATTTTGATTTTTGAATGTTTACGGATAATCAGGGGTGTGTTTGGGTTGGGGATAACTAGTTAATGTATTGGTATTAACTTTGCTTTTGTTTAATCAGCTCCCACCCCCTCTCGGTTCTGACTTAGGAGTTGCTGCTTATGATGACGAGGCTCAGCATGATGACAACTCCGAACAGATTATTGCTCAGGATGTGAGTTTCATACATTTTATCTTGCAATTTAGCTTCATTTTTTTGTTCAAAATGCTTTTCTCGTATCCGTTTGAGTGGTCATTTTAGGCATTTGGTATGGCAAAAAGCAATTCATGCTGAAAAATACTTGCTCATGCTTGCTGCATCTTTTTGCATTTGGTATGGCAAAACAGATTGTTGATGATGGCTGACTTGCATATAAATCATATAAAATGTCTGGTTTGATGATGGTATGGCAAAAAACAATTCATGCTGAAAAACGCTTGCTCATGCTTGCTGCATCTTTTTGCCTATCATAGCACACAGGAGCTAGGTCAAGTGTAGTTATTTGGTTACAAGTAAGAAGAAAAGTGGCTTGTTTCTAGTTAATTGATCTGACTAATATTAGACGTTAAGTTTGCAAAATGCTTACTTGTGTTGTTTTACATATCGTAAATTAAGGATTTATCACTTTTAAATGCTCATAAACCTCACAAAATTCCATTTTCTAATTATGTTATTTTATTCTATTAGGAGTTGGATGTTGTTGTTAATGATGATGAAGCAGTTTTAGATGACGACGCGGAAGATGACTATAATGAAGACCTGGAAGAGCATAACCACCGGGATCAAGTGTTTATGATGCTGTCTAACATTTCTGATGAAATTGCATACATTCAAGCTGCTCGTGAAAGTGAAATCTTGGCTCAAAACTTGCCTCACAAAAGACCCTGACGAAATTTTAGAAGAGAGGATTTTGGTTTACCAATGTTGCAAAGGCAGATTGCTGAAGAGCGCAATCGCAGAGAGAGAGCTTTGTGGGAAGAGCTATTGTATTATCTGGTCCGACTGGCCGTAATCTACAAGTCCATCCATAAGGTTTAGAGGTATATTCGTTTGTTTACGTAAAAAGTCCCTAAACTTCTTAGCGCGTTGCATCGTTAGTCCCCGAAGGACCTACCTTGATCCGCCCCGAACCAACACTTATATTTAAACAAATGCAGACTCGGAACTGGATGCTCGTGTGTAGTGTGAAACCAGGCAAGTGATCACCTGGGTCGTTTCCCAACGAGGTGCGAAATTGAAAACTGTGAAAAGCTTTGGATTAGAGTGATTGATGATTCAGATATTTTTGATTTTGCTTTTTATTTTAATGAACAATTCTAAATAACAAACGAAAAACAGATATGCACAATAAATTTAAACGCGAATAAATTAAACTTAAAACGCGTAACGGAAAAGCTAAAACGGAACAAAAACTGAAATTTATAAAATTTATATCCTAAAAATGTAAAATAACTTAAAACTTATTAAAAAACTTAAATTATATTTTTCTACACTTTTTATTTAATTATTATTAATTATTTATTATTTAATTACTAATTAAACTATTTAAATTATAAAAAATACTAAATGGACAAAGAAAAATCTAAAACTTTTTCTAAAAATATTACTAAGTAAATAAAAGCTAAGAAAATTATAAAAATGAAAATTACTTAATTAAAATTTAAAAAAAATAAATTCTATTAAATAGAAGCTATCACTATATTTCTATTTCGTTTGTTTTTAAGTCCTAAAAATATTTTTATATTTTTCCTAGATTAAAATTGACAAAATAAAATTATGAAAATTGGAATTATATTTTTTTGATTATTTTTCTATTTATTATGATTTAAATACTATTAGCTACTAATTAAAATGATTAAAAATATTAAAACTGATCAGAAAATTATGAAAAATTACAGATAATGCTAAAATATTATAAGGAAGCTGGGAAAAATAAAATGAAAAGCTGACAAGGCCCAATAAGCAGATTTGGGCAGATAAGCTATAAGCTAATAAGTCCAAAATAAGCTAAATGGAATCCAAAAATTCCCAAAAGTTCAGGAATGGATTAAACAACAATATTAAACACAGAACAACTTGAATATGCAAATAAGCACAAGTATTAAGCTAATAAGTAGATGAGCTGATTTGAAAACTATGCACAGAAAAATCAGGAATGGACCCAACTTGCAGGCAAGAATAAGCACACCAATAAGCAGTTTATGTGAAACTTAAGGGGGGCAAAAGCAAGCTAGCACTACTGAGAATCTAAAAATCACAAAAGCCCTATGAGAATCACACCAATTGTACTCCAATTGAGCACAAGTTCAGCTGCTCAGAACCATGGTTCTGCTGATTTTGTTTGTGCAGACTTGCACAATTTTGTGCACAGACCAAAGCAGACCTAAACACCTATTATGGTTATTCTATATAGGCTATAATGAACTTAAAACAACCAAGAATAAAGCCAAAATCAGCTTGTGGCTGCTAATGGCTTATTTGAGCTTTTGACTGCCCAAAATTTACACAGCAACTAAGAAATGGCTAAATCTGTCTAATAGGCTTAAGAGATTATAAAAACAGCTTATATTGGCTACTTAAAGCTTATGCAAAGTTGGTCAAATGACCAATCTACAGTACACACTTATTTTACCTACTGACTGAGCAAAATCCAAACAGTCCTTTATATTGTGACTGATTTGGATTAACAAAGGAAAAACCAATTTTCAAACTAAAAGTTCTGATATTACTGATCTAATAACTTATATGAACACTAAATAGCAACTTTTAATACAGAGTTAAGCACAATTATAAGCAATACTAGTAATGACTATTTTTGGCTTTTATATGGTTTTTTAAGCAAAGTATTGAAAATGATATTATACTATGGATACTACTGACAAAGCTGAATCAAGTGAACTTAGAAACTAACAAGTAGCACATAGGAACAATGATAAGCTGAAAATAAGCACTAAAACAGTACTTAGATAAATTATGCCAAAAATTGAGAAAATGCTTACAATTGCAACAGCTGATGCACAAAGAACAAGGAACCAAGGACCAATCAAGCTTGTCAAATACAAGCTAGATAACCCAGAGAAGCTTCTTGAATTAGCTTAATCACCCAAAATTAGCTTATTGACCATTAGTTGACTTTCATTGACCATTCTTGAATCTTGGAATTTAGAACAAATTACACTACAAATAACTTATAATAAGCTATGAGAAGCTTATATAAGCTATTAAAAACAGCTAAGAAGCTATTTTATATACTACTTATTAATGAACTAATTCTCAGTGTCAAGTGAAAATCAGAACAATGCATAAATTATTACTACTGACAATAATCAACAAACAAATACACTAAAGATACTTGTATTGATTGATTGAAATTGAAAATTACAAAGTACAAATACTGGGAATGGAAATACGATTAACTACTTTTACACTAAATTTCCACACACACTTAGCTTTAGCTACATTACATTCTATTTATACATAAATTAAAGTGGGATAATCCTTGGTCGACATCCTGATCAAATCCTCACCCTTGAATTGTTCCAATTTAATCTCAATCGACCACTTGTAAAATTGGCGGGAAATCAGGAAAGTGGAATTATCCTCTGAGTTTGCTAGTGGAGAGTGGGAGAGAAGCATTTATTGCTTTTGGAGTGTTAGGTAACTTGTAGGAGGAGGGGGGTGAGGTGGTTAGTGGTTTTGGGTGAGCTGGGGGGTGACTGGGTGGTTTTGGCGCCAATGGTGGTTTAGGAAGACGGGTCAACGTTTGGTTTGACTGAGTGTTTAAACTCAGTTGGGGTTGGGCTTATTTTTGGTGGGCTTAGGACTGGGTAAATGAATTGGGGTATTGGGTTTAGTAGATAGGATTGGGTAGTGGGTTGGGCTTGTTTATTTATTTTGGGTTTAGTTTAGATCCGGATTTAGGTTTATTAAATCATAGGGACCAAACTTGTAATTCTTGCATTCTTGAAGGGCTGAGTTTGTCAACTTCCCAAAATATCTTCAAAGGATTAATCCTGCCATAACACAATTACACAAGGACCAAAGTTGTATTTTTTTTATCATTTTAAAACTTTAGGGACCTTTTATGTAAATTTGGATTTTAGAGGGACTTGTTTTGTAAATTCCCAAAAGTTATCAAAAGTGTTCCAATTTGTAAGTTCATGCATAGTACAAGGGTATTTTGTGAAATTTCAAGTTTTATAATACCCAGGGACCATTTTTGCCAATTTTGATAAGTTCAGGGACTAAACTTGTAATTTTCCAAAACTTTTGAGATTTTTCACCAAAGGACTAATTATGATAAATTATGATTTAAAAAGGACCTTTGATGACTTTTCCTGTTTTTAGAGTAACCAGGGACTAGTTTTGACAACTTTTGAAAGTTGAGGGACTGAAACTGCCAATTATGCAAACTTTGTTCGTTTTTCAACTGTTTTTAAACATTTTGCATCTGAAACATATAAAACACAATTTTGTGATAATTTCAGTATTATGATGCATTTCTGAGTGTTTTTGGATGTTTTGGCAGCTCAGATTAGGTAAAAATGATGAGTATTTAGACACTCATCAAGGACCTACCTTGCAAACACATAATTTCGAAAAAAAAAAATCGTTAACCCACTTTGTTAGTTAATTACATGGTTGGTCATTGAATTCATATAATCATTACATGTTTGGTTCCTGAAAAAAAAAATTTAAAAAATCAATTTTTTGAATTTTTTTTTCTATAACTTTTTTTCGAATTTTTTTTATAATTTTTTTAAAAAAATTAAGAAAAAAATTAATTTTAATTTTTTTTCAAATAAAGTTTTTTGAAAATGTTTTTTTTGAAAATATTTTTTTTTGAAATATTTTTTCAAAAAGTTTATTTTTCAAAATTTTATTTTTTAGAAAAAAGATTTTATAAAATTTTTTTTGAAAAAGTTTGAAAAATAATTTTCAAAAAAAAATTAATAAAAAAATTTATTTTATTTTTTTTTTCAAATAAAGTTTTTTGAAAATATTTTTTCAAAAACTTTTTTTTTCAAAATTTTATTTTTTCGAAATTAATTTTTAGAAAAAAAAAAAAGAAAGAAAAAAAGTAACTGTTCATTGTACTGTAGAAAGCACTGTTCATAGAACAAAAAAATTATTTTAATTTTTTTTCAAATAAAGTTTTTTGAAAATATTTTTTAAAAAACTTTTTTTTTCAAAATTTTATTTTTTCAAAATTATTTTTTAGAAAAAAAAAAAGAAATTACTGTTCATTGTACTGTAGAAAGCACTGTTCATGGAACAGTAACCTCTTTTTCGAAAAAAAAAATTTTGAAAAAGAAAGTTTTTGAAAAATAATTAAAAAAAAAAATTAATAAAAAAATTTATTTTAATTTTTTTCATATAAATTTTTTTGAAAATATTTTTTCAAAATTTTTTTTTTAGAAAAATAAAAAGAAAAAAAAAGAAAAAGAAAAAAAGTTATTGTTCATTGTACTGTAGAAAGCACTGTTCATGGAACAAAAAATTTATTTTAATTTTTTTTTCAAATAAAGTTTTTTGAAAATATTTTTTCAAAATTTTATTTTTTAGGAAAAAAAAATAAAATTACTGTTCATTGTACTGTAGAAATCACTGTTCATGGAACAATAACCTCCCTAGAATCAACGTAGCTCTGATACCACTTGTCACAGACTTGTCTTTACAAGGTCTTCCGTGTTGCACTTAGTCTCGACTAAGCTCAGCCTTGCTTGAATACTCAACGATGTATGCAACTAAAGAAAGCTTCAAATAAAGGAACAAGTGGAATAAGGAAAACGCTTTGTATTACCTAGAGAACTTTACAAGAGAGATTACAAGTGAACTTTGTTGGATGCTCTCTACAAATGAGGCTTACATCTATTTATACTATGTACAAAGTTTCTACAAGGTTCATTGGTGGGAAGTTCTTAGGACTTCTAAGAGCTTCTAGTGCTTCCAAGATATTCTAGAACTTTCTACACCTTCCAACATCTTCCAAGGGCTCCCAAGATTTCTTCCAACTTCCATAGAATTTCATAGAGTCTTCTAAGCAAGTGTAGAACAATCCGAAATCCCGACTAACCTCGAAAATAATCGTATCAAATAGGCGGGTCGTGACATACAACTCCAATTTTAATTCTTACAAGCTTCAATTACTTCCGCCAAATATGCTTTATCTACAATTTAGAATACAAGCACTCTACTGTAGCTTCAACTAATTTCAAAAAAATTAAACTTGGACTTGTAATAAAAAATAGTTTTTGAAAAATAATTTTCAAAAAAAATTAATAAAAAAATTTATTTAATATTTTTTCAAATAAAGTTTTTTTCAAATATTTTTTCAAAAACTTTTTTTTTTCAAAATTTTATTTTTTCGAAATTATTTTTTAGAAAAAAAAAGAAAAAAAAAAAGAAAAAAAGTTACTGTTCATTGTACTGTAGAAAGCACTGTTCATGGAACAAAAATTTATTTTAATTTTTTTTCAAATAAAGTTTTTTGAAAATATTTTTTCAAAAACTTTTTTTTTCAAAATTTTATTTATTCGAAATTATTAAAAAAAAAAAAAGTTACTGTTCATTGTACTGTAGAAAGCACTGTTCATGGAACAGTGCCCTCTTTTTCGAAATTTTTTTTTTTGAAAAAGAAAGTTTTTGAAAAATAATTTTCAAAAAAAAAAAAAAAATAAAAAAATTTATTTTAATTTTTTTTCAAATAAAGTTTTTTGAAAATATTTTTTCAATAACTTTTTTTTTCAAAATTTTATTTTTTCGAAATTATTTTTTAGAAAAAAAAGGAAAAAAAAAAAAAAAGAAATGAAAAAAAGTTACTAAATATTGTACCGTAAAAAGCACTGTTCTTGGAACAGTAACCTCACCACAAATATATACATGTATAATTTAGAATACAAGCACTCTACAGTAGCTTCAACTAATTTCAACAAAATGAAACTTGGACTTGTAATAAAAACTCGACCCGAAGTCGAAATTGTGACGGTGTCTAGTAAACTCGATAAGACGAGAAGGAAATAAAAAAAAGCTAAAAGAAAAAGAATAGATAACAGTAGCTCCACGGAGACACTAGAAAGTTCGACACCTGCTTTTTTATTTTCATAATAAATCATTTCCACAACGAAAACCCTAAACCCTTATTCAGATCATCACTCTCTCTTATTTCATAATTCATTTTGATTGATTAATGGCAACCACCGCCTTACTCCGATCTCTTCGCCGATCTGCTCCTCTTTCCGCCTTCAAATCTGTATGCTCCTTAATTATCTTCTTTTTTATAAATTTATTTCGGTTAATTTTACTAAAATCTATTAGCGGTATGAAATTCAGCTTTTTATTTCGGTAGTTGTTTGTTTAAGCTTATTCATGAGCTCATCTGTTTTCACCTTATGTTTTTTTTTTTGCTTGTTTTGGGACTTATGGGCTTAGGGGGTGTTTGTTTAAGCTTATATATGTGGCTTATGAGCTTATTTTGAGACTTGTGTGCTTATATAAGTTTATTATATCATAATAAACTCATATAAGCCCACAATATCATAATAAGTCTCAAAATAAGCCGGAAAATTGCCGAAAAACATAAAGGCTCATAAGCTACATATAAGCTTAAACAAACACCCCCTTATGGGCTTATATAACTTTATTATGTCATAACAAACATATACAAGCCAACAAGTTTAAAATAAGCAGTTAAAAAATTGAGCTTATGAAATATAAGCCCACAGCAGATAAGCTCATGAATGAGCTTAAACAAACACCCCCTTATATATGTTTTCCGTGTGTTTTTGTTTTTCATTTAAGTTTCATTATATTTTCTGATTTTTTTGATATTCTCATGTCCTGTGTTGTGCTTGTTTATATTTTCTGTGCATTATAGATGATGTCTTTGTACAGTTTTCACGAATGAATTGCGAAAATGTGTGAATAGTTTTGTTGTTGAGATATAAGTAGCAAATATAAAAAAAAAATGGTTACACCTTTACAACAACATACCAACACCCGATACTGGATCAAACTAACAGTTGGTGAGTGGCAAATGACATCTATATTTGCGGCTTTTCCGAGAGTTAGTTTAGTGTTGTTCGGGGTGTTGATTTGCTGCTGTCTATGGTGCTAGTTCAGATTGGATTTTTTTTTCCCTGCTGCGTTTTTTTGGGTGTTTGCTACTTGTATTTCAACACCACATGTAATTCGGAGTTAGGACTCTATGAATGTGCTGTAGATGTTTGGTCGAATTAATGTTTCCATGTGTTGTTGCTTCTGGTGATGCATATGTAGTTTAAATTGTTATGGTTACTATATATGTGTTGCAACATTCAACTTTTTGTTTCGATAGTTTAATTCATATGTATATGATGCTTATTTTGGGTTATGTCTAATCACAGTTTCTCACCATCTATGCATGCGTGTTATAATTTGCTATTATTGTATTCTATAGATAATTTTATGTGTCGTAGAAGATATCTTTGTTTTCTAGTTTACATGATTGAATTGCATAATGTTTGAATAATTTGCAGTTTCTTGTTGATCCTGTTGAAAATGAGTAGCAAACACACAAGAAGACGGTTAACAGACCCTAAACAGCAACATACCAACACCCGATACCGGATCAAACTTGCAACATGATAGTTGCAAATAAAACTATTATTTGCTGCTGCTCGGCTGTTAGTTTGATGTTGTTTGGGGTGTTGATTTGCCGCTGTTTCAAGTGTTAATTATCTGCGGTGCGAGCTCATTTTTTGTGTCTAGCTGGGCGTGCTCTGCTGCTTTGTTTTTTGGGTGTTTGCTATGTATATTTCAACAGACATCTGTATTTTGTACTACGTGAATATGTTATTCACTACTTTGTTGCTTATGTTACAAATGTAGTTTAATTTGTTTTAATGGTTGATATTGGTACCTGAGAAACTCTTTTTGTTAGAAGTAACCTATGGGTTATTAAATTGTCATCGGCTTGTTGAGATACGTTATTGTGAAGAATCTGATGTTATAATGGAAGTGTGTTGTCTATTGTTCTATATTTGAATTATTTTTTTTTTTTTTTTGGTTCTAGATTTTCTGTGCTGGTTACAGATGAAATGTCAATTTGGTTTGTAGAGTACGTAGATGATAAATCGATAATAGATAAATCTTGAGGATATCCAGTATTGAATGTTTGCATAATCGCTGGTTTGAGTTTTACATTATTGAATATAAAAAAAATGTTTGGATAGTTTTGCTACAGATCTTTGATTTTACAATATTTAGTATAATCTAGGCGCATATGTATTTAGTGTTCCATAAATATGTTGTAGATGCTAGATTCGAAATAGTATTCCACAACTTTCGTTGTTGTAGTTCTGTTTGCTGTTATGGCATACCTGGTGATTCTTTTGGTTAGTAACACATCATTTTATGATTAGTACCTGGACTTGTTACTAGTAAACGACATGGGGTTATTTTTATGTGAAGTTTTGTCCTCCTTGTGATGATTCTTTGTTGTAAAGACTAGAGAGTACTTCTTTTATAAGAGAATATGTGTTCAGCTTTTTTTCTTTTTGTTTGAAATCAGTTTTTGAATGTAATGATATGAATGTTTGTGCAGGTAAGTGGATCCAAATCATCATGGGCTGGGTCACAGTTGAGCCACAAGTTGGGCGTAATTTCTAGGCCATTTTGGTAAGTAGCTAATGCCTGTTACTACATATCTTGTTATTAATATTATCTTTCTCATTTTATAATCCATATATGTTATGCAGCTCGAGACCTCTTGGGAATGAAGTTATCGGGATTGACTTGGGTACCACAAACTCGTGTGTTGCAGTTATGGAAGGAAAGGTAAGACTTGCACGTTATCTTTTGGAAGGTTATGCATAGTTTACATGTAATAAATGATAGATACGTTTCTTATTCTTGATGCTTTTTTTTGCAGAGTGCAAAAGTTATTGAAAATGCTGAAGGATCACGCACAACTCCATCAGTTGTGGCATTCAACCAAAAAGGAGAGCTAATTGTGGGTACCCCAGCTAAACGTCAAGCAGTAACTAACCCTACCAACACTGTGTTTGGGACAAAACGATTGATTGGAAGACGATTTGACGACCCACAAACACAGAAAGAAATGGGAATGGTCCCATACAAGATTGTCAAGGCTCCAAATGGAGATGCGTGGGTTGAGGCAAATGGGCAGAAATATTCTCCAAGCCAGATAGGTGCATTTATTCTTACTAAGATGAAGGAGACTGCTGAAGCTTATCTTGGAAAGACAATTAATAAAGCTGTTATTACTGTGCCGGCTTATTTCAACGATGCCCAAAGGCAAGCGACTAAGGATGCCGGGCGGATTGCTGGTCTTGATGTGCAGAGAATAATCAATGAGCCGACAGCTGCTGCTCTTTCATATGGACTAAACAACAAAGAGGGTCTTATTGCTGTGTTTGATCTTGGTGGTGGAACCTTTGATGTTTCTATCTTGGAGATATCAAATGGTGTTTTTGAGGTATGAAATGTTTAAGATTTTGTGGGTGTTTGAATTGCTTATTTTCAGCTTATACTTGTGGGCTTGTGGCTTTTAAAAACTTTGAAATAAGCAAGTACTGATGTCAGTGATGTGCTTATTTTTGCATAACATAAGCCAATAAGCCCAGAATATGCAATCCTGATTCCCGGTCAGCATTTTGGTCTTTTTGGGCTGTTGCATATAAGGTGACAAATTTTGGTCAATTTCGGTTGTGGTGTTAGGTTAGAAACGTTGTTAGCTCTTATAAAAAACTGGATGATGGGTGAATACCCAAGGTTGGCTTTAATATTGGCATCTTTGGGTAGACACATGAGAAAATAAAGTTAATATATTCAGAAGTTACTGACGCATAGCTGCCACCTCATCACCTTAAATTGAATAATGTGAAAGTTGGCTGCCCAAAACCTTGTTTTTTGAAAATCGATTTTTTTTTTTTCCTGGTTTAAAGAACGTTGATTACCTTGAGTAGAAATTTGAACAAACATGCAATTAGCTCTTTTTCTTTTACTAATTGATCTGCAATAATATCGTGTTTGTATAGGTTAAATCAACAAATGGTGATACTTTTCTTGGAGGAGAGGACTTCGATAATACTATGTTGGAATTCTTGGTTAGTGAATTTAAGAAAACAGAGGGAATTGATCTGTCAAAAGACAAGCTTGCCCTTCAGAGACTTAGGGAAGCTGCTGAGAAAGCTAAGATCGAACTATCATCAACAACCCAAACTGACATAAACCTGCCGTTCATCACAGCTGATGCATCTGGTGCAAAGCATCTGAACATCACCCTCACTAGATCAAAGTTTGAGGCTTTGGTTAACCACTTGATCGAAAGAACCAGGAGCCCTTGCAAAAACTGTCTCAAGGATGCGGGAATCACAACCAAGGAGGTTGATGAGGTTCTTCTTGTGGGAGGAATGACCCGTGTTCCTAAGGTTCAGGAAGTTGTTACAGAAATCTTTGGGAAGACCCCAAGCAAAGGGGTGAATCCTGATGAAGCAGTTGCCATGGGTGCAGCTATTCAAGGCGGTATTCTTCGTGGTGATGTTAAAGAGTTGCTTCTTCTTGATGTCACTCCTCTATCTCTTGGTATTGAAACACTTGGCGGCATTTTCACGAAGCTTATTAGTAGGAACACCACAATCCCAACAAAGAAAAGTCAGGTGAGAACATAAATTTCTTGAATGTTTCTGGATTATTGCAATTATTGTGTGATGCATACATGTCGTCTGGTCTGGATTTCTAACCTCATACTCTTATTTGGCAATCTTTGTACACGATAAAATAAGGATAATTTATGTGCCACTTGGGTTCAGTTGGGTTTACTCGAAACACTATTATATCCATTTTAAGAATATATTATTTCATAAATTAAGTTTGTTGCTGAATAATAAATGTAACATTTTAGAGAAATTATATGATTTTAATAATATACAGTAATTATCTAGGAGGTTTTATGTGTTTAAGTACACTTTGCTTAACTTTTGACCCATTTGACATGTTAGAGATTGCTGTTTGCAGGTATTTTCGACAGCAGCAGACAACCAGACGCAGGTGGGCATCAAAGTGCTGCAAGGAGAGCGTGAGATGGCAAGTGACAACAAGCTCTTGGGAGAGTTTGAACTTGTGGGCATTCCTCCTGCTCCAAGAGGCATGCCTCAGGTAGAAGTAACATTTGACATCGATGCTAATGGTATCGTCACAGTCTCAGCCAAAGACAAAGCCACTAACAAAGAACAACAAATCACGATTAGATCATCTGGAGGTCTCTCCGATTCTGAGATCGAGAAGATGGTTAAGGATGCTGAGCTTCACGCCCAAAAGGATGCTGAAAGGAAGGCACTCATTGATGCCAAGAACAACGCTGACACCACTATTTACAGTGTCGAGAAGAATCTGAACGAGTACAAAGACAAACTTCCGGCTGACGTTGTTTCTGAGATTGAAACTGCAGTTTCAGATTTGAGGAAAGCTGCTGGTGGAGAGGATGCTGCCGAGATTCAAGCTAAGATAGATGCTGCAAATAAGGCACAATCGAAGATTGGACAACACATGCAGGGTGCTTCAGGAGGTGATGGATCGAGTGGAGGGTCAGAAGGTGGTAATCAAACACCAGAGGCAGAATATGAGGAGGTCAAGAAGTAGATCTGTCTTTTCGTGAGTTTACAATGTTATTAGGTGTTTTTGTAACTAAAAGCCGAACATGAGATGATCGGGTTGTAGTAGTAATAATCACATATTTGTTTTGTTAACACTTGGTTCTTAAATGGTATGCCTTTTGGTAACTGGAGGAGCATCTTTTTATGAAGATGCCATCAGTGGAATACTACTTGCGACTCATGAAATCCTTCAATATGAATTGTTTTCTTTATTATTATTATTTTTTAATCTGTAAAGCGAAAAATTATCTTTTCACTTGCTGGGATTTCTAGAGGGCTATAACTATTAAGTTATGTGATACTGACGAGGCAAAAGAACTCGTCCTATATAGAGTCGATTAGCTGAACGAGAGACTAAGACATTGTAATTACACAGTTTTTGTATGCAATTTTGTATTATGACACCCAGGCCATACCGTTGTAGCATACAAGCCTCATGTCTTTGAATTTGGGAGTTTACGTGGCTTAAGGTCACACACGATTGGCAGAATTAGTGAGACCAACGTGCGAATACCTCAGTACTAAAAACACAAGCTAATTAGAGTATTGGATGAACTTTGCAATTTCTAGTTCATCTTACTTCAAGGTTTGTGAAGAAAAATCTATATGGTTATATTAAAACAATGCCAAATCAGATCGAGCTTAACATGAGCTGAAGTCACAAAAGCTACAAGTATATGGATGGATCAGTACTATGCCCGAGTTTCATATTGGTGTGTTTAAGTCCCGATAAAAATTATATATTTTCCAACTGAATCCTCCTGATTCATTCTCCTACCCACAAATTTTTTCCATTTGGAATCCATTAACTGTTTCTTCACACTCAAAGCTCTTGATTTTGCTACATGTGATAAACTTGTTATACAGAGGATAAACAGATGTATCAGGAGGATATAACATATTTGTTGTTGTTTGTTGTTAGATAACTGAAGAATTGAGCATTGCTATAGTTTGTAAGATGTTCCTTTTTATTTCAACATCCGGTCATGAAAAAGTTAAACTTAGTTACACGAAAATAGAATTAAAATTAAATATCTTCCAATACTTATTTACTTAGGGCACAAGGAGTCATGACTCCGAAAAATCCAACCCTCCTAAATTTGACCAATAGTATTATGCCAACTCAGTTCAACCCTCCAGCCCTCTCAACCAATTTCACTCGCGCCCATGATTTTCCAGCCCTCCCAAAATTTTTATTTTTTCCCCATAAACTATTAAACTACACAATTTATAACTAAAACACATAACATTTCATAAAAGTTCGTTACATAATAATAAAAATAAAAGTTCATTACATAATAAGGTTGAGGATAGTAAGGATCGACAACCGGTGGTGCGGGACGATGGTACGGATCGACAACCGGTCGTTGCGTTTGAGGTTGGGGCCGAACCATTTGTTGTCGAGAGCCCCGTCCACGTCCGGTTTTAGTAACCCCTTTTAGTTTTCTTGGATCCATGGTGGTTTGAAAGGTTGAAGATGAAGAAAGTGGAGTTATTATTATTATTTTTTTTGAATGGCACGAAATGAAGATGAAGGAAGAGGCGTTTTTTTTTTTTTTTTTTTTTTGAATGCCTAGCAACGGTCAAAATTGACAAAGGACAAAAAAAAAAAAAAAAACTTACACACTGCCCCCTCCTAACGTTCAACTCACCGGCTTGCTAAGAGGGTAATATACCCTCCCACCAGCCCTCTCAAGCCAACCCGTTGGCGACAGAATGGTGTTACCGCCGGGTTCAATAGCCCTTTGGGGCACTCCGCCTACCTGTTGATGCAAATAATGTTCTAAAAACGTTATTTATATCTTTCGATTACTTCACGTTTTGAGGATGACAAAATGTGAACTCACGTTACGTTAAAATTAACGTTAACAAGTTTTTAATCGGAAGATCCCGTTTCTACGCAAATCACTCTTGAACAAAGTTACAACTTGAACTAGTGATTAAAGAAGTGAATTCATGTTTTGAAAATTCACAATTTAAATGGGACAAAACATTTTTTCAAAAATACACATGACAGATTATTTTTGAAATATTAAGAAATGTTTTAATGGAAAAATAAGTTTGAAAATCACAACAGCTATTTTTCCCCCCAAAATCAGCTCCAACCTTCCCCAAATAAGTTTTCACCAGAAAAGACAAAATTTGGAGCGTCCTAGTCTACCACGGCTCCACGGTACCGTTAAATTTAACGGAGCCGTGGGTCATTTAGTGGAGCCGTCCGTACCATTTTGAATTGTAACGTTCAGATTTTCTTTGCCTATAAATACCCACCTCTTTCACAGTTTTAGGCACCCTTCACACACAGAAAAATCCCTTAGTAAAATCCTCTCACACCTTTCATTTCTTAGGGTCATTTAGATTAGTTTTTCTTTGTTTCAAGAGTGATCCAATCATCCTTCAAGTGATCCTCTTCATACCTCTTCACAAGCAAGAGAAGAACACAAGTATCCAAGTTGATACAAGGTGTTGTCATCCCTCTTCATTAGCAAGAGAAGAACTCAAGTAATCAAGAAGATACTAGAGTTGTAGTTGATAGGTTTTTGTAACACTTGTTACAACCTTGTTGTATCTTAGCATACATCAAGTATATATTTTTTTTGTGAGTGAGAGTGAAGATCAAGTGTGATCTATAGAGATAGTGAACATCTCTTGAAGCCATTGGGCTTGTGTGATTGATCAAAAAGATCAAGGGTCATTAGGTTAGTGTTTGTTGAGTAGAGTGAAGTGAGTGTTGATCATTGTGATCGTGTTGAGATCTTGGTGATCTCTTGAAGCCATTGGGCTTGTGTGTTTGGTCACGTGGACCTTGGTAGATTGGTGCTAGCTAAGATTAGCACTCGACATCTAGCTTAGTGTCGGAAATAGGATAAGCGACGTGTACGGTTTTCTCCGCCTGAAGGGAGGTTGTTGATATAGTGTTTGAAACTCTCGAGTGTGGTACTCGGGGAGTGGAGTAGGGCGAAGAAGAGCTTCGTAGCCGAACCACTATAAATCCTCTGTCTCGGTTTGATCTTTCCAACTCTACTCTTTACTTTTATTTGTTATTATTACGTAGCTTAGCTTGTAGTTCATATTGGTGTTGTTTGATTACACATAGAGTTCGAATCAAAGTTTCCAATAACCAACTTTTAAAACAAGATTTTTAAAAGAAGTTTTTAAACCGGTAAACTATTCAACCCCCCCTTTTAGTTTCCCACAATTGGTATCAGGAGCCACGTCAGTCAAGTTTTTAAAGTATATTGTATTTTAAAGCTTGAACCGATCAATGGATTCCGACAAATATCTAGAAGGGCAATCTATGCAAAGACCACCACTTTCCGAAACCGATTGTTTTATTTATTGGAAAACAAGATTCGAAACGTATGTGAAATCAAAAGACATTGATCTTTGGCATGTTATTACCGAGGGTGACTTTCAACCTATTCAAAAGAATCCGGAAACTAAAAAGGATGAAATAGTTTCTTATGATAAACAAAGTGATGAACTTAAAAGGAAATTAGCCAAAAATAATGAAGCTAAAATGATGATTTATAATGCTTTGCCTAAAAAGGAATTTGAAAGAATTTTTATGTGTAATACGGCAAAAGACATTTGGAAAACTTTGTTAGTCACTCACCAAGGTAATAACCAAGTCAAAGAGAACAAGATAGATCTTCTTGTTCAACAATATGAACAATTCTCCATTTCGGAGGATGAGTCAATAGATAATGCTTTTGCTAGATTTAATACTATTATCACTAGTCTTAAAGCTCTTGATGAAGCTTATTCTAGTAAGAACTATGTTAGGAAGTTTCTTAGAGCTCTACATCCTAAATGGAGAGCAAAGGTCACCGCCATAGAAGAGTCAAAGGACTTGGCGGCATTGTCACTCGATGAACTTATAGGAAACTTGAAAGTTCACGAGATGATCATCAAGAAGGATTCCGACATTGTCAAAGGCAAAAGCAAGAGAGTTAGATCTCTAGCATTAAAAGCCAAGAAGGAGTCTAGTGATGAGGAATGTTCGAGTTCTGGTAGTGAAGATGAAGAGTACGCACTAGCCGTTAGGAACTTTAGAAAGTTCTTTAGGAGGAAAGGTAGATTTCCTAGACAATCTCGAGATGAGAAGAAGTCATCCCAAAGAAATCATGATGAAAGAAAAGGGACAAGTGATAGGAGATGCTTTAGATGCGGAGATCCTAATCACTTCATAGGAGAATGTCCTAAGCCACCAAAATCCAACAACCAAAGAGCTTTTGTAGGAGGTTCTTGGAGTGATAGCGGTGAAGAAGAAGAGAAGAAGCCTAACGATGAAACGTGCTTAATGGATCAAGCTTCTAACGAGGTACACTCCGACTCTTCTTATTATAGTGATAATAATTCGTCAGTAGATGACAATGAATTACATGACGAATACAACAAACTATGCGTAGTTAGTACTAAGATCTTAGGTAGAAACACAAAGCTAAAATTAAAATTAAAAGAACTAGAACTACAAGTCTTAGAACTAAATGATCAAGTCAAGAGACTTGAGAAAAACAAGGAAGTAGATTTAGGATGCGGGTCATGTATTAGTCTTCAAGTAGAAAATGAAAAACTTAAAGAAAATGCTTTAAGAATCATTAGGTTTGATGAAGGAGCTAAAAAGCTTAATGATATACTTGAAAATATTAGATATAGTGAACATGACCGTTCGGGTTTAGGATTTGACCCAAATCAGGCTTCTACAAGCAGTACTAAACAAGTAAAATTTGTAATGTCTGAAAAGTCCATGTCTGAAGGTGACGGCACCATTAAAGATACAGACGGCACCACTAAATTTAGTGGTACCGTGGTACCGTGTGGTGCTGAGGACAAAACTGGGTCAATTCTGAAAAGTAACTTAAGTCCTAAACCAAGTCAAGTAGTTGTAAATAGAACTAGAGTGTCTACTCCAAGTAGAGAGGAAACCAAAGGCTTTAACAAACCATTGTCATCTCCCGAACATGGATTTGTAAAGCGTGACACTAGGTCAACTACTCCTACACCTAGAAAGGTAAACTCTCCCAAACCTCGGTCTAGAACTCCTCTACCGAGAGGTAACTTTAGAAGACAAAATCATCCAAGTAACTTTCCCGTAACTTGGAATGATCGTCCACCACAAAGTTACTTACCATGGGAAATGTGTCCTCCATTCTCACATCCTAAACTAACGCAACAAATGCGTAGGATGTTTAACTCTAACAACTTTGGACCCGTGAGATATTGGGGACCAGATGTTTGAACATTTGTTTTGCTAGGAAAACATGAGTGTAAATAAACCTTGGAGTATAACAAAAGGAGTATGATGCGTTATCAAGCATACCCGGTGACGCAATAGTCAAGTCGTGTCTTTCATGCTTAACATTCAACAAAGGTACCCTAGTCTTCTAGTTTTAAGAGCAAACACCTCAGGCACAGGTACGCTTTCTTAAAACACCCTTTGTTAGTAGTAATGTTTGGCATGAAATAGTGTAGTTAGAATCTAACATGGTAGGCACTATAACACAGAAACTCTATTCACATCTCATCATGCCAAATTCAACTTGTCCAGAAATGTTCGATGATCGCTTGAAGATCATGCGTGACAAGTTTGAATTAAGCATTGATGAGTGAATCTAGTTCCCTTCCTTGCACATACGTAATTTTGCCTAAATAAAGTATCCCTGTAAACTTATGTATACTATATGTATGAGATACATAGTTTAAGTAATAATCTTTATTGACAATAACGCCCATATCTGCAAACGCGAAACTCACAAGAGACGAAGAAGGTGAGTGCGCGGATATAACTAGGTTAGGGGCATAATAGGTAAAGTAGTTTACCTAACGGCAAGTAGGTCCATTATCATGAATAGTGTTGGCTTTGTGCCCACTTGTAAGAAGTATCCCAAAACTTCTTACATTAAAGTGTTTAATGTATCATACCATACATTAAAGATACTATACACTTGAGATTACGATATCTTGAGGAGATTGATGTAGAAAATGTTTCTATACCAACTCTGATAATGTGAGAGTTAATGTGGGTTGAAACATAATGAGTAATGTTTTTTACCTTCATAGGTTGATTAACAAACATCTTGGTTCCCCAAGAAACAAACTACTCTTATTGTCACCACGACCGAAACCGAGTATGCAAGCGCCGGAAAGGCATGACAACAAACACTATAGATGAGACAACTCCCTGTGAAGAGTAGCAGTCAAGATGCCATTAGACTTGTCCGGGAACCCTATAGTTTGCTCATGAACGAAGCTCGTCGAAGTACGTCATCTCCCCGCGGAAAGACATCTCCTCCGTCATGATAACGTCGAATGAGAAATCTTTTCTTTGAAAAGTATTTCTTCTCACCTTAACCTTTACATTCTCGTCAAATGACCTCTTAATACTCCATTGGAATTATTAATGTCATTTCTCACGTCTCATCATATGACTTTTCAAGTCATTCCTCATATCCCGCTCATGACTATTTCAATATTTCTATGGAAATATTAAAGTCATCTCACACATCCATCCTATTCTCGACTCATGACTCTTGAATATTTCATTGGAAATTTCAAGTCATTCCCTAAGCCTCATCCCATGACTTCGTAATATTTCACTGGAAATATTAACGTCATTCTTCGCGTCTCGTCATATGACTTTTCAAGTCATTCCTCTCATCCCGCTCATGACTATTTGAATATTCCTTCGGAAATATTAAAGTCATCCGTCACGTCATACCTCATAACCTTTCATCCCTTCTATGACCTCTCGAAAGTTTCGCGGGAAACATTGAAGTCATTCTCTACAAATCACTCATGACTTTTTAAGTCATATCTTTCACTCGTCACATGACTCATGAATATTTCACGGGAAATATCTAGTCATTCCTTGTGTCGCGTACTCCGACTAATTAAATATTTCATGGGAAATATTATAGTCATCCTCCTAAACACAACTCATAACTTCTATTTATTTCACGGGAAATACTAGAAGTAAATCCTCATCCAATGACGTCTTAGTCAATTTCCTCGGAAACACTAAGGTCATTTCCGGTCATCCCATTTAATCATCTTTCGTCAAAAAGTTTATTAGGTATAAACTTTTTTTCCTCGTGTCAAAAAGTCTTACTAAATAAGTAAGATTAATCAGCCAAAAGTCAAAACAGAAGAAAAACTGGACCATCAGACATACGGCTCCACTAATGTTTAGTGGAACCGTGGAGCCGTGCATCTGAAAAACGCGCCCAGTCACTCTTTTCTTCTGCACAAATTTTCCAAACACACAAAACCTCTTCCACTTGCTGTCAAAATCGAACCATAACACCATAATTCAACTAAACTCTTGCAAATCAAGATTGAGGCATTGGAATCAACAAATCCTAATCACAACATCACTCATTGTAAGTAAATCACTCTTAATTTCATTTAATTTGAGTCTAGGGTTTGTTCTTGAGTATAAATCCGAATTGGGGATTTTCAAAATTAGTTAAACCCTTGTGAAATTAAGACTAGGATTAGACAATGTAGTATTCACATGATTCCCTAAACCTAGGATTTCCAAAAACCCATTTATGTTGCAAAACCTAATCCGAAATTCATCACTAAATTCGGATTATGATTGATTATTTGTAATGGAATCATGTTTAGGATGATTAAAATTGGATTAGGAACGTTCTGCATTAAAGATTTTCAATCTTAAAGCTTGTTGGCACCATGTTGAGGCATTTGCCAAACACCCCAATTCGATCATTTTTTCGAAAAACTTCACAAGTCTAGGATCATGAAACCTTTTTCATACATTGTTGATGCAAATTAAAAACGTTTTTGCATGCATACATGAACTCTCAAATATGGCTCGAAGTACATAATTGATATGTATTGTTCGACATATTTGATTGAGCAAAAGTGAAGTTAGGAGCGTTTGGGTAATCTCTTTAGGATAATTTTAGAGTCGAGATTGCCGCACCTCCACATTGTTTGCATTTAGGCACACACACTAGAAGTATAATCATTAAAATGCAACGAACTAACATATACAAAAATATTTTTTTTGTAGACAAACAATGCCTCGAAATGATTATCAAGATACCAAACCATACATTCTTAGTACTCTTGAAAATTTAAACATTCCTAATGAGCAAAAAGCTTATTTCGCAAAAGTCCAAAATCGATACATACACGAAGGGCGTGTAGTCGATGCACTCTATGTCACAACAGACAACATCCGTGCCTGTTTTCCTTCTATCGAGTTCGATTGTTTATACAAAATAAACGATCAAGTCTGTCCTCGTTTTGTTCTCGAGTTTTATAGTCGAGTCTGTACCTTCACTGATGATGATGGTAATGTTTTTCTTGATTTTTGGATTCAAAACCAAAATATCATCCTGTCTGTCTCCGAGATTGGACAAATTCTCGGTGTTCCTGCATATGGTCAGTGTGCATACACTGAAGACCATACTCTCGAGTCTCTCTTTTATAATCTTGAGGATGTAGGTGCCTATCGCACTGAAATTCCCGACCTCGAGTCCATCAAACAAGTCATCCAAACACCTCGAGTCGTCCACACGTATCAAAAGCGTGATGGTTCAATTGTCCACCTTGACCCAAACCGTATCTACCTCAAAGAGCTCCTTCCCGACCTTATAAGTTGGGAACTCCTTCTTCGTGAGAACGTGTTAAGCCTTGCAGTCAACCGTGATCACGTCTCTGCGAGTCTCGCCCATATGCTCTACTGTCTTAGTATCGAGGAACCATATAACCTCGCATACTATATGGTCAAAAGGATGGCCAATATTCACAGTCGTTCAGATAAGCTCATGCCATATGGCATGCTGCTTACTCGTCTGTTCCATTGGGTCATGGAACATTTTCCTAATCTCCAAAGTGTCAACTATGTCCTAGTCAATTCTGTTATGAAACCTCTTGGTGGACCACGACGTCGCACAAAGCAACGTAAGGACAAAGGGTCCAAGCGTGGTCGTAAATCCACTTCCGACATTCCTCTCTCATCCTCTTCCTTCGGTCATGAATCATCATCTCAACCTATGCATGCAGATGATGATGAGGTGAACGAAGAAGGAACGTCTTGTACACGTTCTCCTTCTACCGACGTCTACTTTGATAACCTTGACACATCATCATTTCGACGTACAACCTTCCCCGAAAACGGGATGGTCAACCTAACCCAAGTGATGAGAGAACAAATTACAATGTACAATAGACAAGTGGAGATGCATGAGCAAACTGTCGGGGGTTTCAAGTCTATTGGGAAGGCGCTAAAAGGGATCGGGAGCAAGCTGAAGAAGTTGGGGAAGAAACGAGACTAGTTAGGATTAGCTTAAGTAGTACTATTAACCTAAGTATTATTAAGCTATTATAAATAAAGAGATGGCACTAACTTGCTTGGAATGTTCCCTTCTTAACATTCTAACACTTCAACATGGTTAATTTTCTTGTTAATTAATCCTCATGTTGTTTTATCTTGCCTAAACCATGCATGTTAGTTTATTTTATTACATGCACTAGATGTTAAAAATGCTTGAATTCATGCATGCTTAATAGTTGCCTAAATACATAGATGATCACATGATCAAGTTAGTTGCTAGTTGAAACTAGCTTTAGGAATTCTATGTGTTTAGTAATTTGAGGCTTTGAGATTTGCAGCCAATGGATTCCCCAGAAATTTCCCCATTTAGGCTGCCTAAAACCTGCAGACCTGGAAAGAAGGTCAAAAGAGCCCACGGCTCCATTAAATAGGCCACGGCTCCACTAAATTTAGTGGTGCCGTGCCTCTGGAAGACGAAAACTGCTATTCTCTTCCACTTTTTGACTATCTTTTCCAGAAAATCTGCAACCAAAACCTGATTCCCATGCACCCAAATCCCCAAATCCAACATTTCAAACTTGCATGCTTATGTTTTGGCTATTTAAGCTAACATTATGCATTGCCATCCTTACACCTTCACACTCACCATATCACCATCATGGGATCAAGGGTATTCAAGAAGCAAAAATTCTACATCAAACCAACAAATGAAACCACTCAAATTGATCAATGGATCAAGAGTACTCACACATCACAAATCTCACCAAACACCAAAGAGACAATTTTCATTGATCTCACCTTGGATGATGATGATGATACATACACACCCATAGCCTCAACCAAATCATCATCTTCTTTCACTACACCCCATGCTCCATCCAAGGCAACATCAACCAAACCAACATCCTCATCCTCCACAACCTTTAGAACCAACACACCTTTAACCTTCACCCCATCATCTTCACCATCACCACAACCTTTAGCCCTCACACTAGCCCTATCACCCATATCACCTTTTGAACTTACCACCAACACATCATCATCTTCCCTATCACCATCACCTCAACCTTTAATGGGTCATCCCATCCTTTATCCCCTGCAACCACACACCTTGAGTTGTGCTTGTTGTCACCACAACCAACTCCTTATCATGGGCCTTAGAGATGAATTGAATCTTCAATTCTCCTACCTTGAACACCTCCTCACACCACCACAAGGACGCATTATTTTACCACCTCCACCACCACATAGCCCATCCAACTAAACATAGTCATGTTTAGTCTTTCCCAATAAACACCTAGGAACCCTTTTGAAGTTGGAAGCAAATCTAGAAGCCTCATGTTACTTTAGATGTTTATGTGTCTTCTTGTTAGATTAATTTGCTTCCCTATTGTAGTCATACTTATGTATGAAATTTATTTCATATTTATGTAATGGGCTTTTCATTTTGGCTACTTAGCCATAATTCTTTTATTGTGGTTGGATATTTGTCTTATGTGCTACTTGTTAGATATTGTATATTTGTCGTCTAACTTTGTTTTGTAGCACGATCCATTGCTCGATTCCTTTGTGTTATCCAAATAAGGGGGAGTACACATCAAGGGGGAGCCTTAACCACCTTTTTTATTTGACAAAAAGGGGGAGAAATGGGAGTAAACTCATTAAAAACTTGTTAAAACTAATTTTAACCTAAAATGAGTTTATATTTTGTCATCATCAAAAAGGGGGAGATTGTTGATGCAAATAATGTTCTAAAAACGTTATTTATATCTTTCGATTACTTCACGTTTTGAGGATGACAAAATGTGAACTCACGTTACGTTAAAATTAACGTTAACAAGTTTTTAATCGGAAGATCCCGTTTCTACGCAAATCACTCTTGAACAAAGTTACAACTTGAACTAGTGATTAAAGAAGTGAATTCATGTTTTGAAAATTCACAATTTAAATGGGACAAAACATTTTTTTCAAAAATACACATGACAGATTATTTTTGAAATATTAAGAAATGTTTTAATGGAAAAATAAGTTTGAAAATCACAACAGCTATTTTTCCCCCCAAAATCAGCTCCAACCTTCCCCAAATAAGTTTTCACCAGAAAAGACAAAATTTGGAGCGTCCTAGTCTACCACGGCTCCACGGTACCGTTAAATTTAACGGAGCCGTGGGTCATTTAGTGGAGCTGTCCGTACCATTTTGAATTGTAACGTTCAGATTTTCTTTGCCTATAAATACCCACCTCTTTCACAGTTTTAGGCACCCTTCACACACAGAAAAATCCCTTAGTAAAATCCTCTCACACCTTTCATTTCTTAGGGTCATTTAGATTAGTTTTTCTTTGTTTCAAGAGTGATCCAATCATCCTTCAAGTGATCCTCTTCATACCTCTTCACAAGCAAGAGAAGAACACAAGTATCCAAGTTGATACAAGGTGTTGTCATCCCTCTTCATTAGCAAGAGAAGAACTCAAGTAATCAAGAAGATACTAGAGTTGTAGTTGATAGGTTTTTGTAACACTTGTTACAACCTTGTTGTATCTTAGCATACATCAAGTATATTTTTTTTTTGTGAGTGAGAGTGAAGATCAAGTGTGATCTATAGAGATAGTGAACATCTCTTGAAGCCATTGGGCTTGTGTGATTGATCAAAAAGATCAAGGGTCATTAGGTTAGTGTTTGTTGAGTAGAGTGAAGTGAGTGTTGATCATTGTGATCGTGTTGAGATCTTGGTGATCTCTTGAAGCCATTGGGCTTGTGTGTTTGGTCACGTGGACCTTGGTAGATTGGTGCTAGCTAAGATTAGCACTCGACATCTAGCTTAGTGTCGGAAATAGGATAAGCGACGTGTACGGTTTTCTCCGCCTGAAGGGAGGTTGTTGATATAGTGTTTGAAACTCTCGAGTGTGGTACTCGGGGAGTGGAGTAGGGCGAAGAAGAGCTTCGTAGCCGAACCACTATAAATCCTCTGTCTCGGTTTGATCTTTCCAACTCTACTCTTTACTTTTATTTGTTATTATTACGTAGCTTAGCTTGTAGTTCATATTGGTGTTGTTTGATTACACATAGAGTTCGAATCAAAGTTTCCAATAACAAACTTTTAAAACAAGATTTTTAAAAGAAGTTTTTAAACCGGTAAACTATTCAACCCCCCCTTTTAGTTTCCCACACTACCCTTATTTTATCGAAAACCCAAAGCGTGAAAATAAATGTACAATCGTTTGATGGTTTTATTCCGTAAAACCTAACAAACATAGTTTTCCTTTTTTATTTATCTTGAATTTGACATTGATTATTATTACGGACATACAAATGTTGAGTTTATTTTCATGATTAAATACTTTTGGCTAATATATTCCCGATTGTTATCATTCTGTGAATATTTATCTAAAGACATATATATGTTGATCGATATTTCTTTTATGTACTTTTTATATTTTTCGGATCAACAATTGTTGAAGCATAATCTTGCCCGGTTGGTCTCGACGACTCTCCCGGTGCCGTTCGTCGTCATCCTGAGTCTTGAAGAGTGCTACAAACATAGAGGAACTGGTCAGAAGGGGTCCCGAGGCCGAAGCCCCGGGAACCACCCTCCGACGGTCAAGTCAGAACCTTATGTGTAAAAGAGTTCGATGTTGAGATTCGTGATAAGAAAGGAGCAGAGAATCTTGCGGCTGATCATCTCTCTCGTCTCGAAAACCCCAGCCTCGCTGAATCTGACAAGAGTGAGATTCGGGAATCATTTCCTGAAGAGCAGCTCATGTCAATAAATGATTCTGAACCTTGGTATGCGGATTATGCTAACTACCTGGCAAGTAGAGTCATTCCTGAGCATATGAGCAGGCATGAAAAAAAAGAGGTTCTTTAATCAATTAAAGTACTACTTTTGGGATGAACCCTTCTTATTCCGAAGATGTCCGGATCAGGTAATCAGGCGTTGTGTTTCGGAAAAAGAGGCTGTCAGAATTATGAAAGAGTGTCATGCAGGTCCATCGGGAGGACATCACGGAATGAACACTACTGCACGAAAGGTCTTCGACGCAGGATTCTATTGGCCTACAATATTTCGTGATGTGAAGGGAATGATACAGACTTGTGACGCATGTCAAAGAGCTGGGAATATCTCTAGGAGGGATGAAGCCCCACAGAACTATATACAAGTTTGCGAGGTTTTCGATGTTTGGGGAATTGATTTCATGGGACCCTTCCCATCTTCAGGAGGGAATGGATACATCTTAGTGGCAATTGACTATGTTTCGAAATGGGAGGAAGCGCAAGCCCTTAGGACTAACGACGCTAGGGTAGTCATTCATTTCTTAAAAAAATTGTTCGCTAGGTTCGGAATTCCGAAGGCTCTTATTAGCGACAGGGGAACCCATTTTTGCAATTCGCAAATGGAGAAAGTTATGAAAAGATATGGAGTCTCTCACCGATTCTCCACCGCTTACCATCCTCAAACCAATGGTCAAGTCGAAAACACTAATAGAGCCATAAAGAGAATACTAGAGAAAACGGTCAATCAAAACAGAAAAGATTGGTCTTTTAAGCTCGATGAAGCTTTGTGGGCATTTCGAACCGCTTATAAGACACCAATCGGGACAACCCCGTTCCGTATGGTATATGGCAAGGCATGCCACCTTCCAGTAGAACTGGAACACAAGGCGTATTGGGCACTTAAGGCTTGTAATTTGGACTATACGGTTGCGGGAACAAATAGATTCTTACAGCTCCAAGAGCTCGATGAATTGAGATTAGAGGCTTATGAATCTTCCATTACATACAAAGAAAGGGCAAAAAGATGGCATGACCAACGGATTAAGAGACCAAAGGAGTTTTCAGAAGGAGACAAGGTCTTATTATATAATTCTTGCTTAAGACTATTTTCTGGAAAACTTAAATCTAGATGGTATGGACCTTTTACCGTAAGGAGCTCCTCTAAAACCGGAGCCGTTGTGTTGATTGACGACGAAGATAGAGAATTCACTGTGAATATACAACGAGTCAAGCATTATCAAGAGAATGGTAATGAAATGATCAATGAGGAAGACATAACTTTTGATGAAGAAGTCACGTAATGTACGTGACTTTGAGTCTAGCTACAAGACTCGTTAATAAAGAAAAGCGCTTCTTGGGAGGCAACCCAAGTTTTATTTGCTTTGTGTGTTTATTTATTTGTTTGTTTGATTTTATTTGTTTCCGTATGTGTGTTTAAATTTTATTATTATTGATTCATGTTCAAAAGTAAATTGTGAAAATGCTTTATTTTGTTTTTAACTTCGTCTTAACTACATATAAAGGTATTTTGCAAAAGTTAAGTGTAAGGGAAATCTAAATCGGTTTATTAGAACACAAATGAACATGAATCGTAATAATATTAAATTAACATACATATTAGTGTTTGTTTGAGTCAAATGCTTGTATCGAGTCATAATGATGTTTTGCAGGAATTCCAGGAAATAAGGTATAGGTTTTTCCAAAAATTTTCCGGAAACGTAACATGAGAATTCTGTCAGATTATTTCTGACGGCGTCAGGATCTACAACCTGACGGCGTCAGATTTAATTTTCTGAAAATTTTTGAAAGTTTTGTTTTCATAAAAAGTTTTTATTAAATCTCTAACTTATAATCTCCAGGAATCTGCAAAATTATCATTCCACAAGCATTATATCCTTATATATAGATTTATCCCGCCAATGTTATGCAGGTTTTCGTGTTTGTTTTCTCAGGTTTAACAGGTTATTTTGGACAAGGAAATGTTTGTTGGATCAAGCTTTTGGCGATGCTTTAGTCTTGGAGCTTCTACATTCTCTTTGGAAGAAGATCTAACCGTGTTACTTCATTATCCACCGAGCGAATCAGGGGAGTATTTGATTTCATTCTTTTACTTTTTTCTTTTACATCTTGTTATTTGAACATTGGGGACAATGTTCATCTTAAGTGTAAGGGGGGATAAAAGTACGATTAGAGAATGCTATTACGCTTGATTTTTGTTTGTTTAATGGTAGATGTGTAATAAAACTGAGAGAAATACCTGTTAGGGCAATTTTAGTGCCAAATTTAAAATTGTTTACAACATTTAGGAGTGAAACTTTGATCTTAATGAGCGTCTCATGGATAGGAATTATATGACTAGCACAAAAACCGTACCACTAAAAAAAATTTCCACCCCCAAATATGTGAGGTTCGCCCCTAGAATTGGTAGGAAAAGCATTTATGCTATGACGTGTGTACCGGTAGCACTTAGATTCTAGAACTTGCGTTAGGACCATTCCGATGCCACAAGTGAGACTACATTCGTGTAGTTAGATTTACTACATGATAAGAGGCATTAGGATTAACCCATTGTTTTACACCTGTGTTTTTGTTATAATTGCATTGGCTACATTGGTCAAGTAATTCTCCCACACCCTTTGCGTTGTACTCATTTTTAGTACACGATACCCCTAGTACACCCCTCAGAGCCTATCTTTTCGTTTCGACCTTTAAGCATTTTACTTAAAGGAAGAATTTGTTACACCCCACTTAAATGTACACCCAAATCGCCTTAGCCTACCTTGTATGCACTCATCTTTAGTGCATTATTGTTACAACATTTGTTTAAACCCAAGTTAATTATCTAGTTGATTACATGGTTGCTAAGTCGAGTCATATCCTTGTACATATTGTTTTGGGACGATTGGGACTCATGGGTGAAGTACTAGTGTAATGGAGTAATGGGGAAGAACATCATTTATTACCCCCATATGTGCTAAATATTTTAAAAGTACTCCAAGTGTTTTAATTATCTTAATTCGAGTCATTAGAATAGTAATTTGTAAAGTTATGTAAAAGTTCAAGTGTAAGGGGAATGCAACGCCCCTATGATGTATTATTTTGGATGGTAGGGCAAAAGAGTATGCAAAAAAAAAAAAAAAAAAAAAAAAAAAAAAAAATCAAAAAAATCAAGAAAAAAAAAATAAGAAAAAGAAAAGTAAAAAAAACATACGGACTACCATCCCGTTTCATTTTATGTTTATTTTATGTTTTTGTTATTTTGTTTTTAGCTTAAGATTGAGTCGAGTCTTGGCTTAGCAACATTGTATAGTACATGTAATTAATCAAGATCTTTAACTCGCCACCAGTAAAATATCCTTTATCCAACAAAACCGTGTTTTCCTTTTCCCTACACCTAACTTTATAACCCATTTAAAAGCCCTCTTTGATAGTTCATCTTAGGTGCTTACGCCTAGTGGAGGAGGTTTTCGATCCTTTCCCAAGCCTATGGTAATCTATTTGCTATGACAGGTAGTGAGAGATATTATCCGTTTTCATTTATGAGATTTATTTTGATGACACTTGAGAGATGTGAGTATCTAAACACTACTTGTGAGGTGCTAGTTTGTAATCTCCGTGCTTATTATGATTAAAGTGGAACGAATATTTGTTGTAATTACTTTTATGTTAGCATTAAATGACCCCTAACTTGTATTTTGATTAGAACAAAAGCGCATTTGCTTGAGGACAAGCAAATCTCAAGTGTAAGGGTATTTGATGAAGCGAAAAGTGTACCGCTTTTAAGGGGTCATTTAAGCCCTAAATCGTATTTATTTGATCAAATATTGCCCTAAATCGTTCCTTTTGTCATTTTAGGTACTTTTGAGGAGAAATCTGGAAAAGGAAGCATTTTGGACGTTTTTGGAGCATAAAAGTGAAGAAAGCGACAAAGTCTCAAAATTGTGCTGGAAATTACCTTTGACGGCGTCAGGATTTGTTCTGGACGGCGTCATGGCTTGGCAAAAGTGGTGGATGTGAAAATTACTCATGATAAGCCAGAGAAATTTGCATGGAATTCTGACGGCGTCACGCTTTAATGTGATCAAGGTCGTCACGACTTAATTTAAAGAGGGACGGCGTCACCCCTAAGACTGACGGCGTCAAGCCTTGATAAGCCAGAACGGATTTTGGAGAGCTAAAGAGGGACGGCGTCAAGAAGGCCATCCGGGAACCCTAAAAGCGGCGAGGTGACGGCGTCACACTCCATAACGTGACGCCGTCAGATCTAAAAGTCTATATATAGTTTTGTAATTTTTTGTCATTAGGGTGGAACTTATTGGGGAACTTTGTGTGTGAAAACCTTAAGACGATTTTAGCAGCTTTTTCAAGGCTTTTTGCCTTGAGATCTTCCATGTTACATTGAAGATAAGTTATCAATTAATCATTCAATATGTCTATGTGTTGTTTGATTCTATCTTGTTCTTGTCTTTTGTTTAACATGCTAGGCTAGATTTATCTTGTGTTTGCTTAGATCTAATGAAACCTAGCTATTGATTATTGGTTATTAGTGTGTTATTAGTTGTATTGGATGATTGTTCATCTATGTTAGGCTTAAGAAAACTGGCTAACTTCCTATTCGGTAACTTGCTTGAACGTCTTAAGAAACATGAACCAATGCGTACTAAGGTTTTTATGGTTGTATTTAATGCACAAGCGAATTCTAGTGATCCCATGTTAGGAGCTTCCTAGCCGGCTCGACATAGGAGTGAAGTAGGAGCTTGTAGAGTTGGGGAAGTACGTACGCCACCCCACGATTGGTATTAAGGAATACACCCGTCATCCACGCAATTAATACACACTAATCAACCGGTAAAAGATAGTTAGGGAGTAAGGAAATCTAAGTAAACACATTTCTCTCCACATAAGTTTTACCACCTTTTCATTTTCTGTTATTTTATTTTATTTGCATTCGTAGTAATTTGGGTTAGTTGACTAGCAACTAATTCCGCCCACTCTTTCAAACCCGAGATTTTACTTGCTTTCATAAAATTATAAAAAACATAAAAAGAATCTTCTCTCACCCTTAGACCTATTAGAGTAGTTTTTCATACCTAACGAACACTATTCCCTGTGGAGAACGATCAATCCCCCGTACTTACCACTACACTATACTACATCGGTCAGGTACACTGCCTGGTGGGGTTGTAAGCCTCTTGAGATCCCTCGAGAGGTAAAACCTGTTGTAAGGTTGCAAAACCACGCATCATTTACACAAAGCTATGAAAAGCTTTCATAAGCTTATTGCAAGGTTATTTGAAGCTTTTAATGGTAGTTTAGAATTACTTAGAGCTTATACGAATTAAGGGATAACTTGAAATTTAAATCATCATTGAAACTGAGTTCAATACAAACAAAATAAGAACAATTAAACTTGAATTAACTTTTATTGATAACTGGAATTGAAGATTACAAGATTACAACTACTGATAATAAAATACGATTACACTAGAATTAGCTACTTCTTTCTAATCTATTACATTGACCTATATATACTAAATATTGCTGGGAAACTCCTTGTCGACATCTCTGATCAATCCTACACCCTTGGATGGCTTCAAATCAATCTCAGCTGTTCAAATGAAAATTGGCGCCAAAATTGAGATAGTGGAAAAATCCACTATCTCTGGTCTGAGGTGATTGGGGAAGAGGCAATAAATGCCCTTTGGTTTGTTAGGTAGCGTGCTTGAGGAGGAGGAGGGAGGTGGCAGAGAAACCATGGGCTATGGAGTGGTATTGGTTTTGGCGGGGTTGTGAGGAAGGGGATGGGTTTGACCGAAGTCAAACCTGGTATTAAATACCGGGTTGGGTTTAATATTTAAAGGTAATTGGGCTTGGGTTTTTTAAGGATTGGGTTGGGTTGTGTAACTGGGTTATAGGATTGTGTGGGTTGGGGTTTTATATAAGGGTCCGGATTGGTTTGTATATTAAACACAAGGACCAATTTTGTAATTTCTGATTTGTGAAGGGGCTGAAATGGTAAGTTTCCAAAATTATCAAAAGGACCTTTTTTTGTTAAGTTTCAATTCCCCAAGGACTTAAGATGTTAAATTTCAATATACAAAACCCGGAGGACTTGTTTTGCCATTTTTGAAACTTGAAGGACCAAAACTACCATTTCTTTAAAACTTTCATCCAAGGACCAATATTGTAAAAGTTAAATAGCTTAGGGACCTTGAATGATATTTTTAACACCAGGGACTATTTCTGCCAATTTGTGAAACTTCAGGGACTGAAAATGACAATTATGCAAACTTTGTTCGTTTTTTCACTTGTTTTCAATCTTTTTGTTCCTGAATTATATAAAAACACATTTTATGA
This sequence comes from Artemisia tridentata subsp. tridentata, assembly GCA_021014915.2. Classification (NCBI taxonomy): domain Eukaryota; kingdom Viridiplantae; phylum Streptophyta; class Magnoliopsida; order Asterales; family Asteraceae; genus Artemisia; species Artemisia tridentata. The sequence continues at coordinate 81,095,388 of CP139509.1, forward strand.
TATTTTCTGTATTATTTGACTTTTCAAAGTGTTTTTGGCTGTTTTTGTAGTTTAAATGGGAATAAAATGATGAGTATTTAGACACTCATCAATCCCCCACACTAAACTATTGCTAGTCCCTAGCAATCATTTATGAAGATTTAATGGATTTTTCTCTTTACCAAAAGCCATTACTTCTGGAGTAGCCAATGTTTTAGTATGTGATACTTTGGTACAATGATAACCAAATGATTTTGAGCAAACCATCAGCTGTCAACGGTTTTGATTTGTCTTTACCAAAAGCCGTTTGCTTCTGGACTAGCCAACTCTTAGATAAAATACAGTTATTATCTTTGGTGAGCTGATTACCAATCATGGTTTTCCCATGCCTTTACCACAAGCCATAACCTTGCGGGCTAGCCAACTCTTCACTTATAAAGATATGGCGAGTTGAATACCATACAATTTTCGGAAAATTGTAAGCCATCAACGGATTTGAGTTATCTTTACCAAGAGCCGTTTGCTCTCGGATTAGCCAATCCTTATGTGGGTTAGACATGGCGGATTGATAACCATTTATTGCGTCCTACGTGAGAAAAAATTTTAAAATTTTGGCCAAAAATGGGGTTACTAGATGGTACATTTGATCAAATTCGCTATAATTCCCCCCACACTTAGAACTGAATATTGCCCTCAATATTCAAAGTACCGGTTGTTAAACCAACACTTAGAACGTAAGAAGGAAATACTAATAGCCATTATTTTATATATATACACATTTTTTTTTTTTTTTTTTTTTTTTTTTTTTTTTTTTTTTTTTTTAGATATATATGTACAACATGTGGGGCATCTCCCCCACACTTAGGTGAGACATGGGTGAAAACCCATGTTTTACTACTGTTTTTATTAACCGAGTCGCTAGCTTGACTCGACCCCAAATTCATTGGTTCATGGGGAAGCAAGTGGAAGAAACCATATCCATCGGACTTTCATTCAAAATGTTTGGATAACCAATTGAACATAAGAAAGTTCCACACCGATGAGATAAATCCGGCATTTAAACCAATGTTAGATGGAAAATGCCGGGGTCAAAGGTAATATCCTCACTCCCGAATGAGTGAAAGATAGGGGAAATCACCGGGTAGGTGAAGGGAAGAAGAGAGATCTGAATAGCAATTAAGATAAGAACTTCCTCCTCAAGAATTGCATATTCAAGTGGAGGAGGCAAGTCCTTAAACTTGATCTCCGGAAATTTATCAGTTTTCTCAACTGACTTGATTTCCTCATTATGAAGTTGTTTTGGTGGAAGAGGGGAAGATGAATCTTCGTTTAACAAATTCTCTAGAAAAAGAATGTCCCCCTCAGGATCAAGATAGTTATCATCAACCTCATGCGGAAGTGAACTATCTAGAGCAAGAAAAGCATCGACCTCATCCCAAAAGGGATCACTTCCCTCAACCAAAGTGAGAGAAGGGGAAGAGTCGGCTATGATAAGTTGAGAAGATGTGGTGGGATTCCCACTCACAGAATTATGAAAATAACCAAGATTTTCTTGAGAGTACTCCTTTGAAGCAACATCAATGACATCGATTCGGTTAACCGATTTAGAATCATAATTTGAGGAGTACCTCGAAGTTTGATCATGGTTAAAGGTAACAGCTTCATTACCCACACGCAATGTGATCTCATGCTTAAATACATCAATAAGAGCATGGCCCGTTTTTAGGAATCCTCTTCCAAGAATGAGAGGAACCTTTTGATCAGCATCGAAGTCAACAACCACAAAGTCAGCTGGAAAATAGAACTTACCTACTTTCACAAACACATCCTCGGCAATGTCGCAAGGATGAGATATGGTACGATCCGCAAGCTCAAGAGTCATGCAAGTAGGAGTAAGAGCCGGAAGAGAAAGTTTCTTCCATACTGAATGAGGCATCAGGTTGATGCTTGCACCTAGATCGGCCAAGGCATAGCATTCAACCATTCCCGGAAATACACAAGGTATTAGAAACTTTCCAGGATCTCCAAGCTTCTCGGGAAGCTTTTTCAAGATAACTGCTGAGCAGTTCTCATTTAATGGAGTTTTAGCCATTTCAATCAGCTTTTCCTTGTTGCTTAACAAGTGTTTGATTGTTGATGCAAACTTGGGCATCAGAATGATAGCATCCGCAAAACTTATGTCAAAATGTAATTCTTTAAAGATTTGAAAGAATTTGTCCATTTGTTGACTAGCCTTCTCACGGAGCTTTTGCTCATTTAAGCGCGATGGGTAAGGAATATAAGGTTTGGATTTAGGGGCAATGACTTCAAGAGTCTCAACAGATTCAAAGACAACTCCTGGTTTGGATTTATTTTTCGGGATAACCGGAGGATGGACTTGTGTTGTACTTTGTGGGCTTGGAATTTGCACTTTGTCCGTTGTATCCTCCGTCTCTTTTTCCATTTCAAACAACGGAGGAGGAATAGGACCAGAGGGTCCCTCATAAGCAGCACCACTCCGAGTGGTGATAGCTTTGACGAAAGTGGTATTTTCATCATCGTCATCACTGTCATCAAGCACACTGACAGGAACAACATTGAGCATATCGGAATAATATCTGGCTGTTCTTTGCTCACTAAGTTTGTTTGACAAACTTTTAACCGTAAATCGTGATAGAGTAGGATCTATTCTTGACGGTTGAGGAGCAATTATGGGTGTAGAATTTTGGACAACCTTAGGTTGGACGTATTTAGCACTTCCATTGTTAGTGGGAAGTACCGGGTCCTTTATCACCTTGAGTCCAACATGAGCTTTACCACTACGTGTAGTGACAGCTTTGAGTTCACCCCTTGGGTTGACAACAGTGTTACTTGGGAGACCTCCCGAGGTAGAAGGTAGATCATTTAAAGACTTTTTTATATCATTTATTTGGGTAACCAATAACTGGTTTGTCTTGTATTGAGTTCTATTTGTCTCCTCTTGAGATTTTATGAATTGCTTAAGCAACTCATCTGAGGACGTCTGATTTTGGTTTTGGACATTCCATGGCTTTTGGTTATAATTACCCTGATTCTGACCTCGGTTTTGATTGAAATTTTGGGAATTGTTAAAATTTTGTCCCTGATTTTGAACAAAGCGATTTTGATTATTCTGATTTGGCACGGGTGGAAAACCAGGTGGTACCATAGCATTCGGTGCTCGGTACTGAGTTTCAGCATGCGGTCGGTACTGATTTTGGTTTACTGCAGCTACGGGAGCTGGGTAAAGAGAAGCATCGGTTGCTTGACAATCATAATACGCATGTGGGCCACCACAAGTTTCACACACTTTGTTTATGGCTTTGATTTGTTCCGGTTTATGAATTTCACTCTTCAATTCTTTCATTTCCTTCATCATGCAACGCATTGCGTCTGTTAGAAAGGCTAACTCTGATGAGTTACCGGATGAAGAAGCAGGAGTGACAGGAACATTCACTTTGTTTCGAGAAATAGGAACTTTTGATTTATTTTCACAAATTTCAACCACCTCTTTAGGTTTACGATTTAAGATATTGCCACCGGCGGCTGCGTTAAGTGCATCTTGATCGTTTTGGGTCAACCCATTATAAAACGTATTTATCTGTTGTAACTCCGTGAAATCGTGATGCGGGCATTTTCTTAGGAGATCTTTAAATCTGTCCCATGCCTCTCCGAAGTTTTCATCAAAACCTTGACGAAATCCAGCAATTTCATTTTTTAGATTAGTCGTCTTTGATGGAGGGAAGAAATAATTGACAAATTTCTTTACGAGATCTTCCCAGGTTTCAATGGATCGAGGGGGTTCTTTATCCAGCCAAATTCGGGCTGCCCCTTCGAGTGAGAATGGAAATAACATCAATTTGATAACTGTTTGCGGCACATTCTTGTAATTGATTGTAGAGGTCAACTTATTGAACCAACGAATGTGTGCATATGGATCCTCTCGTTCAAACCCGTGGAATTGGTTTGTGGACACGAGCTGAATCAAATGTGTTTTTAGTTCAAAATGATCAGAATCGATGGTTGGTAAAACGATGGCATCTCCGTAACCCTCGGTGGGTGCTTGGAGCATCTCAGCCATTGTGCGTTCGTCTGCCATATTATCAGTGAGAACAGTACGAATCTCGGGTTCGACTATTTGGGCAGCACGTCTACGATTACGTCTTCTCGGAATATCTACGAGTTCACGTAAAGGGCTTGATGACGTGGAAGAACGAGTGCGCATGCACTAAGTAAAATATTTTAATTAAATCGAGATCGAAGCAAAACACAAGTGAACTTAAACCAACAATCAACAAGCGTACGGTAGCTCTCTAAAAGATAAACGCACAGAGTGGCGGAGAAGCAAAGGTGGGCAATTAATGCTCCTTAAAAACCCGCTTCTTTCAGTCCGACAATTTAATGTCAAACTATCCTTAAACCTCCGTTATAGTTTGTTTATCAATCAAAGGTGAGCCGATATTCGCAAGTGATACAGAGGCAAGTTTTAAATCTGATGTTTGGGAACTTATTATGGTCGTACCCCCAGTTAGGTAGTACTCTGTCTTGGTTCTCGATGGTAAATTTTATTGTTGTTATTATTAAACAAAGAAAACGGAAAATGTTTTTGGTGTTTTTATTTTTTATATGATAATATATATAGAAAAGAAAAGAAAAATATTTTTGTATTTTATATTGGTTTATGGGAAATAGGAACTTCTGGAAGAAGGATCTCAAATCACTAATCGCTAAAACTTACACAATTGTCGCAACACACCTCCCCGGCAGCGGCGCCAAAATTTGATCCGTGCTGAATACACTTATAAATAAATGCAGACAGCGGATACGCGTGAATAAATACAAATCACCCCTTTGTGAAAAAGGATACTTGCAAAAACTCACGTTCGTGTGTAGTGTGAAACCAGGTAAGTGATTACCCGGATCGTTTCCCAACGAGGTGTGAATGGGCAAACTGTGGAAAGCTTTGGATTAGAGTGACTGATGATTAGATATGAGATTTTGCTTTTGATTAATTCTAATTGATAAATTAAAAACAAATATACACAAGAAAATTAAACGTGATTTAATTAAACTGAAGACGCGTAACGGAAAATCTAAAATGGGACAAAAACTGAAATATATGAAATTAAAACCTAAAAATGTAAAATTACTTAAAACTTATTTTAAAACTGAAATTATATATATTTACACTTTTTATTTAATTATTATTAATTATTTATTATTTAATTATTTTTTTTAACTATTTAAATTTATAAAAAATACTAAATGAACAAAGAAAAATCTAAAACTTTTTCTATAAATATTATGAGGTGAAAAGAAGCTAACAAACTTATAAAAATGAAAAATGCTTAATTAAAAATTTAAAAAGATAAAATCTATTAAATAGAAGCTATCACTTATTTTCTATTTTATTTTTCTTAAGGTCTAAAAATATTATTATATTTTTCCTAGATTCTACTTAATAAAATAAAATTTTGAAAATTAAAATTATATTTTTTTGATTATTATTCTATTTATTATGATTTAATTACTAATAGAAACTAATTAAAAAGATTAAAAATATCAAATGACTTAGGAAAAATCTGAAAAATTCAGGATAAGTCTAAATTAATATTCTTAATATAATAAAATTAAAATCAGAAGTCTACTAAACCCTAATAAGCAAATGGGCAGATAAGCAGTTTGGCAAATAAGCCAAAAATAAGCTAATAAGCTCAAAACTTAACCAAAAGCTCAGAAAAAGTGTAAACAACTTATATAAGCACAATACAACTGAAAAACACAAATAAGCACAATGAATAAGCAAGATAAGCAGTAGAACAGTTGGCTAGTTTATGCAGAAAAATCAGGAAAGTAGCCAACTAGCAGAGCAGATTAAGCACTTCTAATAAGCTAATTTGTGGAATTTTAAGGGGGCAAAATCTAGCTGATACTACTGGCTATCCTAAAAACCAAAAAGCAAGGCCATAGCGATAGGCCACAAAGGAGTTGAGATCAACAGCTTAAACAACTCAGTATACACTGAGTTGCTGTGTGCAGAGTTGTGCAGAAGAGCACAAACCAATTGACTTCAAACCACCTTTTTTTTACTCTCTAAATGGATCAAAGGGACTCAGAAAAGCTATCAATAAGGGCCAAAAGAGCTTGTGGCTAATATTGGCTTATTTGAGCTTTTAAGAGGCTGAAATTTCCACAGTCAATACAAAAGTGCCATTTCTAACTATGTTGCTAATTAGGACTTAAGATTAGCTTATATGGACTATAAAAAGCTGATCAAAGTTGGACAAAAGACAATTGAACAGTAAAACACTGATTTGACCTATTTTCACCACATTTGCCAAACAGCCCTTTCAAGGGACTGTTTTGGTTTTTTTATAGTGAAATAGATATTTTAAACTAAAATTCTGAATGAATTATCTTTAACTAGCTTAATTATGAACTAATAAGTAATTTTAAACTGGAAATAAGCTACTTAATAAGCAATTACTTAATTTAGCTATTTTAGGCTTTTTTTAGTGTTTTTAAGCAAAATATTGACAAAGGCTATTAAAAACTAATTTACTGATGAGATATGTTTTTAAACTAATGATAAGCAGGAAAATAATGGAAATAAGCTATAATAAGCAGTGTAACAGTAGACTTAGAAAATTAAGAAAAAGCTTGAAAATGGCTTACAACTGAAAATGATGAAATATTAATGAACTTAAGACCAGACCACACCTAGCTTGTCAGAAACAAGCTAGAAACCCACAATAAGCCTTCCTGAATAGCTTATACTCCCAATAAGAGCTTATTTCACCCAGGTTGACTTTTGTTGACCATCTTCATCATTTGAAATTCAGGACTGATATGCACTAAATAAGTTTACACAAAGCTATGAAAAGCTTTCATAAGCTTATTACAAGGTTGTTTGGAGCTTTTAATGGTAGTTTAGAATTACTTAAAGCTTATACGAATTAAGATATAACTTGAAATCTAAATCATTATTGAAACTGAGTTCAATACAAACAAAATAAGAACAATTAAACTTAATTTAACTTTTATTGATAACTGGAATTGAAAATTACAAGATTACAACTACTGATAATAAAATACGATTACACTAGAATTAGCTACTTTTTTCTAGTCTATTACATGGTTCTATATATACTAAAAATTGCTGGGAAACTTCTTGTCGACATCTCTGATCAATCCTACACCCTTGGATGGCTTCAAATCAATCTGAGCCATTCAAATGAAAATTGGCTCCAAAATTGAGATAGTGGAAAAATCCACTATCTATGGTCTGAGGTGATTGGGGAAGAGGCAATTAATGCCTTTTGGCATGTTAGGTAGCGTGCTTGAGGAGGAGGGGGGAGGTGGCAGAGAAACCATAGGCTATGGAGTGGTATTGGTTTTGGCGAGGTTGTGAGGAAGGGGATGGGTTTGACCGAAGTCAAACCTGGTATTAAATACCGGGTTGGGTTTTATATTTAAAGGGAATTGGGCTTGGGTTTTTTAAGGATTGGGTTGGGTTGTGTAACTGGGTTATAGGATTGTGTGGGTTGGGATTTTATATAAGGGTCCGGATTGGTTTGTATATTAAACACAAGGACCAATTTTGTAATTTCTGATTTGTGAAGGGGCTGAAATGGTAAGTTTCCAAAATTATCAAAAGGACCTTTTTTTGTTAAGTTTCAATTCCCCAAGGACTTAAGATGTTAAATTTCAATATACAAAACCCGGGGGACTTGTTTTGCCATTTTTGAAACTTGAAGGACCAAAACTGCTATTTCTTTAAAACTATCATCCAAGGACCAATATTGTAAAAGTTAAATAGCTTAGGGACCTTGAATGATATTTTTAACACCAGGGACTATTTCTGCCAATTTATGAAACTTCAGGGACTGAAAATGACAATTATGCAAACTTTGTTCGTTTTTCACTTGTTTTCAATCTTTTTGTTCCTGAATCATATAAAAACACATTTTATGATATTTTCTGTATTATTTGACTTTTCAAAGTGTTTTTGGCTATTTTTGTAGTTTAAATGGGAATAAAATGATGAGTATTTAGACACTCATCACGGTGCATCAGGATCTTCACGTCTTTTAGTTAAAGCCTTGACTAAGCGTGCTTCAGGAGGAGGGTTTGTTTCAGTCACCATGATTTTCTTCCCTTTGTCAATGGGAGGAGGTTGACTGGTGGATGTCTCAGGGACAGTTACCAAAGCAGAATTAGGGTCAGGGATTGGAGGATCATCATTAATCTCCCCCTCAACAGATGGTGGAGCTTCAGTGGAGACACCTGCTGACTGAGGAAGTGGAGGAGTATGAGAGGCCTGAAGAATGGATAGGATGTTTGAGACCATAGACTTTGTTTCAGAAGTCTCATTCTTCACGGCACTTAATTCGGCAGCCATTTCCTTCTGGTGGGTGGTGAGTTCAGTTACTTGGGTGGTGTAGTGGTTGACCAGCTCATTATGTGTTGTTGAGAGCTGCTCAAAGGCTGAGGAGATTCTGATCATGTGCTCCTTGGATGCAGTAACAGCCTGATGAATGGACTCTTGTTGTGTCCTTAAACCTTGAAGATCTACCCCCTGAAGGAGCTTTAGAAGCTCAGTAATGCTGGTGGAGGTGTTAGCCTGAGAAGCTAAGTATGCATCCAATCTGGTGACAAAAGTGGGATCATCTGTAAGATGTTCTTGCACTGATTCGATAGCCTTGAGGATGTTGGACAGTTCCTGATGCTGTCCAGTGGCTATGTCATCTACAGATTTGTTCAGGTCGCCAAGTTGTTTATCAGTGAGGGTGGCGGCCTGAAGAATCTTTGCCTGAGATTCTTCAACAGAAGCCCTGAAGTCAGCATAAGAGGCTGCCACTTCAGTGTGCTTATCCCATTGCTCATCCGTAAGAGAGTTGTAAAGACCTTCGTTGGCTTTGCGAAGGACTTTTGCCATTTGTCTTTCTGAGGCCGGATGAGCATTGTCATACTTTTGTAACCACTTAGGAGTGGTTGAAGCACCTGATGATGATGATGAGGTTGATTGAGAACTCGGTGGTTGATCCTCAGGATGAGGAGAGGAATGTTGTTTCTCAGAGGGCTGAGGAGGGCTTAATTGGGTTTCCATTTCCTCCTCAGCATCAGGGATATCATCATCACCAAAATCAATCTCCTCCTCTGACTCATCAGCCAACAAATTTTCATAGTCAGCCAGAGAAGGAGCCTTCAGGAAATCCGGCTCCCCCTCAGAAGAGGGCTCACCTTCGTTGTGGCCAGGTCCTGACTCTTTTGTCATAATAACTGGTAGGGTTTGACCAGCCTGACTAGTCATAATAACTGGGGGGTTTGCCCAGCCTGACTTTTAGGGTCAGTTCCTGAGAGAACAAAAGTGCCTGAGGTGGGTTTGGGTTCCGTATCGGCGGGTGGTTTATATCCCTCCGAGTCTTTGTCCCCCTGAGCGCCTTCATCCACTGATGGGTGTTTTCCAGTGGAATCATGAGGCACTATTGGTGATTGTTGATGGCCTCCCTTCCCATCAGGATTGTGCTATCCTTTTGGGGATTTAGAGGCCTGAACTCCCTGAGACTCTAAGAGTGATTGCTTAGAGACGTTAACGGGATGTGAATGGGTATGGGTCCCCTTCTCAGTGGAGTAGTACTGCTCCACCGAGGATATAGAACCCTGAACTCCCTCAGGCTCTGATTGTGATTTATCAGTGCCTTCATTAGGATGTGAGTGGGTGGATGCTCCTGACCCTTCTGACTTGTTTTTGTCAGTAGGGACATTAGGAAAGGGTTTGCCCGAGGATACTGAGGATGATTGCTCAGCACCCTCCAGTGGCGTTTGTTTTGTGGCCAATGTGGTCTCTGTTATGGGAGTTTGAGAGGTCAAGGTCACAACAACTTTCTTGGTGCCTGAGGCAACAGTCTCAGTGACGAGTGGTTTAGGTCTAACCACCTTGCTGGATTGTCCCCCTTTCCCTTTGGTCTTCTTCACCTTCTTGGTTGGTGAAGGAACTGGTGAGCATACATTTTCACCCTGAATCACCATTAACATGCAGGTGGTCAGGGCGACTGGTTGTACCTCAGTAATGTCACTACTAAAGTTGGTCTTATGCAAGACGTCAGGTTTTGTACCTTCATCGTCAGACCTTAAGTAGTCAGAACCAAGAAGATCCTGAAGCACACAGGAAATGAACCTAGGATAAGACATGTGTCTTTGCCTATGTTTCCCTGAGAGCTTTGACACGAGGTCTCGGAAGATTATTCCTCCGATATCAATTTTCTACCCTCTAAGAGACTGAACATCATCAATTGTTGTGATGAGTTCAACTGCTCAGTGGAGGATTTGTTTCCTCCGAGTACCTGAATGACGAATGTCATCATCAGTCTCCAGACAGGGTGAAACCATGTCTTCACTATTGGAGCCTTTGCCAGCAAGGCTTCAGGGGACTCGGTAGGACGCCTAACATCATGAGGCCCTAGGAAAAGCATTTCAGCTTTTATTTCCTGATCAGTAGGGTTTGCCTCAAAGTTCTCAACAAAGTTAAGACCTGTGGCTAAGATGAAGGTCTTGTAGTTGAAGGAGAGAGTCCTAGTCCCATTCATCACAGTGAAAGTGATGATTGACTCTTTGGTGTCCTTAGGGCAAGTAGCCGTTGCGGTACACCAAAACTCCCTGAGATAGTCATTATAAATGACTTCTGGGGTAGTTGTAAAAGCTGTGGCAAGGAAGCAGTTTTGTAAATACTTAACTACATCCTTGTAACCCCCATATTGCTGGGGATAGTGGAAATTTCCAACCACATTGTTTTTGGTCAGGTCCACGCCCTCCATTATGAAGCTCACATTAGGGGCGGTGGTTATAGCATTAGAGGAAGCCATTTTATGATCTGGTTATGGTCGAGAAAAAAATGGTCGGATGTTTCTAAATGCTAAGAACACACACACAATTTGTTTTGAGAGAGAAAAAGGGCAGAGTTTGCTTATAATTTTCAAAAACATGTGTGTGAATTCTTTTGGATGAGTATTTATAGGATAGTGGAGATGGGGGTATTTTTGGCATTTGAGTGATCTTATTTAATCAAAATATAATTTTTTGGAAGTTATTTTGAATAAAATGTTTGAGATCCACATTAAATGCCACCACTCCACTTTTCCTCTTTTTTCACAATTGGCAGAGTGAACAGTTGAGCAGTTTCTGCAAAAGGAGAAGTTGCAGAGTTTCCATCATCACACAGTGTATTGTGTGAGAGAGGGCATTGAATGCCAAGTTGGGAAGTGGGGGCCCATTAGGTGTATGCCAGAAAGGCTAAAAGAACAAATATTCTTGAATTAAATATGAGTTCAGTTACCAACCTCGGACATTTACTAACTAGATACTTAGAGCATTTAAGTCAGTATTTAATGTCTCTTTTCAGGGCCCTGAATGACTTTTCATTCAGTGATGGTATTTCAGGGACTTGGGATTAGTCACTGATGATTCAGGAATATGGAATGATTCCTGAGAAACAAGGATTCAGGAACTTGGGTTTAGTTCCTGAACCCTCAAGATTTCAGGAACTTGGGTTTAGTTCCTGAGGTTGAGGATTCAGTGAGATGTTTTTCACTGATATACACATTGAGTCAAAGACCTGAGGTTTTAAGAATTTACACTTCAGTTGGAAGGATTTCAATCAGTGGACTGATTTTCTATATCCAACATTCCTAATTCAGCTTTCAACCTTGTGAAAGTTGGTTCATCCAAAGGTTTGGTGAAGATATCAGCTAACTGATATTCAGTAGGGATGAAGTGTAATTCAATGTCACCATTCATGACATGGTCCCTGATGAAATGATATCTGATATCAATGTGTTTTGTTCTCTGATAAAGAACAGGGTTGTTTGAGATTGCAATTGCACTTGTGTTATCACAAAAGATGGGCACCATATTATACTGAATTCCATAGTCACTGAGTTGACTTTTCATCCAGAGTACATTTGCACAACAACTAGCTGCTGCAACATATTCAGCCTCAGCTGAGGACAAGGCAACTGATTGTTGCTTCTTAGCACTCCAACAGACTAATTTCCCACCAAGTATTTGGCAAGACCCTGAGGTGCTTTTTCTGTCCATGTTGCATCCAGCATAGTCAGAGTCTGAGTATCCTTTGAGATCAAGTCCTGAGCACTTTGGATAGTATAATCCAAGGTTAGGAGTGCCTTTCAGGTACCTGAATATCCTTTTCACAGCAGTGATGTGTGATTCTCTTGGGTCAGATTGATATCTGGCACATAGACATACTGAGAATTGGATATCAGGCCTTGATGCAAGTAGATACATCAGTGATCCTATCATTCCTCTAAAGAGAGTTTGATTTACTGGTTTACCAGTTAGATCAGGACCAAGGTTGTTTGGGGGGACCATGGGAGTTTTGACTGAGGCACAGTCACTGAGATCATACTTCTTCAACATACTTTACATACTTGTACTAGTATGACATCATTATTTGTCTTATAGATAAACAATGTGTTGTCTATCTTGCCTCTGACAAATTTGTTTTGGATTAAGAAGGCTGAGAGAGTCTCATACCATGCCCTGGGAGCTTGCTTCAGTCCATAAAGGGCTTTGTTAAGCTTACAGACATGATCAGGAGACTCATGGCTTTCAAATCCAGGAGGTTGCTGAACATAAACTTCTTCTTTCAGTGAACCATTTAAGAATGCACTTTTAACATCCATTTGGTACACCTTGAAGTTCATGTATGTAGCAAAAGCAAGGAAGATCCTGATGGCTTCCATCCTTGCTACTGGTGCAAATGTTTCCTCATAGTCAATGCCTTCTTGTTGATTATAGCCTTTGGCTACAAGTCTGGCTTTGTTTTAAATGACTATGCCATTTTCATCAGTTTTGTTTTTGAATACCCATTTCATGCCAATGACTGAGACATTCTCAGGACATTTGACCAAGGTCATTACCTTGTTTCTGTCAAATTGTTCCAGTTCATCATGCATGGCCTGAACCCAACTTGGATGTGTAAGTGCTTCTTTAACACTTTTGGGTTCAATTGTGGAAATGAAGTCCACAAATAGGCATTCATTGGATGAGGCTGCTCTTAGACTAGCAGCCATGCTCCTGGTGAGCATGCCTTCAGTAGGCTCTCCAATGATATTGACAAGTTCAATGTCCTGAGACCTAGTCCAACTTTCTTGAGGTCCTGGATACTGATTTGAACTTGTGGAGGCCTGATTGGGTAGAGGGGTTGGTTCTTGAGTAGACACATGATCATTGATTGGATCTTGAGTGTCTACCAGCTCACTGAGATTGTTGGGTTCTTGAGTATTTTGAACTGACTGATTGATATCATCAGTGTGTGCATGTGCCTCAACAAACTCAGTGATGGTTGGGTTAGGTAGGTTGTGAGGGATTATGTAATAGGAGAGGTTAGCATCATCTTGATACTGAGTAGAAGGATTGTTTTCAGGAAGATATTCATCAGGAGGATATCTTGAAGAATTATCAATTCCTATCTCTTCTACTGAGGCAGTTGAGAACCTGATTGCATCAGTGCTCTCATCAAAGGTAACATGAAATGTTTCCTCAGTCTGCTGTCTCCTTGTGTTGAACACTCTGAAGGCTTTTGAGACAAGTGAGTATCCCAGGAAGTATCCATCATCAGCTTTTGCATCAAATTTCCCTAAGTGATCCTTGTGATTATGAATAAACACAGGACACCCAAAGACATGAAAGTAGCTGATGTCAGGGATTCTTCCTTTGAATAACTCATATGGGGTTTTCCCATGTCTCTTGACAATGATGGATCTGTTTTGTGTATAACAGGCAGTTTTGACTGCATCAGTCCAAAAATGGTTGGAAAGGACTGATCCACATAGCATTGTCCTAGCAGCTTCAATGAGTGTTCTATTTTTCCTTTCAGCAACACCATTTTGTTCAGGTGTGTATGGAGAGGAAAAGTTTTAGGAAATACCTTTCTCATCACAGAAACATTCAAGTTCATAATTTTTGAACTCAGTCCCATTGTCAGTTCTAATCTGTTTGACCTTAATGTCATTTTGATTTTCAATGTTCCTAACAAAAGACATGATTGTTTCAGCTGCCTGACTCTTTTTGATCAGGAAGAATACCCAGGTGTATCTAGAGTATTCATCCACAATGACCAGAGTATACTTCTCATGGTTGGTAGACCTTGGACTGATAGGTCCAAATAGATCCATATGGAGAAGATGTAGGCAGTTCCTGATGGAAAAGTTGATTTTGGTTTTAAAGGATGCTCTGTGATGTTTACCTTTTTCACAAGCTGAGCATGGTTTATCCTTTGAAAACACAAGAGATGGTAAGCCAAGGACCTTGTTTTGTTTTACAAGATAGTTAATGTTCTTAAAGTTCAGGTGGGTGAGTCTCTTATGCCAAAGCCAGTTGAGTGTATCAGTGGCCTTAGCAAAGAGACAAGTTCTATCCTGAGTTAGACTCGACATGTCTAATACATAAACATCTTGTCTTCTTGGTGTAATGAGGACAATTTCCTTATTTGCATTGAAGATGGTTCCTTGCTTATCATCAAACTGAACTATGTATTTTGCATCACATAGTTGACTGACACTGATCAGATTATACTTAAGACTATTTACATATGCTATCCTAGTAAAGACAATACCATTGCAGTTTACTGAACCATAACCTTCAGTGAGACATGATGAATTATCAGCAAATATCACTTTGGGTCCTGGTTCTTCCACATATTTGTGCAGACACTCCTTAACACCAGTCATGCTCCTTGAACATCCACTGTCTAGATGCCAAATAGGATCCCTGGCATGCTTCTGCACAAATAGTAAACTAGGTCAGTTCTTTCTAGGACTCCATTTCATGGAGGGTTTGGTATTGTAGGTCTTTATGAAAGTATTAATTGATTCATGGTCAGAGGTTGAGTGGACTGAGCTACCACATATTTTGCATTTAGTTGCAGGGGTAGCCTCAGTAGTCTGAGAGGATTGTTTCATTCCTCTTCTTGACTGAATGACCTTCTCTTTTCCTGAGGATTTCTGAGTGGAACTTCCACTAGATTCACAGTATTTGTTAATTTGACAATCCTCAGGAAGATGATCATTGAATCCACATAAAGGGCAAGGTGAAAAAGGCTTGGCCTTTTGCTTCTGTTTCTGCTTAGAATCAGAAGGGTAGTTCAGGCACGAAGCCTTAAGTCCTGAAAAGTTTGACATGACTGAGCATTGTTTATGATCAGATGTCCTGTGATCTTCCTTTTTGCAGATCATGCAATAAAGGACTCTATAGCAATCATCAGTGAGATGATTTGTATAGTTGCATAGTTCACATCTTTTCAGGGGTTTTGTGGGTTTGGGTTTGGTCTTAGAGGAAGTTGGTTTTTGTTCCTTTTTGGATTGAGAAGATTTCTCAGAAGATGCAATCTTCTCTCCTAGCTTCCTGACCATTTCAGCCAACTGATCAAATTTTGAGTCAGGGCTTTGGGTTGTTACTTCAGAAGGGACTGAAGTTGATGAGTCATCAGTATTTACTGAGACATCAAGGTTTGCTCTCTTTGGGATGGTTGTTCCCATTCCTGATCTCTCCTTTGGAGAGTGTGGTGAGAAGACCATAGGTGGGAGGCCTAAGTTAGGTGCAGCACCCTGAAGGGTATTTAGTGGAGGAAGTGGAGGGTATGATTCTGATTCAGACTCATTCAAAGACTCAGTGAGTTGTTCAGTGAGTTCAAGCTTACTGATTTGTTCAGTAAGTCCAAGCATATTTTTCAAAGCCTGACTTTCAGGAAGCAAGATCTTTCTAGTCTCAAAGTTTGGTAACTTACTGACTGGGTTGTCCCTGACAATCCAGTCATTTGACTTGGGAATCAATTCTTGCTCAAAAGATATGCCAGCTGGAACAAAGTTTATTTCATTATGACATACAATTGGATCAACCATAAGAGGGTCAATACCAATGGTTTTCTGAGAGATTAATCCCACAGTGTCAAAAACCTTGGGGTTCTTCTTGGTCCAGCTTTGAATGATAGCCTTTTCTTTGTTAAGTTCAGTTTGAAGGACTTGGTTTTGTTTCAAAATCTCAGTGTTCTGAATTTGTAGAGTTATTGTTTCTAGTTTGGCTTGCTTTAGTACAAGCAGTTCATCTCTACATTTGTTCAATTCTGACACAATATTGTTATATTTTGAAAACAGGTTAAGCCTTTGTTCCTCAACAAACTTTAAATCAACACAAATATAATTCATGTAAGACTGCCAATCAGAATCATCATCCATAGAAAGAAAAGTATTTACCTTCTTCATGGTGATGTTGACCCACTCTCCATTTCTAGCATGGCTTTTTCCCACAGCCACCTGATCCTCTTCAGAAAGTGCCATCAGTGCACTAACTCTTATTTCCTAATCTGAGGAAACCTCTTCATCATCCCAATCATATGCTTCAGCTACTAAAACCTTGTTCTTTGTCTGAATAGGTTTAGATGTTTGAGCAGCCTAAGGCAATATGGGGCTAGTTTCAAGAAGTGCAAGTTTAGCTTTGATATTCCTATATTTTGTTTCAAAATCCTTTTGACCCTTGTTTTGAAATTGTTGGGTGGACTGAAACATTTTAGGTTGAAACTTGCTAGTTCCTGAGAATTTGTAAGAGGGTTCTGAGATAGTTTTAGAATAACATTCCCTAGCAAAATGACCCTTTTTACCACATTTAAAGCATTCAGTGGTCTCATTTGCTTTAGGTTTTGTAAAGTTGGACTGATTTCTTTTGATGAAACGTCTTGAACTAGCAAGGAGTGCCCTTTCTTGGAATTCCAAGTTCAGGTCGTTCAGGTACTCCTCACCAGTCCTTTCATCAATTTCTTCTTCAGAATCCTCTTGAATATCCTGCACAACACCATTAGAATAGAAAACAGTTGATATGGGTGTGGAGGTTAAGGCCTTTTTGGACTCAAGAGTTTTTGAGTCAGGGTATCTCCTTGAGATCAAGTTGTCCTCATAGACAAACTTCCCATAAATTTCAGGGAGCTCAAGGTTCTGAATGTGGTTAGCATTCCTCAGGCCTTGTGAGAAGTTGAGCCACTTCTCAGGGAGACTGTTGACAAAGCCAACATTTGTCTCATGTTTGGACAATACAACACCATCATTGGATAATTCATTTATCAAAGTCTTGTATCTGGTGTAGGTCTGTGAGAGACTTTCAGAGTCTTTTGCCCTGAAAGTATTATACTCAAGTTTAAGGTACATGACCCTATTTTCCTTGGTATCTGAGGGACCCTCAAAGCTGTTTACCAAGTCATCCCAAGTTTGCTTGGCTGTTAGACAGTTGATGACTGATTCCATTATATCGTCAGGAAGACATGATATAAGGATGCTTTTCAGGCGTTGGTCTTGATTGACCACCCTCCTCTCATCAATGGTCCATTGGGCCTCAGGCTTGTTTAGCCCTGCGGCTGTCTTTGGGACAAATGGGCCATCCCTGATACAGGTGATGTAGTAGGGTTCCATACCAGTAAGATAGCAAATCATACGCTTCTTCCATTTGCTAAATTTCCCAGCTTCAAGTCTGGGTGCAACAGCGGAGTAGCTGCCACCCTTTTTGTCGACTAGTTGGGGTACATTGATATCAGCCATAGTAGGATCTTGGTTTTAAAAAACCTAGAGCACTCTTGGTTAGTATAAAAGATTTTATAAACAAGAGGCTCTGATACCACTTGTTGGTCCCTTTACACGATTAGAGTTAACTAGAAAGTTAATCTATTTGTGTTAATGACTAATACAATGTTTAAGGTTAATTCTAACAGTTATAAAACGTGAATATAAAAACAACAATATTTTTCAACGTTTAAATTCTTATTAGAAATAATTCCAAGAATCTATTACCCAAGTGTTTTGCGGAACAAACACTTGGGATTGAATAGACAAGGGTATGGGGTGTCTCCTATCGAAACTCAAGTTTTGCTTGAGTGGTAACAATATACCCACTGAGCTATCTCAGTGAGTTGTATACTCTTTGTTGGAGAGAAGTTACTTTGCAAAAGTTCTAAGCTTTCAATATACAAAGCACACTTTAACTTCTCTCCCTTCTGATCTATTTATACACAAGTAATCTAAGTATAAGTGATTAAATATAATACAAGTTGTTGAGGTTGCGTGTCTGACAATTACAAAAAGTAATTGTCATTTCCAAGAACCAATAGGAAAGGGCTAATAGACTTTGGGAGTTGTTGGCTGACACTCCATGACTTTTAGCCGCAATAGGGAAGGTTGGATCTGACAAGAGAAGAGTGTTGGGCTGACACTTTTATCTTCTTAGATTTTTTCCCTATTGTTCCCGCCTTTTCTTCAGGCGTTGGTTCCTCAGTCTTCAATCACTTTGTTGTTGAGGAGACTGGGGTTCAGTGAGTTCTTGTCCAACACTCACTGAACCATCATCTTCTTCTTTGGCTTAAGTCCTACTCAGGGAGTACCGCCTTCCTGAGAAGTGAATCCTTCTTCATGAATTCGCCTTAAGCATCTTGAAGATGACTCACTGAGAGGCTGTTCTCTCAGTGACTTGAATTGTTCTCGGTTTAAGTTTAACACTTAGTTAATTTGTGTCCAAATCATGTTTTACGTATTCTTGGGTTTTTCATGACCCAACGCTATTTTTAGTGGTAAAGAAATAAATTAGGACATCCGAAAATGGACTATTAATTTGGGACGGATGAATCATTGTAACTTCTTAAAAATACAAGGACTAAAACTGTAACTTCTTGTAAAATAAACTAGGGCATCATTTGCCGATATCATAACAGCAACCAAACCAAAACATTATAAATATTTATTTAGGGTTTATCAAAACCCTAATTCTAAATTCACATCAAATTAAGGTTCGTTCAATCAATTGACTCAATTACTATCATTATTTACTGATTTTACACATTTATTTTTTTATGTAACAGATAGTTTGTTAAAGCTGTTATAAATGGGTAGTAAGAAGAGAAGCTCAGATAGTGTAGTTATAGTTGATGAAAGTAAGGCTTATAGTGAGCATTTAGAGAAAAAGATGAAAAGATTTAAGAAAAGTGATGGAGAGATTGATAAAGTTAAGACTAATACCGACAGCGCAACACCGATGGAGCGGAAAAAGAAGCGAAAAGCCTTGGATAAGGAGAAGAAAAATAAGTCTGTTGCTTCGGATGAAAACGGACAAGTTAAGGTTAATGTAGGTGATGTGGAGGTTGAGAATAGGATTAGTACTATGCCGGAGTTTCATATTGGTGTTTTTAAGGATTTAGGGAATAAGGAAGTTGAGGTGAGGGAAGCTGCGGCGGAGAGGTTGGTGAGTGAGTTGGTGGATGTTCAAAAGGCGTATGATTTGATGGAGAGGAAGGAAGAAGTTGACGGTGGTGGGTTGAAGTTGGATGCGGACAAGGATGATGGATTGAATAATTGTGCGCCGAGTGTTAGGTATGCGGTTAGGAGGCTTATTCGTGGTGTTTCGTCTTCACGAGAGGTGTGGTTTAGTTACGTTTTGAGGAATTAATGTTTATGATTGGTTAATTGCTTGAGAATACTAAATAACTTCATTTTGTATGTAATGAACTCGAGATGTATTAATATTAACTGATTCGTGAGCATTGTGTTGTTGGAACTTTGTTGCAGTGTGCAAGACAAGGATTTGCATTGGGTTTGACTATGTTAGTCGGTGCGGTTCCTAATATTGCAATCGACTCGCTTTTGAAACTAATTGTTGACTTATTGGAAGTTTCTTCCTCTATGAAGGGTCAGGTGGGATATTACTCATTTTCAAAGTTGTGAACATCTCAAGTTAGCGCTTTTTCAAAGATGTTAATATTTATTTATGTCTATGTATATGCAGGAAATTAAAGATTGTCTTTTGGGTCGTTTATTTGCTTATGGGGCACTTGCACGATCAGGAAGACTAGAACAAAGTGTTTCTGATTCCGAGCATGTCAAAGAGTTCACTAGCTCTGTTATTTCACTAGCCGCCAAGAAAAGGTACCTTCAGGAGCCTGCTGTGGTGGTTATCCTGCAATTAAGTGAAAAGGTAACTGACAAAAACTTAATTTTTAAGCTTTCAAGTATAACAGTGTGATACTTAATTTGAGACATGCTATTTAACTGTTACGGAATATTTGATTATTTGTGATGATATCGCTTCTGTAGGAAGTTCTTTGAGCTTGTATTTCAACAAAAATATAACATGTACTTTTTGGCACTATGTTAATTAGTTACTGAAATAATCAGATTTGCCAAAAACTCGTATAACTGATTAGTTTCATAAACCTCTAATTGTGATTGAGCTTTGAAACCTGTCTTAATTGTGATTGATTTACGTCCTGTTATGTTATGTTCGTACTATTTTATTTAAGTCATATTTAAATGGTTTTAAATTTAGCTGTGCTTGATTGAATACTTTTGATTATACCAATTAAAACCCAATGGGTCAACCCAGTGCATTGTAGCTCTGACGGGAATAGCCATCTATCGGAAAGTAGTAAACTAAACTTAAAAAGCCTTTCCTTATATTGAGTTGGTTCTAAAGCATATCGTCCCACTGATGATGTTTAGTGTGACGACACTGCTAGTGGACCCTAGTTATTAGGAAATCGTGCAGAATAAATCATTATTCTCTCGATCACTACTATTTGTAATTGGATAAATCATTTGCAGCTGACAAGTATTGCACAAGGCCGGTTTTATGGGATTGGGGTTCATTTATGGGTGTTGTGCTAAAATCACTGGTGACTGGTGAGATGATGTGTGTTGGAACCAACTCATTGCTTTTTAAGGTTGTTCAATATTAGTTTGTTACTTTGTGTTTTTTTGGGTAAAAGGGAGTAATCTTCCACCCTGGTAAATGTATTACACCAAAACTTTTAAGTACAAAGGATATGGGTGAAATCCCATATCTCAGCCCGTTACATAGGCACTTACATTGCTTTTTAAGGTTGTTCAATATTAGTTTGTTACTTTGTGTTTGTCAGTTATCACGTTTGGTGGTTATAACACATTTGGGGTAGAGTATATTGCGTTTTTGGTCTGTAGAGGTAACGATGATCAAACACTAAACTGATGTATGGTTTTGTTTTGCATCTTAAACAATCAACTATAATTAAATGTAGACAGATAGTAAGTACTTAAATGCATCACACTATAAAATAGTCTTGTTTAACGCAGATTTTAAAGCTCACACCTCATTAAAAGTTTATAGCATTAACTAAGGAGTGTTTGTATGTGAATTTTAAAACCAGTGATGTGAGATACTACAATCAAAGAAGCAGTGTTAATAGTTCGAGCTTATGAGTATGATGAAAGATAAATTTATGCTGTTTGAAGGTGTAATATACTAATAATCAGTTTGGAGTCAAGCAACTTATATTCTTTTAACCAACTAGATAATATATATGACCAAAGGGATTTTTATCTTATTATTGAAGAATAAATTATGGCAATGTATTTCTTTTGTTAAAGGTAATAATAAGCAATAACTTAAAAAGTTATCATCTCAAGTTTTCATAGCTTTACTAGTTTACGTGATGTGTTGTACTTCATTGAGCACTAAAATTTGTAAGTTTGGATTTCTTCCGCAACTAAAACATGTTAAAAAAAATTATTTATGATCCAAGTCAGATGATTTTCCAATCCAGGTACACAGAACAACTCTAAAGTTTTACTGGCAATGGTCCAAACAAATTGTCAAGTTTATCTCGCTTAAGTTCTCTTCCCTAGAAGCATATGCTTATAGTTGCTCTATCTCTAGCATTTAGTCAGTATTTATATTATTGAAAGTGCATTGAATCATCTGTTCGAACTGAATTCTTTTGGATTGCAGTTACCTGTTGAAACTGTCTTGAAACAAGTCCTTGAAGCTCCCGGTCTACTTGAATGGTTTGAAGGAGCCATTGAAGCTGGAAATCCTGATGCATTACTTCTAGCTCTTAAATTGAGAGAGAAAATTTCTGCTGATAACAAAGTGTTTGGGAAGCTTTTGCCTGATCCATACAGTTCTAACACGATGTTTTCTGCTGACCATCTATCCTCTCTTGCAAATTGCTTAAAGGTGATTGTTAATGTATTACTATTATGATTAGCTTTGTGATTTCTATTTGAGTTAATAAGCATTTCACTCAAAATTTCCCTCGGTTTTTGGTTTAAAACCTTAAACTTTTTTCGCAATGGTTTAGTCCTCATCCCTTTATTTCTAAGTTTTTCATAATTTTTCTATATATAAAATAAGTGCAGGGGTTAGACCATTGCAGAAGACAACCTAAGTTAAGATGTTTAATCAATTAAGTAATGAAAGCTTGGTTTTATAAATATATACAGTTAAGTGTTAAAGCCGTAAATGGGGTGAAATGTTATAGTTTGTGCCAGTATTAACCCTTCTTTGGGTTTTTCTAATTTTTTTTTTTTTTATCTGATTCTCCAGGAGTCAACATTTTGTAAGCCTCGAATTCATGGTGTGTGGCCAGTTTTGGTGAATAGTCTTTTACCCGATATTGTACCACAACACGCTGACTCAGCAACAGGATTAAATTCATCAAAGAAACACAAGAAGAATCGCAAGTCAAGTTCGTTAGACGAAGATATCCAGAAAAACTTGCAAAATTTCTGGGAGATTATTATTGAAGGATCGCTTCTTCTATCATCACATGATCGGAAACGCTTGGCATTTGATGTTATACTTCTCATTTTGCCAAGATTACCCGTTTCATGCATTCCAATAGTTTTATCTTATAAAATTATCCAATGTCTAGTGGATATTCTCTCTACAAAGGACTCTTGGCTATACAAAGTTGCAGAATCCTTTCTAAAAGAATTGTTGGATTGGGTCAGTTTTGATGATGGTAGACGGGTGGCGGTTACTATGGCTCTTCAGAAACACACTAACGGGAAATTCGATTGCATTACAAGGACTAAAACCATTAAATCTTTGATGTCTGGTTTTAATTCTGAACTGGGTTGCATGCTTTTTATTCAAAACTTAATGGACATGTTTCTTGATGTGACTTCTGCATCAGAAGAGCCGTCAGATCAAAGCCAAACAACCGATGATAATTCAGAAATTGGTTCGATCGAGGAGAAGGAGTTTACTGGAACACTTGGGACTTCTGAATTCTTGAAAAGCTGGGTTGTGGACTCCATCCCGGGTGTTTTGAAACATTCAAAGCTTGATAATGAAGAAAAGTTTCGTGTTCAAAAAGAAATCTTAAAGTTTTTGGCAGTTCAGGGTCTGTTTTCTTCATCACTTGGGACCGAAGTGACTTCTTTTGAACTACAAGAGAAATTTAGATGGCCAAAAGCAGCGACGTCAAGCTCTCTTTGCAGGATGTGTATTGAGCAGCTTCAGTTACTGTTGGCAAATGCTCAGAAAGGAGAAGGGCCTCATGCTGTAGCAAGTGGTCTTGAGGCTAATGATCTTGGTTCATACTTTATGCGGTTCCTTAGTATTTTACGCAACATTCCTTCAGTTTCTCTCTTTAGGTCGTTAACTGATGAGGACGAAAAAGCCTTCAAGAAATTGCAAGAAATGGAAACTCAGCTTTCCCGAGAGGTAATTAATTGCAATTTTTTGATATTTTTTTCATGTCTTGCTTGCGTGTAGCTAGAGTGGAGGGGTTTTATGATGTGTGTTGAAATAAATTAATCAGAATCAGATAATCTATTGTATAAAACGTGTTGCATAAGATAGTGTATGGAGGTGTCTTTATTTATGTTGTAATTATTGCTTTATTAATTAAATTATTTAAATCAAAATCACTTTATTCTGACTAGACTTTGCTAATGTACATCCATACACCCCCCTTATTATGTGGTATGAAATTGGTGTCACTAAGAGAGTTTAGAATGACCGTTCCTGCTCATATTTAGTAAAACGTATTTATCAGGGTATAATATAACATGTCTGAGACTTTTTAAATGATGGCAGGAAAGGAATTGTGGGATGAGCGCGGATGCTAACAGATTACACGCTTTGAGGTACTTGCTCATCCAATTGCTACTCCAACTCTTACTAAGACCAGGAGAATTCTCTGAAGCCGCATCTGAAATTATAATATGCTGCAAGAAGTTTTTCCCATCACCTGATCTTCTTGATTCAGACGATGAACCAAATGGTGATGAAGCACCTGAATTGATGGATGTGTTTGTGGATACAATGCTCTCATTGCTCCCACAGTCGTCAGCTCCTATGCGGTCTGCCATTGAGCAGGTACCTTTTATAACACAGGTTTTGGCTAATAATGTGAACTTATTTTGTGTGTTTTATTTTTATGTGGTATGGTTTACACAGTTTGCGCACTTAAGGACTGGGTAATATCATGGTCACACATTTTTGACAGTATCTTTTCTCATGTGGGCTGTTTTGGGTTGTGTTTAATATTTAACGGGTCAATCCATCCAAAGTTGCCCTAAAGTGAACTATAGTGCACGCGACCTTCCAAATTTGTTGGTTGTTCTGATATTGGCCTCCGAGGCATATGTCACACAGATTGTTTTTATGTAACTAAAAACCTAGAACCAGATGGTTAATAATTGAGAAGTATGGATTTTTTAGCCAAAAGCTCGGTCTTCCATCCATTAAGTCATAATCTTTAATCTGGCTATCTACAAATGTTGTGCCTGGCCCATACTAAACACCTATATACAAGTTCAGGAATTTTTCTCTGACATCATGTAACAATATGGGACGTCGTGGATCTTCTCATTTTATCGTATCTGTAGATATATAATCTCAAGATTTCTTTATTGTCACCTCGTTTTGTAGGTTTTCAAATACTACAGTGATAATGTGACGGATGATGGTCTACTGAGGATGTTGAAGGTTATAAAGAAAGACCTTAAACCAGCTAGACGTCAAGAGACGGACAGTGAAGATGATGATGATGATACTGATGACGATGATCTTCTAGATATCGAAGAAGCGGAGGATTCTGATGAAGCAGAGACAGGTTATAATACTGGTGATGGTGATGAACAGACTGAAGACTCTGTAGTTAAAGAACCTCGTGAAGAAAATTCAGATGACGACTCTGATGGTGGAATGGATGATGAAGCTATGTTCAGAATGGATTCATATCTTGCACAGATCTTTAAAGAAAAAAGAAACCAAGCTGGTGGTGGTGATACTGCTGATTCTCAGCTTGTGCTTTTCAAACTTCGTGTTCTTTCATTGCTGGAAATTTACCTACATGAGAATCAAGGCAAGTCTTATTTTGTCAAATTTATTGTTTTCTAAACTTTAAATATACCTGAATCATATATTTAAAAAGATTAAATGTCATGCAGGTAAACCACAAGTGTTGAAGGTATTCTCAAATCTTTGTCAGGCATTTGTGAACCCGCATTCCACTGAAGGCAGTGAGCAGCTTGGTGACCGTATTTGTAAAATTGTGGAACACAAAATACTCAAAGCCAAACACTACCCCAAAGGTGACTCCTTGCAACTGTCTATGCTCGAGCCACTACTGGAAAAGAATCTGAAATTAGCATCAAAACCATTCAAGAAAAAGAAAACAGCAATTACTCCATCAAAGAAGAAACAGTCTGCATCTTTTCAGCGATATAGAAAAATTGTCAATCTTGCTCAGAACTCAACTTATTGGATTTTGAAGATCATTGATTCTGGAAACTTTTCAGAAGAGGACATGGAAAAGGTGTTTGATATCTTAAAAAGTTCTATAGTAGCTTATTTCGATGGGAAAAGCTCTCAGCTTAAACCCCAATTTTTAAAAGAAATCATTAGAAGATGTGCATGGGTAGGCAAACCTTACTTTGGGCTTCTTGTTGAAAAATGCAGTACTGCAAAGTCAAAGTTTAGGCAAGCTGAAGCACTTGATTTACTCTTGGAAGCATTGAAGCCATTTGTGTCTGTCAACAAGAGTGAAGATACCGTGGGCCTGGGAAAGAAGATGATAAGTAGTCATCTTTCTGAACTTTGTGTTTTGATCAAGGAACTCGTGACAAATATGCCCGAAAAGCAAGCCAGGAGGGCTGAAGTTCGTAGATTTTGTGGTAGAATGTTTCATATAATAAGCACCCTTAAATTATCCAAGAAGTTTCTCAAGTCTTTAGACTCTGAAGTCCATTCGGTTTGTGAAAAACAAATTGGTAAAGCTTTTCTTGATTTGAAGAAGCAAGAGTAGAGTTTTTTCTGAAGATTTCGGTATTGGTGTAAAAAATACTTTTGGAAGTGTTCTGCTGAAGATGCTGCAAAGCTAAGAAACTACACCTTCAGAAAATTTTGCTGGGACGACTTCCATTTGAGTGGCGTGTGGAGTAATCTTTGCAAGTTTCTCCTATTTTTTGATTTACAAGAACCTTTTATTTTATATTCTGCTGTAACGTGTAACTTTTGACATTGTTTTGATGTATGCGGTTAGATTCTTAAATTAAACAATAACTCAGTTACTCAGAATTGTTGTGCTGGTTATATTTGTTATTGGTTCTTGTATGCATGTGAAATTGATGAGTCCCGAAAGCTGCTAGAAATCAGGGATCATTTAGGATGCTTACTATGATCTCGAAACTCGACAAACTCGTACATAAAAACTGCAAAAGAAAGAGATCAATAAGATATATGGTCACTTCGCTATTGAGATCGTGATTACTAGTGTAAGGGTTCAAATTTATCACTTTCGTAGTGTAAATCTCTTTTTTGAGAGCAAATATCAATCAAGTTGGCATGTTGGTATTGAGAAACAAATTATTATTATTATATTCTTTTTCTACTGTTTGGGTCAACCACCTACCACACGTCAATACTTGTTGACCTATTCAGGGTCAAGAGAAACCTAGAAGCCTTTCCTCATTGGTCTCAAACAACTCCAAAGTCTAAATTCCACAATCTATTGCTATCTAAGCTTACGGACCAACCAAAACTATCAATTTTAGATTTATTACATTTAAGGATCAAAAGATCTTAATTCTGTAGCAAAAAGAATTTTGCACACATTTTCATATATGTCAGTCTTACAAAATGGCATGTAGAAATAAGAGATCATAACTTTGCATACATGTCATCCAAATTCTATCGAGTCTTTTTTCAATCATAAGAAAACCGTCTTCTAAAAATAAAATAAATGTCATACTAACAAAACCGGGTCTACCCATGGGCCCTACCTATATTTTACGGAATGTACAAGTCGACAAAGCAGACAGTACAAGCGGCGGCAGCTGTAAAAGTCAACGAACCGGGTCTACAGGGGGGTCTTTATAACCCAGGCCCTAAAATAATGTGAACTTGACAACTCTTCTCTGCACATTCCCAATCATCTGCCATCACATGCTCACCAACCTCTAGATTATTAGGCTTCTTATGCCTTTGTTAATATATACTTTTCTTAACATATTCTCTTTTGGTATATACATTTCCAAATATGAAAGAAATGGGATATACATTTCCAAACCATTTCCATTTTTGTCTTTTGACCATGATAAATGTAGACATTTTCAACAAATACAACATTTTGAATAACAAACATGAATAAATTAGAATTCAGCCAAGAAAATCATTCATGGTTGGATTACTTAAAACTACACTAGACTTTTGTCTTGTTGGTCATATATACACACAAGATCATCCTCTCTTAACTATCTCATCTTCTACCTTTTCTTCCTATTATATCCCCAAAAACCATTAACAAAAGGATTAACAACATAACAAATAAAAAACATTCTAAGTTTAGACCTAAATCAAACCCCAATCACAAGGGCTCTCACTATCTCCTTTTTCGCATTATATCATCTCATTGGAGCTTAAACGAATCGGACTTCTTGCTCTTCCAAAGCGATTGTGTCTCTTTTTAACCCACCATCAAACCGGATCCTGCAATGGCATTAATTCGAGCTTGCAGCATTCCCTGATTGAGCTCATGTTTGGTCGTGTTCCCATCTGTGTTCTGTCACGATTGTGCATCATCTGCGTCAGAATCACTCCCAGATGAACTCCCTGAGTCTGAATCTGTAAACACATCATAAAAACAATCTCATAAGCAATTCAATCTCCCACCAGACTCATTTCTCAGCCATTTTCAAATGCAAGACAAGATTCCATACCGCTTGATGACGATGAACCACTACTACTTGAGCTGCTCGAGCCACTAGAGCTGCTACTCGCATTGTTGTCATTATTCCCTTGCCCTCCTGTTGCAGCTTGACCTTGACCACCACCACCATCATCTTTCTCGATTTCGACGTGTGGGAAACTGCTTTCCGGCATCTCATCACCAATATCAACATCTTCTTCCCCAGCTTCCTTCTTATTCTTCTTCGACCCATCAATCTTTTCGCTCATAGGTACCTAAATTAGATTAGCAACAAAAATCATAAGTTCAGCAACCAAAATCAAACGTACCACGAAAAAACAGAACTTAACACCAATTCAAACACTTACATCATCATCATCGGCAGAAACACTAGGCGCCGAAGCACTATTAACCATTAGAGCCTGCCTTTTCGTCTTGCTCACAAACTTCTTCCAATTCGTAACAAACCTATCAAGCTCCCAAAGTGTCTCCGTATCCAATGCCTCGATATCAAGCTCAATTTCATCCCCCTCTTGCGCCAATTGATCATTCCTCTTCCTAATAATCTGCAACAATTGAGGCATCTTTTCAGGTGGCATACTCTGCAACCCCAACCCCAATTTCTGCTTCTCTTCCATATTCATTTCCCTCTTATTGGGATCCTTCGCCCTCGGTTTCGGCAGCTTGGGCAAAACCGTTCTCGTCATTGTACTCGTATTCGACGGTTTCACCGGCTCCGTAACCTGCATTGGCGATGGCGTCCTAGACGGCATTCTCACAGGCGAATGCACAACAGGTGGAATAACCGCATTTGAAGCGGTCGAATGTATCTGCTTGCTCGCAACAGGAAAACCACTACTTTTCGCCTCGCTCTTCGTCTTTTTCGTCCTCTCGGGTGTCTGAATATCATCCCACGAACTCCCATCCAATTCATCCACAGCCGAAAACTCATTCACACGATTAACCTCATTCACAACATCATTCACCATATCATTAACATTGACAACTCTCTCATTCGCCACATCGAAAACCCGCGCTTTATTAGCCATACCATGAACATTCCCAACTCTCTCATTAGCATTACCCCTTTCATTAATTTTCGCTAATTTCGCCTGTATCGGTCTAAACAAATCCTCGAAAATCCTCAACATCTGATCAGCCATACCATGAACATCATCAGTTCTAGGATTATACAACATAGCATTCTCGAAAACCAATCTGACATCAGCGGCGAAATCACCCACATTCGAATAAAACCCTTTGGATAAATTCGACTTAACCGTGCCTAAATCCATAGGCCTTTTAATAATCTGATGATAATCATGTAACCCTAAACCAACAACATCAACAGGAGCCTTGAAAACCCAACTCATTTTATGCTTCATTAATTTCGTCAAAACCTGTTTACACTTTTTTAACATCTCCTCATCCATTACCCCAACTCCGCCATCCCCATTACCCATTTCGCGAAAACTCGAAAGGGGCCTTTTATTCCCTGTACCCACTTTTTTAATCTTGCCATTAACCGATCTCGAATTATTCGGGGGGTTCGAAAACTCCCCGGATTGAATCCGATCATTTAGCTTTCGGATTCGTTCGAGATCCGAAACGAGCTTCCTTCGAAGCTCGTTAATTTCGGACCTCGAACACGAACCCACTTTATAACTAACATAACCACCGCAATCAAAACCGTTATTATTTTCAACGGGCCTTTGATTAAACGAATATGCGTCACCTGCAGAATCCTTTTTCACCTGGTGGTGGTGGGAAAAATGTTTGATTTTCTTCGATTTAGGTTTAGGGTTACGGTTAGGGTTAGGGTTAGGGTTAGGGTTCATATAATTAGGTATTTCACCCATATATGATGATTGATTATTACGGCTTGCTAACACCGTTGACATCGCACCCTATTCCAAAACATACCCAATATTGTATGTAAAATAAAAAAATTGTAAAATATATAGATATATGGAATTTGTATCTATATATTTATTAAGGTTAAATAAAAAAATTTGTTGATGGGGTGATGATGATCTAGGGTTTGATGATACTGAGCGAAGATTGAAGGGGTTGGGGTTGGTTCTTAAAGGCGATAAGATCTGACCGTGTAGGATCTCAGCCGTTGATTATTTGCTGACCGATCATCTTTGCTGTCTGGGCAGGCTGCCCGAGTTACCTGTAATCTATGGTCGTGATTCATTCAGATTGACGCGTGGCGTGATAAGGGCCATTGATGAATATCTCGTGAGATGTTATTTAATTTAGGGTATACAAGGTGGGGTGGGGTCTACATGTTCTGTTCAAAGACATGTGGTGACGTGGAGGTTGGGTGTTACGCGCCAAGGAGCGCGTGGTGGAGAGTAGGAGTGTAAAATTTTGGGGGATTGAGAGAGATGTGAATAGGGAAAAAAAGTAAAAGGGTGTTTTGGGGGTTGAAAATTAATTTTTTGTTTTAATAATAATAATTTTTCCTACCAACTTTGAAAAACCGACTCTTTAAAAATAAGAAAAGATAATCAGGGAAAATATATTGTTATGTTTTTGGGCAGATAAGAGGGCTTTATAAGCATAAAATATACTCCTGTATGTCTTAAAAAAAAATTATTGTCGGCAGAAAAAAAGTATATAATTATAAAAAAAAAAAATAAAAAAGTTGTATTCTTCAACCAGTCAAATATCATTATACACTAAACTCTTTTTTAATGGAAGACAAAATTTAAAATAATTTAAAACAATTTAAATAAATAAAATCATTACATTTTTCAACTAATCAAATATCATCATCATTTGCTAAATTCTCTTTTAATTAGTTGACAAAAAAATACCACTATTTTGAAACAAAATAAAAAATATATTTTTTTTAAGAGAGAAAGTTAGAAAATATAGCAATAATTAGAACAATAAAAGTGAACAAATATACATGAAAACAAATAGTCAAACATTTTTTTTTTATGATATATGATATAAAAGTTTCCGCAACTTTTTTATGAAAATAATTTATAGTGTCAAGTACACCATTTACGATTTTATATTTTCCTATAAATGGAAATTAGCTAAATATATATGTTTTGGTGCAAAAAAAATGGTTTTAAAATAGAGATAAGGTGGGACTTTTCTCCTTGTTTTGATGAAATTTTTTTAGACTTTAGTAGAAACAATAATATAAAATATTTTTTGAACGTACTCTAAAAATAAAGGAAATAAACAATTTTGGAAATTCAACGTCAGATATTTTGGACACCGTACCGTCAAAACTGTTTAACCTATACATGTATTCATTTATAGTTAATAAAAATAAGGTAAAAAAATATGAAACAATCGACTCCCGTATATAATAAGTTTGATAAAGTTGTGTACTTAAATTGTGATAAAGTATCATCTCTTTAAATTAAATTTAAAATAAAGCAAGGAAATATAAAAGAAAACGAAACGTAACAACTAGAAAAGATAAATTAACACGGATAACCATAAATAAAAATCGGTTTTTATAGTTTTACTATTTTTAGAGCAAGTAGAAACATATTTACGCTTTCGAACCTGAGTAAAAGATATCCTTCACTAAAAAAAAGCGTGTTACTTTTTTAACTGAAAATATTTTTGTTGGAAAAAATAAACACGTTAAAAATACGTTCACGACATAAAAAAAAATACACGGTTTTGTGAAACTACACGGTTGAAATAAAAATAAAATTATTTCTATAGAAATAAAAATAATAAATATCAACTTGAAACGTGCCTAAAAATAAAAAAGTTTGTAGTTTTTGTCGCAGAAATTATTAACTCTTGTAATTAAGAAAAAAAGTATAGATAAACTTACCAAAAAAATATAGTAAATGTTTATATTTTTCACAAAAAAAGGAACTTTTTTTATTAAAACAAATAAAATATATAAACTAAGCTTAAAAAGCAAAATGACCTATAAAGTAATTAGAAAAAAAAGAAAAAACATCGAATACCATATATTATACAAATACCATATATCACCGCCGGTCGCCGGAAAAAGATTCCGGTCACCGGAAAAAGTACGGTCACCGGAAAGGCTAGAAAACATTTGGATCTGGTTGGCCGGAGATCTGAAGGTATGAAAGAAAGTGATCGGATCTGGTAATATGATGATGATGATGATGATAGTGAAAGTGAATGGGTGTTGTTTGGGGGAATTATTTTGGAGAGTGGATTAAAAGTTTTATTATTTTTATTTTTTTTAGCGGTGGTTGTTGTAGCGTATAGGATTTCTTGTAGTTTTTTTTTCATTTGAGTTTCATTTCATGTGAATTTCACTTGTGTGTCAGGATATTAATTTACTTACACATGGTCTTTGTTGCCTTGTGTTTATTTTGTGACACCCTATAGATAGATACATTGGTATAGAGTTGATTGCAAATATGGCCCATGTAGTTTATTGTTATTATGAATTCGACCCTTGGTGAGATTGTGTTTTGACACTAACCACATTAGACTTGCTTTTATTACAGTGATAATTTTCTCTTCATCACGTCAACGTCACATCATCATTCAACACATCACCACTCTCATTATCTTTCACTCACAATGGTCATCACTCGCCTCATCACTATTAGTAATACTCACTTTATACATATATACCTCACAAAATACCTCACACGCAATCATAAATCAAATAAAAAACATCATGAGGTCTCAAATTTTGCACAATGCCCGAGTGGTGAGGAGCCTCACCCTTCACCATTAGATGGGTGTGTTTGATTTAGATAATGCAGCAGGGGGTGTTTGGAACATGCTTATTGGTTGTTTGGATGGGGTGTTTGGATACTGTTGCAGCCTCCAACAAGGGGTGTTTGGGCTTGGGTTATATTTGGTTTATGCGTGAGTAAGTTTAGTTGTTACTGTCGCTTGATTTAGACATGTCATATTTTATTTTATTTTTTGGAACGACATTTCATTAAAAAAACTAACAAGGACCTAACAATTACATAAGAGATTTTAACCAATCAGTCCAACTATTAATCTTATGCCCTCTATTTTTAAGCAAAGAAAAGGACCATAAGCAAATATTATTAAAAATTTCACATTTCCTCAAGGATTGATATTTAGATATGTCATATGCTTATATGTGTTTGATCAAAGTTTGTTAATGCGTTTAATTAGGTAACTTTATCTTCTCAAGCCAACCTTACCAAATCAAAATAACAAGACTTGTTTCTTGAACCCGTAAGTGATCACGGCAGATACACACATGGACACGCACATTAATGTCGTAATTTACTTGACTGAAGCATTAAATTGTGAGATTTCAGAAATCTTAAAAATAATTGTAAACATAGTTTTAGAACTTGTAATCCTTAAAATCAATTTTTGGAAATCTTAAAAAAATTGAGAAAAGAGGTCTAGAATGCATTATAAGTAGTATAAAAGGCGGATGACTTTTCTTGAATCTTGAAACTTTATATTTGTAACTTGAAAAAAAATTAAAAATGGTAACAAAATCCACAAATTCTCAAACTTTTAAATATTGTTTAATCCTTAAATCATCAAACTTTTGTTATTTTTCGTTTATAACCCATACACTTTTTTCTCGCAATGACTACAAATTGAA
This sequence comes from Artemisia tridentata subsp. tridentata, assembly GCA_021014915.2. NCBI lineage: Eukaryota > Viridiplantae > Streptophyta > Magnoliopsida > Asterales > Asteraceae > Artemisia > Artemisia tridentata. The sequence continues at coordinate 81,128,942 of CP139509.1, forward strand.
TTCATAAGTGTTGCATTAAGGATCACACCAAAACCACAAGTTCGCATATATAATTATTTGTCACTATACACCGTCGTTTTGCGCGAGTAATCGCCTAGTATAATTAAACTACTCGTTCTATCAAGAGGTACAAATTTCTTTGAAATTAAAAAATATTCTAGTAAAACTATAATTCAGATTTACCTATTTTTTTCCCAGTTTCCATAATATTGAGTCTCTTTCAAAGGTACTACTTAGACCGCAAATTATCATTCTTCAATTACTTTGTTTCTTACGATCATGATATTAGCATTTTTACCAGTTTAAGTAATGGTTCCAAGTCCATTTTCATGCTCATTTTAAATCAAGTAAAACATTTCTATGACAGTATGTATAATAAACATTAGAACCAACGTTATAACAAAAGATGAGAATCATACATAGAGCAGGGGTGAATATAGAAACCAAGTGTGAAAGATAATCATTTGTATGGCAAGATGTTGATTCTTACACAGTGATGTACCACAGATTGTGATTATTGAAGAAAATGCTCTCGGATATGGGAGATTAGGGGATTCACCAAGAATGGTGAGTTATTCTCCTAAATGATTCACCTTCCATGTAACATGACATTGCTGTCACTTCTTTGCTATGTGCCTTCTACGAAAAATATGTGCTCGAGGAAGTAACGTTTTGAGTATGGTGTTAACGGGGCGGTTCGGTTCGGTTAGTTGGAATATTTTAACTATCCATCGAGGGGCGGGTAATTCATTTCACTACCCGAAACCGAACCGTTCTAGGCGGGTAACCGGACTTGTGGGTAACCGAAATTAGCGGTTACCCGCGGTTCGGGTCATGGTTAACCATTTTATATGCTTAATCGAGTTTGACCGTATAAACAATTACATGATTTATAACGTAAAATGTCATTTTAGTAAAACTAAATATCATCAAATAGATTAACGTCATATTAAAGTTGATTCATCACAATACTTGCATTCAAATAAACATACGTATCATATTAACATAAGTATTTATCCGACGTTTATGTATGTTAAGATTACATTAATCAATTTTCACACAAAAATATTTAGCAAATGTTTACATTGGGAGTGAAAAAGTCGTTATACAATAAAAGTAGTGCAATAATAAAATTAATACTTGTATAATTATCTGAATATTTTGTTAAAAATGTTTATGTATGTTAAGATTACATTAATCAATTTTCACACAAAAATATTTAGCAAATGTTTACATTGGGAGTGAAAAAGTCGTTATACAATAAAAGTAGTGCAATAATAAAATTAATACTTGTATAATTATCTGAATATTTTGTTAAAAACCTTCATGTATATTATACACGGTTCGGTTCGGTTAACCGCAGATATCTTAAAATAAAATCCGAAACCAAACCGTGATAAGCGGGTTTTTTCGGTTTCGGATTGTTTCGGTTTCGGATTGAGCGGTTCGGCTCGGTTTGTCGGTTTCTCGGGTTTTCTGAACACCCCTAGTTTTGAGTGTTGCTCTTCGTTTTACCATGTTATTTCTAGGAAAAGTAAGCAGGCTATTTCAGGACAATATGTTTTATTAGGTAACGAGCAGGTTTGCCCGCGCGTTGCTGCGGGGCGGCCGTGTTTATGTTTATGTATTCAAAGACCGATATATCATAGACAATGACATGTTTGTGGTATAATGTCTACCGTCGAAAACTTTGAGAAATTAGATGAAAGCTACCTACACATAACTTGTATAAGTTTCCTACCAATCTTTTGTTTTTGTCTGCTATAAGAAGGCATGTACTTATATCCATAAAAACCAAGCAATTCATTTGGATACCATCAGCATATGCTTCTTTAAATGCTTTCTTTAAGTAGTTTCAACGTGTCCTGTTCAAATCGTCAATGAACGTTGTTAGTGTGAAGGTATGTGTATTAAGCATGCATAATATATGGTAGCAAATAAAATTTCTAACACCAACATTATCATGATAAGCAACCGGTTTTCTGGGCAAGCGAATAGGTTGGTCACCTAATTGTTAAAAACTTAAAATGTCTACTTACTGTACTTACGATGAAACAGTCTTATATCATACCTATAATCTGAGCTAACAATACATGAAGTAGTTTATAGTAAGACGGCAAGGCTATTTTTTCACGCTTTTCTGGTGGCCCAAAATAAAGACATCGTATATTCACTAAATATAATGTAACACCCCCTAATTTATTTTATGGCAGCGGAAAGATTTTTAGGGTGTTACGGTGAGGATCGAAGTTAAAATTTCAGAAAACGGCTCGGAAGAGACGTTTGAAAGTTATATGTCATTCAAAATAATAATTTTTGACACAAAGGTGAAATATTTGATTTGAAAATCCCTTGAAAAGGTGTGATAATTTGAAAAGAATGACATATTTGATTTTACACCATTTAATTTATCAGAGTATATAATGCCCGCTCCGTGTCTTATCCTGCTCCGTTAATTACCTGAGATAAATATGCTTAAAACGTCAACACAAAGGTTGGTGAGTTCGTAGAGTTTAATGAAAAATAATTTATGTCAATAAATTTCAAGAGTATTCGGTGGTGTTTGAAATGAGTATAAGTACAAGTAAACAGTGGCTTTCAATAATTTCAAATGTGAAGTGTTATTTGAAATACGTTGCTATCAGTAATGGAAACGTAAATGAGTTACTCTGGGTAAAAATCACAAGTATGTCACATATAAGATCAATCAAGTACAAGTATAGGATCATAATCCTAGCATGTAGTGAGTATAATGATGTTATGCATGAAGTTTAAAAATGTGGAGTGGTGAAATACTAATACAGCTGTATCTATATATATATGAAAACATTCATATAATTATATTGCCCTAAGCCTCATGACACGCAAAACGTTAACAAAGTACCGTAAAACGGCGGAGTCCACATCAGGTTACTGATGGGTTTGGCCCTCAAGTAATAGGTGACTTGCCAATTCCTATTTTTCTCAAATATAGTGCATCGCGACTAAATACGACTAACCATAAAAGCATTCCGTCAAAGTATTTAGTGGGATAGGTCGTCAGCCTCTAACAGGTTTCGAAGCTGTTCACTATATTCGTGCTCACCGCAGTGATTAATGGCTCATGATCGAGGGACTTTATGGCAATATAGTAAACTTAGGCAATATAGGTTTAATGGGGTATATAAATTATGCGTACTTAAATCATGAAAACTATTTCAAATTGATATATGAAAATATCATATAACAGTAAGAGTACATTCATAGTGTTACGTGAATGTGTAAAATGAAAACCAGTGTCATGTTACAACAAGTAGTTGAAAAGTGCTATCATTTGAGTTCAGTGTTAAAGCTAAGCAAGCAATTTCAAGTAAAGTATACATATATTTCTTCCAAAGAGTATATCAAGCATATAAGTAGAAATTATAATTCTGAGTACATCATGTGAGTTTTCAAAGTGTGAAAGTAAACAAAATCATTTGAGCATGTATCTCCCCCAAAAGTATAAAGCTTGAAAACAATTAAAAGTGGGGCTACGACTCACCTTGGATGTATCTGACAAGATGGAATTATAAGATCAAGTAAGATTATGGGAATGATTACGGAATCGTCTTCAACACGAGACCTGAATATAAGGGAGTCTAAATATTTGACTTACAACTAATAATGAGTGTGAAAATGAGAAATCGTATAACGATTTGACTGGTGATGTGAGTGTGATATGCTTAAAATGCCTCAAGTTTAAAAATAATATTACATATAATATTATCTTGATTCTTATATCAATTGATTCAAAATATTACCTCCTCGAAATATGATGAAATAATATGCAAAGTGAAGTCGTTAAATTTCTAGTTATAATAAATAACGAAAATTAAATAATACGTAACTAAAGTGTATAAAAATGCATATGAAGTGATGGGGTGACGAAAAATGGAAAATGAAATAAGAATGTCAAGTAAAATCAGTTGGTCCTTTCCCTTTTTCAATTGTTACTCTTTTTACCCTAACTGCGTTTGCATTACATCGTTAGTTCTTCGTTAAGTCCAAAGTCCATAAATAGTCCATAACTTGTCCAAAAGTACCAATAAGGCTTGGAATTCAATAATATGTCAAATCATACTCTTTATGTTCTGTTTTCACAGCCTCAGTCCATATAATTCTCAGTTTGGCAGTTTTAGTCCCTCTAGGCAATTTGCGTTACATTCTTAGTCCAAAAGTGTCAAAAAGGAGAGGAAAATTATGGCGAATGTTTCTAAGGCTTAGTTAAGTCCAATACAACTTATTTTAACTGCTTATTTGGTCTCTAGCTTATTTTTCACCTAAGTGGGCCCTTAGCGAGTCATTTATCTAGTCCAATAACAAGTTTTTATCCGTGGGTTAGGAGGGGGGTTTGATATATCAAAAATGCTTATTTTATCATCTCATTTCATATATTAAAGTGCCAAAAAGTCAGCTCATTTCTATAGCTTAAAATCAGCTTAATGGGCTTTAAAGCCTATGTCGTTAGTTTTTGTTACTTTCCAAAACAGTTTCTGCGATTAGCTTTTATCATTTTAAAGGGTTGAAACGTGAGTCTTGTTACGAGATGTTTTTATGAAAAACGTAGCTAGTTAAGTCGTCTATGAGGTTGTATAAAGAAAAGTCGTGATCATTTTGTTGAATCGTGAGGTATGGGGTCATATTTGGAGCAGCTTGGAACTGTTTCTGTGTACAAACTCTTAAAATAACCCAAGTGTTTTCAAGTTTAGTCTTAACGTGTGATATAAAATTTGTATATGTTCGAATGATGTATGAAATGAAATGTAAACGTGTGAGTGGTGTGAGAGACGACTTCTAGGCCTTCCAAGATGGAGGCTCGTCACCTCATGTGGGTTGCTCTAAAGAAAATGCAACGTAAACAATATAGTGAACATATATGCGTTCGAGTGGAATAATAAAACATGCATGTGTGATTCGTGCACGTGAGAAATGAAAGCAAGAGAGGTTAATGGATACTTACTACACCTTCTAGAGGTGGTGAAGAGGCATTGGGATCGAATGGAATACAAGAACAAAATAGTCCACTCGCTAGAACCAAAATACGTTTTATACGTATAACCCTTTCTTTAACCGGTTGCTTCCCAAGGAGAGAAAAGAATGTTCTCTGAGCTCTTATGGTTTTTAGTAAGAGTGAAGTGAGTAGGGTAGAGAGGCTAGAGGAGGGGTATGATATAGAGTTAGGATCACACACGTATCTTGACCATTTGACTTCAAATCTCAATCATAGAAGACTACTGTGGATGACCAGTGTTTTAGAGGACATGGAGATATATTTTCTGACATGAAGGGATTCTAGGAAAGATATGAAGGAGTAGGAAATCTTATCTTTTGTGTTTGAAATATATGTGTACACTTTTGCATTTTAACGAGTTCAAAAATGAAACTAGCGAGCCTCAGCTTTCTCCTGTTGTCCAACCCTTCTTCTGAATATCCTAATATGCTGAAAATGTTACTAAGGGAACGTAGGAAAAATGGGGGTTCAAAATAGTTGAGTTTTGGGATTTTTGTCTATACGTTTTGGGGGGTTATGGGACGAAGAGTTTGGCCTTGAAAATCCTATGAGCACTTCGTATCTAAGTTTGAAGATTGGCATGGGTATAGTCTAGTGGGTGGTGAACAAGATGGTGCAAAAATATTCGAGAGTTGTGTTTAGAAATTGGGAGTACACGAGCCGTTTTGGAGAGAGTGTGGAATGTCGAATACACTAAAAAAAATAGAAAGGGTGCAATGGGCTTGGAAGTTGGGCCTTGGTGTAGCGTGAGGTGGGCTGAGATTAAGGCAGCCCGTTTGGTTGTGATTAGTTAGGGAAATTGTAATTAGTGAAATTTAAATGAAATTAGTGTATAAGATTTATTAATATTTGTGATAATTGGTGAGATTTAAATTTAGTGTAAATGGTGATTTGTGGATTACTAGTCTTTGTGAAATAGCTATGTCCCGAATACATGTTGTAAACTAAAGTCGTTACTTGGTAAATGTTGTGATGACGTGAATTGGGGGGAATAGTAATAAAAGAAATTTTTTAAATTTTTCCATGAAAATGGTGATTAAATCTAATGATACAGATTAATATGAAATTAAACGTAGTTAATTAAAGGAGATTTTACAGTTTGCTACATATAATCACTCCTATTAAACCATATGTTTTTAAATTCACGATACCAAAGACTGAAAATCAAAAACTTATTTGATGTAGTGCGAGACCATAGTAATATCGAAGTTAACGTCATTTATTACTATCAGTTGCAATAGCTAACTAATACACGAACCCACGTCCTTGTAACACAGACTATGCAAACCCAATTACGTTTACCTCCATACAATAGCTACGATCTCTTAGCATTTCGCAACATTATGTCTACTAATACATTGTTTAACAGCGCATAGTCATATCATGCATTCTCCGTACTAATTAAACAATAGTATAACCATAAAAACTATTACTCATAATAGGCAATTTAACAATAAAAAACTAATCCTATACACTAATTCAAGTTATCTAAACTACATTCCGCTGTCTACTGATATATATACTAAAATCAAATTGCAACAATCTCAATGCACAATTCATCGGTAAGTAAAAATAAAGCTGTAACTAATTCAAATTGCTATAACACAATTTGTAACCTTACTAAATATTTACGCCGTGGTCAAATGAATTTGTTACTACATAGATCATGAATCAACTGAAAAGGTAGTCGAAGCCACAATGATACCTTATTAACAGCAGGGTTGATGGAGGATTTAATTTGTGTTCCAAATCTTTTCCAAAGTTGGAATATTCAACACGACGATCGAGGCCTACAAAAGACTTCTCAACTAATTTCACTTACTTCCCAATTCTAACATAACACAAACTAACCCATCTGTAAGTAAATGGTAATGGAAGCTGGAACTCACCAAACGCGACAACCACTATTCCTTGTTCTCCTACTGATAAATCTGCTATGATTGTAGGCCATGCATCTTGATTAATCTTGTCGGTGTCTATGAAGAAAGCACAGTTGTCAAAGCTCCTGAAATCATACCTCCAAGTATGGTAACAGCTATTGTCAGAGATGCATAAAGACCACCAGATGACCCTGTAAATGTAACAATGACATAAAAAGTAGTATAAGAACTCAAGCAAAAGTGTCAAATTCAAAACATTTATGAGCAAACCATAAACGTAATAAATGTGATAATCTTACTTATCAAAAGTTTCGTACCACTTTTGGATCAGCCACAAATTTTATGCTTACATCTTGGTAGCAGATTTGATTAAATACACCTTATCCGGACACTGAACAACCTGTTCTCAAGCTTAGTAAAAAGATGATTCATTTGTAGAACGTTAGACATCATTTGTTATCAAGTGTTCACCGTATCCCAATTTTTAATCAAAAGCAATGATCAAAAACTCGCATTCAGGTCTAATTTCAGTTAAAAAAAAAAAATCCAAAAAACAGGCGGGTTGGGTCTATGACATTAAATTACTTTGAAAAATCTATTTTGTCAAATCTGACTTAATCATTGGCCAGCTTCGACTCGTCTGATTTAATTCTTCTGCAGCAGACCCAAACACCCCCCGAAACTATAGTTTTACAGCAGATTCAAGCACCCACAAAAACAACAGCATCCTACCCAAACACCCAATTAAAAAAGTGCAGTATGTGGCAGACCAGACACCCCTTAGAAGGTGGAAAAAATAATAAGAATACAAAATCAAAATGACATTTTTGTAGCAAGCCCAAATACCCCTTGAATGTTAAAACGACACTCCTTAAAAAAAACAGTTTTACAGCAGCCCCAAAATATCACTAAATCGACCAAAAATACGACTAAATCGACCCAAACATTGCTTAAAAACTTAGAAACCACAAAACTGAGACAATAGATCATTAGGCTCAGATTTCTAACTGGAAAATGGTCCAAAAGCTCATAATTCCGCCATGGCTGCAAATAAACGTGGTTGCACAATAGCAAGTATGCTATCACGCCATTCGGTAATTGCCCCGCCAAGTTACGATTCCGACTTCCTATGACCAATATCATTTGATTCAGTAAACAACAGTTGATCATCATAGCCCATTACTATACTGGACCGAAACAGGCCAACAAAAAGGCGCGGGAAAAGGCCGAGGGATATTGACTAATTACAATTATTAATGCTAATAAATCAACACAACAAACACACCTGAGTGACAACAGTTAACCTCAGCACGGTATACTTATTAGGTTCAAAAGAATAGCAGGCTAAAAATACCGGACCAAAGCACGCCGAAACCTCACACACATGAAACACCGGCAGCCCAATATCAAAAACGACATCGGATTAAATGGTATAATATCAGAAACACTGGATGCATACGTGGAGGTTGCTGAGGCAGCTGTTTGTCGCACTCTACCATCCTTCGACCTTCCGAAGCAAGACAACATATTTAAAGGATCATCAGAGCCAAGTGAAATGTGCAACCGACAACCAAACCATCTATATCTATTATAGCCGATGGTAACTATGATCGTGTCCTATATATTTGTGACCACGATTTATTGCAGCATATAAGATCACTTCCCATTATCAAACACTTGCCATGGCTGCAACCACAGTCATGGTATGGCTGCCCTGCCAAGATACGGGCTGCGATAAAGAATGCATGTGCACAATATATAAGTAATCCCACACCATAAATACGCAAGTAAATTGTTTTCAGTAAGAACAAAGTTGGAAACAAACACCTCAACAGGCTTAGCTACAAAGATATCAGCAACGTCACCTGCAAAACAAACCAAGAAAACCCCCAAATTAAAAAAACCCTAATTTGAAATAAAGATTAAAATAAAACAAATACCTAAATTAAATCATGAATTAACCAAAAGTAAATCATAATGAATCATAAAAGTGAAAAGAAATTACATATGACCAGAAGTTTCTGGATTATCAGCTTACTTGGTCCTTAGCTTGAATGGTTGTTAGGAAGTAGCTCTAATTGTTCTCTTCCACCTTCTACCACCATAAGTTGCAGGCGATTCAGAGTTTTACACGAACAAAGTTCAGAACCCAATCACAAAACTAAATTAGAACAGAACAATCTCATATCTATGTCTATACAAAACTATAATATAGACAACATACATTTCGTCTACTTCGCCTACCAAAACCCGAGTTCCTGTCCAAAACAGCAAACCACAAAAAAAAAAAAAAAAAAAAAAAAAAAAAACACCACACTTAGAACCAAACTTCACCAAAAATTCAACATAAAGCAGGATTAAGCAAGTTGACTGACCACAACGGTCCGTCACCTTATACCGGCCACAAAACTATATGTCCAACAAATCACGGTCTTCTTTTTCAAAGACTCAGTATTTGAAAATAAGTAAATCCAAACACCATTTACCGAAAGATTTTTATGACCTGGGATGAGATGTCGTTTAGCCCGTATAATTTCAGAAGCCATTTATGTTCTTACAACATATCAAGCCCACTGAATTGGTAATCAATATGCAAAAATAGAAACTAATATTAGACTCAGTTACCTTCATACTCATGTGCCTAAATCAACTAACGACATGTTTCAGCAAAGCTACATTTAACCCATTTGACCATTCCTTTATAGCTAGACTTTTAAATGGACAATCCCATAGAATGACCTAAGGACACACCCATAGAATGACCCAAACACCCTTAAAACTGTAGTTTTGTACACATCTTCAGAAAAACACGTTTGGCGATAAAAAAAGCCTTTAAATTTTTTGGTATAACTCCATATTCCAAACGCATTTCCAGTTCTGCAAACATAATGCCGGATTACGTAATTGCGGTGTAATAAATGGTTAGGCTCCGATTTGTAGATGGCAGTCGGGTCACATAAAAATCCGAATTCTGCTACGGCTGCAAAGAAACTCGGTTGCATAGACGCATATTAGCCATACGTGCTATGCCATCCTGTCATTGCCTTGCCAGTATGTAGTCGGATCTTCAGTGACACATTTCATCGTGGTCAGATTTCAACAATCATCATAGCCTATTTGGAAAACATTACCAGGATCATTATGAAATTCAAAAACCATAAAAACTCTCATAACGACCGTTTGAAAGTGCAAAACGATAAAAAGTATCGTTACTTGATTTCGGCTCATGTTGAATAAGGTCAGATTTTCTAATGAATACATCCGAATTCCGCTACGGCTGCAAAGGAACTCGGTTGCATAGACGCATATCAGCCATACGTGATATGACGTCCGGTCATTGCCTTGCCAAGCTGCGGTCGGATCTCCAATCACACATTTCATCGTGCTCAGATTTCAATAATCATCACAGCCTATTTATAGTATATACTAAAAGGCGTTTTTGAATGGGGCAAAGCCCAAGGGGCAAAAGTAAATTTCTTAGGCATAAGCAGCCAAAGTTCCCGGGGTACGGATATGTAAAGAGTCGGGAAAAGAGGATATATTTGCCATGGCTGCGAGCTTACGAAGCTCGCCAAGCCATAATGCAAATAATGAAATCTTTTTTGCACCACATGGAAAGACCCCATAAGACGCCAAACGAAAAGTGTTACCTGCCCGTAGTAAATGCCAAAAGGCTATCAGTTGCGAAACACCCAAATACCCGAAAAAAAACATGCAACTTCACTTCACTGTTTTTAATTATGAGGATAACAGTTACCTACAAACAACATCAGCAAACTAAACTGCAAAAGATTAACAGTGAAAAATAAAATAAAATAAAATTAAATTAACAGAGGCTATAAATTATGACGAAACCTTAAGTTAAAAATAATAAAAGTTGGAAACAAACACCTCAAAAGGCCTAGCTACAAACAACATCAGCAAGGCAACCTGCAAAACAAATCAAGAAAACTCCCAAATTAGCGAAACCCTAATTTGGACGAAAAATAAAAGAAATATCTAAATTAAATCATGAATTAACCAAAACTTAACCATATGAAGCATAAAGAGTAAGAAAAAAAAATTACATACGAGAAGAAGTTTTTTGTGGTCTCTGAATGTGTTTTCTTTATCTTTTAAGGTGAAAGAGAAAGAACCATCAAGAAAGTTCTTATGCAGATTTCACATGCTCTAGTACAAAGTCGGTGTACACCTGTGTGGTTCTCGTTCGGTAGTACAAAGATTACCTGGGTCAAATGTGGTAAATGACGTTTTGGAGTGTATTATAGAATCATTACGCGAAAACGGGGATGAACAGGGAAATCCCCAACTCGTTTCAACCAATGACAGATTGCCGCAACATGTACTAAGCTACTGTTGTTTCTTGATATGCTTATTCTCATTAAGGGAGGACCAATGAGGAGGCTATTTAACCTAAAACGGACTCCTTAAGAATTTGGGTTTTGCCCCGTTCAAAAATAATCTTTATATATATATATAATTTGATACACTATGTATTATTAAAAAACTTGCGTGTGCGTAGCATAAAGAAAACGGAAAAACTTAAATGGACAAAGCTTGATTAAATATATATTGTTGAGTAACACAACGCTTTATCCACAAGAGAGATATGCAATTCATATCACGGAAAAACTTAAACTGGCTAAGCTTGGTTAATATGCAATTCATATCACAACTCAACTTGTGCAAAAGACGATGTCTTATTCCAGCAACATCAAATGGATTTTATAAAGGCCTCAATATTCTGGAATATAAAGACATCAAAAGTTTGCTTACTCAACAATGTGGGACAAACTCACCTATTTTTCTTTCGTTGAGCTTCACTCCAAATACCCCAGTTTAAAACTATAGATATCTCAAATACATTGACTCCATTTTAGACATATAACAAGACTTTACGTAGCATTCATCAATGTATTTATATATCTTGAATCAAAATACGATTTATTGTTTGTAAATGAGATTTTATATTATCATTAGTCAATAATTTACATGACATGACTCTGCTGTCACATGATACTACAAAGTTTAAATTGTGTGATGAAATTAAACCTAAGAACTTTGTAACTTTCGGCTTGTCTGTTAAAAGAAACAAAAATAAGTAAAAATAGACAATAATTAACAATTTGGGCTAACAACATATTATTTGGCCTGTCAAGTGGGTCTATTTGATCTGAATGGGCTTTTTCTTTCAATGATCATGTTAACAAAATAACAAGCATTTGTGCTCATTGCTTTTGTTTTACTTCTAATCTTCTACTTTTGTTTTCATTTGGTGTCTTCAACAAAGAAGGGTACAGGTTTTTGATTGGCTACATCTCGGGTGTTGATCTCCATTCGATTACCATTGTTCTGTTCGATGCGATAGAGTTATTATGAGTTGGGATAAAAAAATTTAAATGGTGGAATATGGGTGTTTGCTCTTTCAGTTTGATTGTTCAGGAAGCGGTGTGTTGGACAATGCTTTTTAAAGTGCGGCGTTCCAAAATTAGGAGGGTATTCAAGAGCAATGTATCTAACTTTTCATCAATCTTTGATGAGGCTCAGCTTATGTCATTTTTTAGGTGTTCAATAGAGCAAAAGGGGCAATCACTTCATGGCGCAACTGGTGCACGAATCCCTCACAAGCATGCAGATTGTAATTTCAGCTCTTCCATACTTTTAGTTCCGTAGTTTTATACCATCTAAAGCTTCAATTCTAAATTGATTACCATCGAGAATCATGAGAACAAATATACTGGTGAGCAGAGAACCCAAATGTGAAGAAAATAATTTGTAAAACAAGTCCTTATATAAGTTTTCATTATGATGTACCACAGATTGTGATTTGCTAAAGACTCATTTGCATTTGTAATCATAGTGAATACAATTAAATTCTCAAAGATGCTCCATGATTGCAGTGTATGGGAATATATCCATACCATAAATGATACTCACAATTACATAAAAACAGATACCTAAATGTAAATTACAACAAAAGTAACTGGAATTACAAATAAAATGTAACGATCGAGAAAGCACAAACGAATTTTGTTATATAAAGGAAGCGGAAAAACCAAGACAAACGGGTTGACCATGTGTTTCCTAACGTTTAATCTAAAACCATATTTATTGAAGAAAGGATGGAGCAAAAGTACTCGAGATAACCAAATGAGAAGGGTGATAAGTAACTAAAACACACATTTAAGATGCATTGACTTAAATTAGATGCATCGCCTATTATTTCTAAAATGATTTTGAAGTGAAAAGATGTAAAAAAATGTTTTTGGAATATGAAAGGGGCAGGATGAAGGAAAATCTATGCATTTTCATATGAACAGAGATCCTCCTTCATAACACATGCTTTCTTATTCCAACAGCATTATAAAGATTTTATACAACCATCACTAATATTACTTATAAAGACATTAACAGATTGCATACCAACCAATGTGGGACAAACTTAGCCATTTTACTTTCATTGAGCTTCATTCCAAAGACCCCAGTCTAAGACTAGATATCTCACATAAATTAGCTACGTTTTAGACATGCAGTAAGACTTTATGCGTAGAACATTCATCAATGTTTTTGTTAGATGTTCTATCAAATTATGATTTATTTATAAAACAGACACTCAATAATATTTTATCATAAGTCACTCAAATCAAGGTTTTCAAGATCGGGATCCTACTTAGGATCGATTTTGTCTTTGCAAGATCGAGATCGTAAGATCGGATCGGGATCTTAAGATCCTACCATAATGTCATTTTTTTAGTATCCTTTGTAATATTATACAAATTTATAAATTATTATATATCATAAACACAAAATTATATAAATGTTTCATAGAAATGTTGTCCTAAATTATGGTTATGAAATGTATAAGAAGATTAACATGTTGATTTTTAAATTTTACAAAACACAATTCATAAATTTGTAGTTTTTAGTTTGCTGGTTTGAGAAAAGTAAGATCGGATCGGATTAGATCTTAAGATCCTATGGTCAGGATCGGGATCCTATAAGATCTTAAGCTTTCAAAGATCCTATGTAAGATCCGGATCGTTTTTGTTTTGCAGTATCGTAAAATCGTAAGATCAGGATCGGGATCCTGACAACCATGACTCAAATACATGACATATATAATAGACGATATTAAAAAACTTGGGCTAAAAGATCTAACCAAGGCTAGTGAGCTGTGATACATTATTTTAACGAGGACGGCTGCTATCCGCCGCGTTGCGGCGGGGCAGCGATTCCTTCTTCGTATTCGCAGCTGATACGATGAAGACTGGCATTCTCTGTTTGGAAGATGAGCTGAAGTGAAATCTGAAGATGTGCTTTTTGCCTATGACTCTCATCAGATCTGGCCGGTATTGGTGAAGGTCTGTTTTTTGGAGCGATGTCACTAAGCTGTAGCAATAAACCCCGATTGCATCATTGCCTGCTGGTATCTGAGACATGGAAATACAGTTGTTAAAGTTCCTGCTTTAGAAATTCGAATTAAAAAGCATATATCATGTGCAATCTTTGGATATGTATAAATGGCAATCAGTTCCTGTTGTTGGTGGCATGCTATTGCAAAAAAGCATATATCGCTGAAGTATCAGACAATTTACTCCAAAATATTGGAGTTCAAATGTTCAATCACAACAAAAGTAACCCAATAATATACAATGTCAAGACCCTTATAGGTGTATATGAGCATAAAACTCATACTACACTTCTACCAATGTGACCCCCCATATAACTCAAACCAACCCAATCATGGAGGGCTAAAAGTGGAGTGACAAAATAATGAGAAAAGAACAATATTTCAATGTCGAGTAACGTAACCAAATTTACAAATGATGTAGTTCTCTAAGTGATGGAATACAGGTTCATGTGCAATCATTGATTAAAAGATGCAGCTATACATTAAGGAGGTGTTTAGGATTAAATTTTTTCCAATAATTACTTATAAAGGATTTACTCTAATATGAATCATTTTAGGGGTTTTTGGGATTGCATTTTTCCCGGCTTTTCTAATTACTTTCGGGCGTAATCAGTTTACTGTTTTGTATTACCTACCAAGTTTTAACATACGTATCCGACAAATTCAAGTTTAATATTGTTTAAAACGAATTTTTCCAATGTCATCATATTCTGGAAGCGATTATCTGATTATTTCACATTTTCATATTCAAGCCAAATAAGTTTATAAGAGTAAGAAGTTTAGCTATATCCAAATAGGCAAAAGTGCCCATCACCTTATAATCTATAGCCAACGCAGACCTCGACTTACGACTATCAACATGTAGTTATAGAGGTCAACATAATAGTTATACAGGTGAATGAATAATTTGTTATAAAACTTACCTTGGCAGCCTGAATCGGGATATGGGTTAACTTGATCTTGCATACTCAATATACGTATCACAGGCAATTACAGAGCTCCATCTTCATACTGTTCAGTTTCGCCATCATCCAAACAAATCAGGAAGTGGTTAAGTCTCATGATATCGCAAATCCTTACGAATCACCAACTTTTAAAATATTATCAACAATTTCAAATACTCACGTCCTCATTGTTATGAATCTCAGCAATTCGCTTGAAGCAGTGAAGTTGCAATAGCTACCGCGGTTTCAAGTATTCTCCTGCGTAGAAAAGTATAAACAAATTGTTAAATTTAGGCGAAAATTATTATAGTTACATACAACGAAGAAAAGACCATACATGCGTAGTATCTTCCAGTAAGAATATTCAACGCTTTTGCTGCATATTCTTCCTCCCTAAACTGAACATACGCATTTCCCAGCTGAAAATAGCAGCAAAGTCATCGTTAGATTATGTCTACAGTAGATATAAGATATGGCAAGTTCAGCAATTTAGCATGTGGTCAGCAAGATTGTCTTCCTTATACTCAATCACAGACACATAATTCATTTAATTGATGTTAAATTGAATATGAAAAAATAAAGACAAAAAAATAAAAGCAAATCCAGGGATAACCTGAACAACTCTGTAAATCCAAGGGCCAATGTTTTTCCAAAAAGCATATCTACACCTGCAAATAAGATAGTCGTTTATTCAATTACAAATTTAACACTTATTTTTTGGGATTATGCCAAGTAACTCATCTACTTATTTGAATCAGTAGTAGTGCGAAAGTCCAAATGACTGTAGCATTAGTTACTGCTGTTTACCTTGTGCATTCATTGAAAGGTAGTTCTTTAAGTATGGTGATGAGTCAAAATACTTGCACCATTGTCACGTTTCATGTAAAGTCAGCAATTTTATCACTTGTATGATTGCCACTTTTAAAAGAGATACCTGCATTATTGGTACTTTTCAAAGAAAATTAGTAACGTCAAATATAAAATGTTAAAAATCTTATGTAATGATTCGTATTTTTGCGTTTATCGAAGTTTACCTATATCCAAATCGTACTCAGCCACATCTTTAGAAAGTCAACAGAACTGGTCGACATACCTGCAATGAGTAAAAACAAAGAGTGTTTGGCAAACCATTTGTAGAAGTAAATGTACCATTGACCTACTTTTGTGTATATTATACACTTTTATTTGACTTTCACACTTCTATAGGCTACATCTAGATTTGCAGACCTTTTTAAGGATCAGTCGATATAGGGCATATATTCAATTTTCTTTTGCATTATAAAACCAATACAAATAGAACCATACCTTAACTTTGTTGAGAAAATCATAGCCTGTCATTCCAGGCATACAATAGTCTGTAATGATCAGATTCACTTCCTGCAAAACCATTAAAAATAAATTAGTCAAATAGTCATTTAAATCATATTTCTATAATAAAATTCATAATAGAAATACGTACATTAAAAAGAAAATATCATCCAGTATCACAAACCTGGTTATGCAAGTTATGTCTCAAAAATTTCTTTTAAGTCAAATCATAAACAAGTTATGCAACCTAGTGTCCCAGTGTAAGCTCATTACGTAATAGATAACTGGATATTTTTACTATGACAAAAAGAGTTAGTGATCGTTTAATCTACAAACCAAATAATATATACATTTGTTGGGGTTAAGATCGATACACTATAAGGTGGTTAAACCTTTTGTACTTTGTGTATATATATATTGAATGAATATGATTAAGTATGCGAAATATACTTAATCACACTTAGAAGGTTATTATGGTTATGGAAATGGAACAGTTGTGTTTGTTATACGATAATTAACAATGAAAGCTTATCACCAAACGATTCAATATTATTAAGATAAGAATACGAGTGATCTTGAGTTATCACTAGGGTTACAACCTTGAATCTTATGTTTCTATATCTTGTGATATATGTTCTATGTTCTTGAGAGTTATTATCTAAAACACTTAACAATTTTCACACACTGTTAGACACACTTATCACTAGACTAAAATCTTTCTTTTATAACAAAAGAAAGATCTTTACAATATTGATAAGTCTTATCGAACGCTTGCTTTGAGAGTGTCAGTCATTAAGATACAACTTGTATCTATGTTTACAACTTGTTCTGTGAATATAACATTATGACTGATCACATGGGGTAAGATATTATCTACCGTATATTGTTGACTTTAATACACATAATATCTTTTCATACTTATCCGCTAAGCAGCAGAAAGTTAATTACCAGCAGCAATGTTAACACTAGCAGCAGAAACCACCAGCAACAATGTTAACGCTAGCAGCAGAATGTTTAACGCTACTAGCAGAATCAAACACTAGCAGCAGAAATCAAATGCTCTAGCAGCAGAATCATACTTAGAGTATTTCTTTGAGTAGAACCCGATATTAAACTTCTTGAATATTTAATTCCCAACAATCCTCCCCTAAACATGTGAATTCATTTCAACATGTTTCTGAATTAAATTATGGATTGTGAAGATCTTTCAAACACTTCTGTTCTTCAAGATTGAATATCTTTCTCAGTAACTCATCTGCTTTCTTGTTCTTTGACTTTAACAATATCAATACACATCTTCAGGCTTCAAACATTTGACCTAAAAGATGGTGCAATTTCCTTGGATAGAGGAATTATAAGAGGCAATGATGCTGTGTATCTTGGATGCTTGTTTCAACAAGTGAAATCTTCTAACAACATGCCTTTGCAAGTGATGAACAAACGTAGTGAACTGAAATTGAAACTTTTCTTCGTTTGACCTAGATAGAACTTTCTCCTTTGGAATGCTTCATCCCTTCTGAATATATATAATACTCCAGAATAAGCTCTATTCTTGTCATTTTCAACCTCCATGTCATGCTCTTGTCTTTTTCTCCCTTTCATTGGTTAATCTTCCTTCTTTGGGATTTATTTCTTCTCCTGAGATATTACCTCCCCTGAGATGCAAATCCCTGAGATGCAAATAACATTTTATCCTCCCCTGTTTGGAAGATCTCTCACTATGTACTAAAATATTTCTCTCCATCATCTGAGCTATCCATTAGAACATGTTATCAGACAATGTTGTACATGAAGCCATCAATTCCTTAAGAGTTTAATTTGCTGCCCTCATCACTTCTAGGTGTGTTAACTCCTATGAGAGGTAATTCATGGGGCATTTGAGTCATGGTCCATCAATGGATGGTTTTTCTGAATCCTTTGAAAATCCTTGTTTAAGAAATTATTTGACTTAGCAGTATGTTCATGATTTTAGAATTGAAAAATCATACTGCTTTCAACCATTTTGAAGGGATTAAGTGTATAACAGACACTTAATCAAAATTTCGGTTTAAAGTAACCTCTGGTTGTGTGAGAACCAATGTTTTTCAGTTAGAAATAACTGCCTGTGTAAAGATAAACCTATTCAAAAGGCTTTCTTGACAGGGTTTCCAGCTCATAGTAATTGTTGCCTCTAACACAAGTGTTAGATTCACTTTTACTAGCTGTTCTTTCTATCAGATGTCCTTAGACTTGCTCATTATACTTAAAAGTATAAAATGATAGAATGTGAGTTGTATCAGTTACTATCTGATCAACTAAGTCATCAATTCAATGTGAAACATCATAATTAAGTTTCAAGAAAGAAGTTTTAAGGAGGTTAGAAATTCCTAAACTTTTTCTATCATAAACCTATTATGTCAGCAACTAGTATTATCATTCTGCTGCTTCCATTTCACTTGAAACATCCTTTGTGTTCACATGATCATACCTGAAATTGTTAGTCTAAAACCAAAAGAACAATGTACAAAGTACTTGTCTTGTATTAGAATAATCATAGGACTAACTGTATGAATAACACAATTTAAATTTGTACTAGCAGCACAAACTTTTGTAATAGCAGTAGTATCTTTTAAAGCCAGCAGCACAAACAAAAATTTATTTACAAAAACACAAAGTTTAAAATCATTGAGGATTAAGCATTCCAATACTTGCTACCAAGTACTGAAACCTTCCAACATCAAAAGCTTTGGTTAGCAGATCTGCAAAGTTGAATTCTGAAGCAATTTTAAGAACTTGAATTAATCTTTTCTCATTGCATATGAATAACAGTGTTCATAAAATTGTACCCATAGTCAAGAAGTTGGTTTTGAAGCCATAAGACTTGAGCACAACAACTTGCAGCAGCTACATATTCAGCTTCAGTTGTTGAAGTAGCCACAGTTGTTTGCTTCTTACACTGCCATGAGATAAGTCTACACCCAAGGAATTGACATCCTCCAGTTGTTGACTTTCTGTCCAAGCTAGCACCAGCATAATCACTATCCGAAAATGCTACCAAGTCAAAAGGTGACTCTCTAGAATACCATAGTCCCAACCTAGGTTGACCCTTGAGATATCTAAAAATTCTCTTGACTGCTGTTAAATGAGAAACCTTTGGAGTTACTTGAAATCTTGCACAAACACAAATAGAGAACATGATATCAGGTCTTGATGATGTAAGATACATCAAAGATCCTATCATAGATCTGTAAGTGTGTACATCCACATTTTCTCCATCTAAGTCTTTTGAAAGAGGCTTCTCAGAGTCCATTGGTGTGCTTGCCATTTTTGAATCAGCAAAGTTGAACTTCCTTAGTATCTCAACAACATATTTATCTTGACTAATAAATATGCCTTCATATGACTGTTTAACTTGCAAACCCAAAAAGAATGTAAGTTCCCCCATGGAACTCATCTGAAACTTATCATGCATAAGCTTCTCGAACTCCAAACAAATCTCCTTCCTTGTAGATCCAAAGATAATGTCATCCACATACACCTACACTAACAGAAGATCCTTCTTGTGCTGTTTGATGAAAAGTGTCTGATCAATCTTTCCTCTTTAAAATCCATTTTCTTTTAAATAGGAAGCTAGTGTTTCATACCAAGCTCTAGGTGCCTGATGAAGGCCATAAAGAGCCTTAACAACTCTGTACACTTTGTCTGGATGGTCAGGATCAATGAACCCTGGAGGTTGTGAGACATACACCTCTTCTTCAATTTTGCCATATAAAAATGCACTCTTGACATCCATTTGGTAAACTATGAAGCCTAAAAATGAAGCATAAGCTAAGAAAAGCCTAATTGCCTCAAGTCTTGCTACTGGAGCAAAAACTTCATCATAGTCTATCCCTTCTTGTTGTGTGTACCCTTGGGCTACTAATCTAGCCTTATTCCTAATCACTATTCCTCTTTCATCCCTTTTATTCTTGAAAACCCATCTAGTGCCAATTACCTTTGCATCCTTTGGAAAATCAACTAGCACCCATACCTTCTGAATCTTGAACTGAAGAAGCTCCTCTTGCATAGCTTCTACCCAGCTTGAATCATCTAAGGCTTTCAGAATGTTCTTTGGTTCATCTTGTGAGAGAAAAGATACAAACAAGCAAGAGTTTGAAAACTCATGCTGCTTTGAAGCATAAAGGGCATCAAGAAGCCCTTGTTGGTCTGAAGACATCAGTTGTTGTCTTGTCTTCACCCCTGATTGTACATCCCCTATCACATTTTCTAGAGAGTGGACTTTGTGAATTCTTGTGTGTGGGGTTGAAGGAACTTGATAGGTAGGTGTGATATTGCTCAAATCCACCTCAGTATCTGAGAAATCTGCTTCATTTGAGTCTGAAGGGCCAGCAGTAGAATCATTTGGCCTAGCAGCAGAAAAATTAAGCCTAGCAGCAGAATGCTCTGTCTCAGCAGAAACATTTTGTTGTTCCTTTGTTTCATCTTCCTTGAGTTCACTTTCAACATCTTCTTTAGCTTTACCAGAAGAAGATTCATCATTTGTTGAAGTTGAAACCACACTGGTACTTATTGGCATCCATATATGATCTTGATTTGTCTCTTTGTCTAACCCTGCCTCATTTGTTGTTTGTGAACCTGAAAAATTATTAGTTTCTGCAACAACAGGCACATAATTCATTGATTTGGTTAGAGATTCAAGATCAAATAGCCATTTTGGTCCTTGACCTTCTACATTGGATTTATCTTCCAAAAACTCTACATGTAGATTTTCCTCTACAATCCTAGTTCTTGTGTTGTATACTCTAAATGCTTTGCTATTAAGAGAATATCCAACAAAGAAACCTTCATCTGCTTTACCATCGAATTTTCCTAAATGGTCTAAGGTATTGAGAATTGTCACATGACATCCAAAAGGTCTAAGTAATCCTATTGCAGGAGTTCTACCTCTAAAAAGTTCATATGATGTCTTATTGTGAGGCTTAACAACTAAAACTCTATTCTGAACATAGCAAGCAGTGTTGACTGCTTCAGCCCAAAAAGTTATAGGTAGCTTAGAATCAGCTAACATAGTTCTAGCAGCTTCTATTAGTGTTCTATTTTTCCTTTCAGCAACTCCATTCTGTTGTGGAGTTCTAGCAACACTAAATTCTCTCCTAATACCCTTTTCTTTGCAGAAATCATCCATAACTCTATTTTTAAACTCTGTCCCATTATCACATCTAATGACTTTTACTCTTTTGTCTACTAGGTTTTCTATCTCAATAATGAAAGTCTTAAGGATGCTAGGTGTCTCATCCTTAGTAGCTAAAAAGAAAACCCATGTAAATCTACTATAGTCATCAGTAATAAAAAGACAATATCTCTTATGCATTATACTACTTACTGAAACCGGTCCAAATAAGTTCATATGAAGCATAAACAGTGATTGATTGATAGAGTTAAAAATCTTGGGCTTACAAGTGGCTTTGTGTTGTTTGCCTTTAAGACAAGCAATGCATGTTTAATCATTTTCAAATCGTTTTTGAGGTAAACCTCTTACCAAACCATTCTTAACAATCTAATTTATGGTTTTGAAGTTAATATGCCCAAGCCTCCTATGCCATATCATTGATTCATCTAATGTGGCCTTTGCAACAAGACAAGTTAAATTCTTTTTAGGAACAATGTTCTTCATGTCTATACTGTACATATTGCCCTTTCTAGGAATTTTAAAAAGCACTTGACTTTCATCAGGCATCTTAAAATCAGGAGAAAGTACAAGACATTCAGTGTCACAGAAAAGAACCTTGTTCTTTTTGTCATACATTTGTGAGACACTAAAAAGATTATAATTTAGCTCTTGTACATAGTACACATCTTCAAAATCTAAATTTCCAGTTTTGATTGTACCTTTACCGAAAATTTTACCACCAACACCTCCTCCAAAGGTAACATAGCCTCCATCTATTGATTGAAAATTTGAGAGATAAGACTTGTTGCCTGTCATGTGCCTTGAACATCCACTATATGAGTATCCTTGATCCTCTTGTTGATCAATTGAATGTTCCTGCACATAAATGAGAAGTATTAGTTTCTTTTGGGGACCCAAGCCATTACTGACTTGGATCTGCCTCTTGCATCAATGTAATTTAATTTTTTAAGAACAGTTGATGCAACATTGGATTTGGTTGAATTCCAAACCCAACATGCTGAGGCCTTAACAGCATTTGCCCTGTTTTCCCTAGCAGCAGAATGAATTACATGCTTAGCAGCAGAAACTGCTAGCTTTGTAATTGTTCCCTTAATTTTCCAAACTTGTTTTGGGACCACTGCTTTTGTTTGAATGGGCCTTTGAACAGTCTTTGATGCATTTGTATAAAAAGATTTTGCATTTTTAACTGTTGGTCTTGGGTTAACAGTCATGAATGGTCTAGCAGCAGAAACTGCTTTGACAACTGCTCTGGGTTTAGTTCTCTTAGACTTAGAGTGAAAGTGAGGTTGAGGAGTTTGCCTTTTGAAGTTCACCCTATTGTTTTCATACCCAGATACCCATTTGTTACAGAAAGCTGCAAGATGATCAAAACTATCACATGTGTAACAAGCTTTATTATAAAAGGAAAAGTCATCACCTAATTGGTTAGACTTGAGGTCATTCCAATTTCTTTGGTTACCTCTGGGCTTGCTAGTTGATTTATATTGTTCACAATATTTAACTGGTTGCCTAACATGTTTAATGTTTGATCTAGGCTTAACAGTATCCTTTTTGATCACTTTAGGAACCCTTGTTCCTGCTTTCTTAACTACTTCAGGTTTAGACATAACCTGTTCATCTTCATCACTATCAGTTGTACAATCCTCAACAACTATAGCATCTCCTTTCTTAACAAAGGACACCTTGTCCCTAGGAAGTGAAGTTTTATTTAAACTCTCACTTACTTTTTCTATCTCAGGACCCTCAGTAGACTGAGAACCATATTCCATTATTGGTTCTTGAAACTCAGCAAAACCTGTGTGTGCTAGGTCAATACCTGGAGGTGAAGGAACACCTCTGTATGGTGGAGGAACAGATTTGTATCCTAAACCTGACTTAGCTTTATTGATTACTTGAGCTTCCCAAATCTTATTAATTCCCTCTGAGGCATAAGCTAAAGCATCTACTGTTATCTTAACATTTTCACTGTTATTTAGGGCTTTAGCTAGTGCTGCTCTTTCTGAGCAAATTATTTCAGCTTGAAAATCTATTTTTCTTTGAAGAGCATTCATGTCATCATCAAACTTAGACTCATTTTCTTGATAATGTACAAGTTGTTTTTCAACAACAGATATACCTCTTTTATGGTTACCTAAGTTGGATAATGCATCATATAATTGTTCTAGTTGATCATCAAATCTCTTTTTAAGATCTTCATAAGCTTTAAGAGCAGAGAATGATTCAGTACATTTAATTATGGAATTTACCTCTGAATCAGAAAAGGCCATTAGAGCAGTCTCAGTGGCCACAAGTGCCGCATTTGTTGGTGCTTCCACTTCATCAGCCATGAAGCTCCAATCATAGTTGATACCATCTATGGCTAGCATAGCCCTTGGTTCTTCAACTGTGATTTCCTTCTTCTTCTCTTGCCTATACCATGTGCTTCTATTGTCCTGCTTCCTTGGGTTTCTACATTCTTTAGCAAAGTGTCCTAACCTGTGACAGTTGAAACACTCTACTTTCTTCTTATCAAACCCAGCAGTTTATTACCATCAATGGTAATCTGCTTACCAGTTCTCTGCCAGAACTTCTTAGCCCTCATGCTAAGTAAAGCAACCTGCCATTTGATGTCCATCTCTTCCAAATCATTATCATCCAACTGATCAAGATCTTCATGAGTTAAAGGAGAACCACTAGTTTGACTAGACATGAATACATAGAATGCTGGATCTCCAAGTCCTGCAACATTCTTTTGTGAACTAGTAGAAGGACCACCATAAATAGCAGTAGAAACACCTACTTCTTCATCTACCTCATCTGACTTACTAATACTAGGAGATGAAAAGAGTGCCACATTCCCAGAACTAGTACTATAGATTCCAGACTTCTTTAGACTTTGTTCAACAATTTTGAAGTTATTGAACAAATCATTGAGTTTCATGACTTCAATGTCTGGTTTGTTCATCCAGACAACCACATGAGTATGGAAGTCATCAGGTAGGCTTCTCAAAAACTTCATGTTGAGATCTTCCTTGGCTATCTCAACACCCAACACAGCTAACTGACTGACAAGCTTATGCAATCTTGAGAACAGCTTATCAAGTGATTCATTGCTATTTGAACTAAAGTTTTCAAATTGTTGTTTTAGCAATGTCTTCTGTGTTTTCTTGGTAGTTTCATTTCCACCAAACCATGCACAAATCTCTTCAAAAAGAGTTTTTGCATCTGGATACTTGCTAAAAGATAGCATTTGTTCACCAAGAATGGTCATAAGCAATAAGTTTCTTGCCTTTTGACCATTCCTCTTCTGTATCTTTTCATCATTGTTAGATGGTCCAGTATTCCTTCTCCTTTCAGTTTTGCCTTCAAGAATAATATCCGTATAACCTAGTGTAAATGAATCACCATACAGAATGATATCCCAAAGAGCATAATCTTGAACCATGAAATATTGCTCAATTCTCAACTTCCATAACTCAAACTCATTCTATTTGATCATGGGCAACTTTACAGCAACATTTGTAGCAGTATCTTGTGTATCCATTTCTATTTCTTCTTCTTCTAAGTCAATAATATTAGCCTTGCTTTGATACCACTTGTTGGGGTTAAGATCGATACACTATAAGGTGGTTAAACCTTTTGTACTTTGTGTATATGATATATTGAATGAATATGATTAAGTATGCGGAATCTACTTAATCACACTTAGAAGGTTATTATGGTTATGGAAATGGAACAATTGTGTTTGTTATACGATAATGAACAATAAAAGCTTATCACCAAACGATTCAATATTATTAAGATAATAATACGAGTGATCTTGAGTTATCACTAGGGTTACAACCTTGAATCTTATGTTTCTATATCTTGTGATATATGTTCTATGTTCTTGAGAGTTATTATCTAAAACACTTAACAATTTTCACACACTGTTAGACACACTTATCACTAGACTAAGATCTTTCTTTTATAACACAAGAAAGATCTTTACAATATTGATAAGTCTTATCGAACGCTTGCTTTGAGAGTGTCAGTCATTAAGATACAACTTGTATCTATGTTTACAACTTGTTCTGTGAATATAACATTATGACTGATCACATGGGGTAAGATATTATCTACCGTATATTGTTGACTTTAATACACATAATATCTTTTCATACTTATCCGCTCAGCAGCAGAAAGTTAATTACCAGCAGCAATGTTAACACTAGCAGCAGAAACCACCAGCAGCAATGTTAACGCTAGCAGCAGAATCCTTCAGCAGCAGAATATTTAACGCTAGCAGCAGAATCAAACACTAGCAGCAGAAACCAAATGCTCTAGCAGCAGAATCATACTTAGAGTATTTCTTTGAGTAGAACCCGATATTAAACTTCTTGAATATTTAATTCCCAACAACATCTAATTGTCAGCTAACTTGTGCAAAAGCATTAAAGTTACCACAACGCATCCTTACTAAACTTATTCTAGCTACCAGTAAAGGCCCATTGTTTTGGCGAGATTAGCTATTTGTTCCTTAAAAGTACAATGTATATATGATATGTTGAAACTTGATGTCCATTGTTTTGGCGTGATTAGCTATTTGTTCCTTAAAAGTACAATGTATATATGATATGCTAAAACTTGATATTGCTCACCCTTTGTTGCTGCTTTAAAAGTAGCGTCATGTTATCACATTGCCCTTCTCTTCTCGGGGCTCTCCTGTGCAAGATGTATAAAGTTCAGTACAGAGGATAACGGATGTAGTTTAAGAAAGATAAAAGAAAGACGATAATTTACGACATGTTTTGTTTGGGGCAGTGTACGATTCATGTTAGGAATAGTTAACCTGTTCTAAACCTGTGCAACTACACGACCTGCAAACCAAATATCGTAATTAGTTTGGCTACTAAAGAATACAAAATATTACGTAGACAAATAATAAATTGCAGCTTAATCAACTGTTATGGATCTTGGTAGCTTAGTGAATCAGCAATTGGAGAAGATGAACAAAGATGACTGAGACGTTTCTGGAGTCAGAGAAGAATATCAAAAGACGGTGATTGGTCAACAAATTTAATATGTAGATTATATACTTTCAAGAAAGTAAGATACTGAAGACAAACCTAATTCTGAGCAATTGCTTGTGGCAGTGTTTCATTCTCTCTGAATGCAGGCAGAGACATACGTCCCTGCAGCATCTTCTTGCCTTCTGGTGATTCCTGCAGATACATCGAACAAATCCTTTAGAAATAAAGTCAATGTGGAAGACTATAAGTTACAGAACTCAGCAATAAAAAGGTGATGACCACAAACGTTTGGTTTGATTATCAATCTATGGCTAATTTAAGCATTATTTGAGAAAAACCTACCTCTCAAATGTAGGTCATTTTATTCTTCACAATTCCTTTTATTTTCATTAAACTATCATTTGGGTCCTGTCACTAACTCTAGCACTGAGAGTATGGCATAACTTAAAAACATAAACATAATTACAACATTATATGTAGTTAGAATGCACTATATATATATATATATATATATATATATATATATATATATATATATATATATATATATATCGTATTGCTTAATTAGCACCTTTAGTTACGAAATTCATTATATTTCATACAAAGTAACCGCATCTGTTATAGCATAAACATAGAAAACAAAACTTATTTAACCTGCCCAGAAACCATCACCAACTCCGGCGGAGGCCAACTCTACTGCTGCTACATATACAACCCATCGCCTCCATCAACAGTAGTCACTTGACCCATTTGAATCCAGTCCTTTTTAGAATAATTCTGAAAACCTAATCTTAACCAAACAAAATAAAAAATCTTGAGGTTATTGAAACCTAAAACCAAACTTGAAACAATCTAAAAAAAATTACTGGAAACCTGAAGATGATCTTGTGCGGTATATGAATACAGAAATTAATCAATATGAGATCTGGTAAGACAAAGGCGTGTATGTGTATGGGATTTTGGTGAAACCGACATACTCGAAGTTTCAAGATCTAACAGCACATAAGAAGAAATATCCTAGAACATGTGCTAAGTTGGGCCTGTTGGGCTACGGAGGGGGGACCAAAAGTCAGGCACCAAAACGGCACCGTATTAAACGGTGCATTATATATATAGTAATTAAAAGGCCCATTTAGAAGGAGGAGCTCTTTGTATAAAACGAGTTCGGGGTAATGAGTTGCTGTAAAAATACAAAGAACCATCAAAAGCTTATTTCCATTAATCTTGTTCTCCTCTATAGAAGCTCCGCCAGCCTCAATATCTTTATTAAGAAAAATCAATCAATACTTTTAATTCAATAATTGAATGCAAACATTAAAAAAGAATCTCTGGTCCACAAAATGTAAACTTAATTTGTTGGCTAACATGCACAGTAGTTCAGTTCGCTTGCCCATTATCTTTGACATCAAGTATATTAATTGCACCCGTGTTGGAGCATGTATAATCTTTTCCCATTGTACCTATCAACGATGTAAATAATAGTCATGTTTTAATGCACTTTAACAACCTAATATAGACTAATTTATATTGAGCACGCGAAACACATATTAGAACATCACATCTCTACGGCTAAAAACTCAAATACCAATTTTTTTTAAAGATAACACTGTAGATATTGAATGTAAGAAAAGTTAGCTTCTAGTAAAATTATAATTCAGATTTATCTATTTTTTTCTCAGTTTCCATAATATTGAGTCTCTTACGAAGGTACTACTTAGACTTGCAAATTATCATTCTTCAATTACTTTGTTTCTTACGATCATGGTATTAGTATTTTTTTCCAGTTTAAGTAACGGTTCCAAGTCCATTTTCATGCTCATTTCAAATCAAGTAAAACTTTTCTATGACAACATATGTAATCTTGGTTTATCGGCAAACATTAGAACTAACGTTGTAAAAAGAGATGAGAATCATACACAGAGCAGGGGTGAATATAGAAACCAAGTGTGAAAGAAAATCATTAGTATAGCAAGATGTTGATTCTTACACGGTCAATCATCTTCAAAGGTAATACGAGGATTAGTAAGGGGGAAAATTCACCCATGCAAAAGTCTTTTTATTAATTTTTCATCATGATGTACCACATATTATCAGATTGTGATTATTGAAGAAAATGCTCGTGAAAATGTGTAATATGACATTGCTGTCGTCTTTGCTATGTGCCTTCTATAGTTCGATGAACAAAGGAAATGACGTTTTGAATCTTTAGTTTTACCATGTTATTTCTAGGAAAATTAAACGTGCTTTTACAAGGACAATATGTTTTATTAGGAAATTTGATACACTATGTATTAGTATTAAAAAACTTGCGTGTGTGTAGCGTAAAGAAAGCGTAAAACATGATATTTTTGGAGTAACACACGTTTTGTCAGATATGCGATTCATACCACAACTCCTCTTGTGCACAAAACGTTTTCTTATTCCAACAACATCAAATGGATTTTTTAAAAGTCTCAATATTCTGGAATATAAAGAAATCAAAAGTTTGCTTACTCAACAATGTGGGACAAACTCACCTATTTTTATTTCAATGAGCTTCACTCCAAATACCCCAGTTTAAGACTATAGAAATCTCACATACACCGACTCCATTTTAGACATATAACAAGACTTTACGTAGCATTCATCAATGTATTTATAGATGCTTGAATCAAATTACTACTTATTTTTTGTAAAAGAGATTTTATATTATCATTAGTCAATAAATTACATGACATGACTCTACTGTCACATGAAACTACTAAGTTCACATTATATGATGAAATTAAACCTAAGGACTTTGTAACTTTCGGCTTGTCTGTCAAAAGAAACAAAAATAAGTAAAAATAGACAATAATTAACAATTTGGGCTAACAACTTACTATTTTCTCACCAAGGCCTGTCAAGTGGGTCTATTTGATCTGAATGGGCTTTTTCTTTAAATGATCATGTTAACAAGCATTTGGGTTCATTGCTTTCGTTTTGGATAATTCGATATATATACCAAATCTAAAAATCAAAAGTCTATATATACCTAAAATATAAGTTTTGAATACATGATGTACAGTTTAGCCAAAACATGTTTTGGACAAATATTGCAATATGGTGTTTAAGTTGGGTAAATATGAAATGACCCCTCACTTCTAATCTTCTACTTTTGTTTTCATTTGGTGTCTTCAACAAAGAAAGGTACAGGTTTCTGATTTTCGGTGACCATTGTTCCGTTCGATGTGATAGAGTTGTCATAAGTTGGGATTAAAAAAATAAAAATAAATGGTGGAATACGGGTGTTTGCTTGTAACACCCCCAAAATATGATTTAGCGAAAGCATACATGTTTAGGTGCTACTAAATTGGTAATCACAACACACAGATAAAGAGAACGGATTACCAAATCCGTTTTAAAAGTTTACATTTCAGAATTTAAATAGTTTTACATAAGTTTCAGTACTAATAGTACGGCCCAAAAAACAAAACATGTTGGTCCCAAATTTAAATGTTCAGATAACTGTGTAAAAACACTTCAGAGTAGTTATGACCACGCCATGCACTGCCTTCAACAAAAATCATAATCAAACACCTAAGAAAAATATGCTAAAAGTCAGGCAAAAGCTGGTGAGTTCATAGGTTTAATAAACAATAAAGTTGGACCATAATCAAGGCGCATGAGCATTACAACGAATATAATGTCACATACGAGTAAAAATCTATTACGCTAGCACTAAGTTCATGCAACCGAAGCTATGACAATGGGCATGCTCTAGAAGCATGTAAAATATATATAGGGGCCCAACAAGTGTTTATCCCAAGACACTTGAGTTTCGACATGATATACGTTCGTTTGCCTATCCGGTCAATCCGAACGGGGGAGTCACCCCCAATAGATCTATTTATAACATTCGCTTCCCAGCAAGAATTGACGGTTCATGAGTTTGGGAATAGTGGGATTCAAGGGCTTAGGCTAAACCACGTAATAGTTCTAAATATAAGTTTTTGGTCCATAAAAGAGTTTTGCATGTTTCTCACCCCAAAATTTGTAAAACACTTATAAGTAAAGTGGGGCTATAAACTCACCTCAGAAATAGTCCTCTGAAATGAAGAGCTAAGTAGCAACAGTGTGTGGCACCGACACGCGACCTAAATTAGTATGGCAAGTCTTAGTTTACAGATTTGATTTACGTATCAATGAGTTTAAATAAGTTTAAGTGTTCTCTAGTGGTTTTGTTTATTGTTTGCTTGTGTGGTAGTGTTTATGTTTAAATGAATTCAGAAGTGTTTGTAAGTATTGGCTTTTGGAAAAGTGAACGAGTATATATAAGTATATAAAAGTATTCATGACGAAAAAGTCTCCCGTTCGGAAGTAATCGGACGACTATGTACGGATAGTATTCACAAGTAAAGTGTTTGTGATAATTATATGTCGTCGGTAAAATAGTAAATACTTACGTTAAGTATTTATATTATAAACGTTTTCGTTGTACAGTATATATATATATATATATATATATATATATATATATATATATATATATATATATATATATATATATATATATATATATATATATATATATATATATATATATATATATATAACAGGATAAGCATTACCAGATAAAGCCACATCATCACAAATAAGTCCACGTCAAAAGGCCACGTCATCACATGAAAGTCCATGTCATCACATTTAGTCCAGCTAAGCATGATTTTAGGCAATTAAAATTCGGATTAATGAAAAAATTGACATTTGCAAGAATCGAACCTGAGTCATTTAATCCACATACAAATGCTTCAACCACTAGACCAAGCTAGTTTTTGTGATTTACAATACAAAATAAGTAAGTCATGCTTAAATAATTGCTATTGTTAAGCTATATTTAAGGAATAGATTTTGCATAAAAATAAATTATTACTATTATCCATTATTAGAAAAAAAAATATAAGTATATTTTTCCACAAGAAAAACCCTAATCATCACGACTCTCTCCATGAAGAAAACTCAATCGTGATTTTAAGGTTTTAATGATTTTTAATGTGTTTTTGTGCAGGTTTTGCTGTTCTTGGAGCTTTTATAACGTATCAATGTTTTTATTCTCACGTATAGAAAAAAGGTATGCCTCTTTTCCCTCAAAACCCTAATGATAACTATGTTTGATCTTATTTATTTGGCTGTTAAACAGCAAATATGGAAGGAAGGCAAGCGCTGAGATCAAAAGCTGTTAATGAAGAAGTAGAACAAGGGTATAGCTTATAGTTATAGCCATTAGTAGAGTAAAAAAGTATACAGCCTAATTGATATTGTTAAAGCATGCATGGTGGCTTATGTTAATAGCAGCTGTGTGTAGGATTGTCATGAATTTGAATTGGTAATGAATATCAGTTTTAGTTTCTTAAATCGTTTTTGTTTATGAAATCGTGTTTGGCTTTGAAATCTATTAATGATTTCAATATACTTTTAAATATGATTCATCATTAGTTTGTTGTTCCCCTCAAGGCTGCATCCATCATGATTATTTTGTGAAGGTATTTAAATCATTTAACTACTCATTGTTATTTATTTGTTACATTGATTAATGATTATCTGTCTCTGGAAGTGGTTAACATTTGGTTGGAAATAATATGATGCAAATATAGGGCCATTATTCGAAGCAGGTTCTTGGGTACTCCTCTTCCTATTTGGATTATTGTTGTGACTGAGTTTGTGTCAATCATGTTCAATATTTTCATATATCAAATACCTAAGGATTGGCCGCATGTCGAGGCTCGACGCCTTTTTAAAGAACCTTTGGTTTGTTTTGATGAGGAGAAGCTTGATTACTCTGTTTTTGCGGCATTCAAGATCGTATTAGATGGTGACCGAAATAATATTACTATTCTACTTGTTCAGGTATGTCATTATGATATTACTCTGCTTCTTAATTGCCGGTTTTGCTATTAGAGGTTTGATGAAAATGTGGATGTGTTTATATTTAGCTATGATATCATTATGTTTAACAAAGTTATTTTTAGATATGAAACTGGAGACCAAATTGGTGTCTTATGTGAAAACCAAATTGAAGTTGTGGAGGCTGCCGAGAGATTATTAGGATTAGCACCAGATACTTATTTTGCTTTACACGACACTAAATAAAACCGGACACCACTTAGCAGACCTACGCTACCACCTCCTTTCCCTGTATGCACTTTAAGAAATGCATTGACAAGTTACGCAGAACCCTAATGATTTTTTCTACTGATTTCCTGTTTATGTGTGTGCACACTTTTAATGTTTTACGCTTTACATAAATTTTTATATGGGACAGTATACCATGCTATGTAGAACGGATCAGTATGTATCCATGTCTCCTTTCTTAATATATCATGTTCAGATTGTAACATATATCATGATTTGTTAAAAACTTCGTTGTTTGATTTTTCAGATGATGGATAACCTAATCTTCCTGGTCGAGTATGAGGTGTCGTTATGTGGCAAAGTTCACGATCGGTGAGTCAAGGTATATTCAGACGCCACCACGTTTGTGTTATGGTATTAGCACACAGCCTATACATAATTGTTGATAACTACGGCCGTTTAACTATCTAACAGTTTCTTAATGTCGTAGGCGTAACCGAGGGCACACAAAATAACCGTGTAAGGTCGTGCACAAACAGTGAACGTGTACAGGTAGTTCTAATATTATGCATATACAGTAATTATACAAAATGTTTTGATTAAGATATAATGATTGGAGTTTTAAACAGAGGTTTCAAGGCTGCAGCAGATGAAGTGTTAGAGAAAGATGTTTTCCAATAGGCTATAAAGCTAAAAAAAAAGCTATAGCAGAAGCAACATCAAAGGATAGTGTTGCTGTCGGTGGAGTATGAGTTACCTCTAGATAATGCCATCCAAGAGAAACACGAGGCAGATGAATATGTTACCAATATCGAATTTGTGGAATCTGATGAGGCTTGTGCAGAAGTTGGTGATATCAATCTCGATGCACAGGTGGAGTCAGAAAGTCAACAAGACACTGTAGAGCTTACCAACAATCAGCTTGAGATGGTGGTGGAGACCGAGTCACCTGTAGATAATGGCAGTCGTGCAGATGTTCATGATGTCAACATCCACCACGGTCTTAGGTGGGAGTTCAATACACTCAGTTACAAGCTCTTTGTCATGCGTTTTCACACTGCCATCATCTAGATATTCTGTAACACCTACGACTTCAGGATGCACACATGATTCCACAATTTCGACATTACTTTCGGACTGGAGTAGGGCGAAGAGGAGCTTCGTGACCGAACCACTATAAATCATCGTGTTCGGTTTGCGTCTTCTTTACTTATCTCTTTACTTTTATTTTAGTCTTTATCACTTTATATTTATATTTGCATTGCGTTTATGTTTGTGTGGTTTGTTGCTTATATTATGTTGATTATGTTTGTGTCATGGTTTGATTGTGTTTGTGTTGTAGTTTACTTTATACCATCTCTAGATGTTGTATGATCATTGTTGACACTTTTCATATTACGTCACACTTGATCGGGTGTTTGATACAAAAAGTTTTAAGTTTTTAAATGGAAACGTATTCACCCCCCTCTACGGTTTCCACTAGGGGTGAGCAAAACCGACCGAAACCAAAAAATCCCGAAAAATCGACCGAAACCGAGTGTCCCGATACCGAATTAGTGAAATTCGGGTCGGTAGTCGGTTTTAATTTTTAGAGAAAGTCGGTTTCGGGTCGAGTAGGGTTAAAAACCGACATTATCCCGACAAAACCGAGTGTCCCGATTCCCTTATATATATATATATACCTTTTTGACTTTTTCAGTACCTACCAGCTCCACTCTATCTCTCTCCCAACATTATCCCAACTCAGATCTACACAACTCTCCATCATTATATCTCTCCCTCAAATCCATCTATCTCCCAGCCTTCCAAAAAAAAAATCTATCTATCTCCCAACCGAAAAATCCCGCCCCCACAACTCTCCATCATCATAACCCAATCAATCGTCTCATCTCCGAATAACTAATGAAGAACAAAGAGAGTGTAGGCTTCAAGGTCTCTTAGTTTTGTTGTTGTTGTTGTTGTGTCTTTAGTTTTGTTGTTGTCTTTGTGTCTTTAGTTTTGAATGGCACGAAAGAATGATGGCTGAGATCTATTTAATTATAGTTTAGTGTATAAATGGTTGTGATATAGGTAGTCAGTGGTGGTGGTATGGTGGTATTGTGGTGGTATTTGTAAGAAATTCTTTGTAAAAATACAGTCTTTGTAAGAAACAAGGATCCTGACATGGCAACTCATGTAACAACTGGTAGTAAAAATGGTGAAATGGTTTTACCTTCAGCACTTTCTGATGCTAGTATAGCTGTGTGTGCACCTTCAGCTGCTTAATTGCATATAGTTTGTTTTGATGTGTTATATGTAAGTGTTTTTTTTTTCCTTTTTTTTTATGAATGTTTTCGGGCTTGGCTGCTTATACCCGAAATCGAAACCGACAGTCCCGACATAAACCGAACCGACCCGACTTCTAATCGGTTCGGTATCGATATGGATTTTCTGCTTCTTTCGGTATCGGGATTTGGCAGGTCGGGATCCGGCCCGATGCTCAGCCCTAGTTTCCACATCCCGGTTTGACGTTTTTAGCAAAACGCATAATATACGGTTTTGAGAGTGTATTTATAAAAGTGATATAAAAATATTATTTCTGACTCAGAAAAATATTTATTTGACTTCTGCCATAATTAACTGAGTGTCGGTACGCGTGCGAGCTCGTTTTTCAGTAAATGCGAGAAAGCTTCTCAGTTTAACACGTAACTAGTCAGTAAGTATCAGGAAATGCATATTTCGTATTTTCTGACCACAAAAGGCAGTTTTAGTGGTCAATGTAAGCTACAAGGATAGCTTCCCAAAATGTTCGCGTGAGCTCAAAAATGTTCAGTTATGCTCAGTTATGTTCAGTTTAGTAATAATAAATAAATATTTATTATTAAAATAAAGTTTGAAAATTACCATTTGTCACATTGCTCTTTCAGTTTAATTGTTTAGGAAGCGGTGTGTTGGACGATGCTTTTTCAAGTGTGTCGTTCCAAAATTAAGAGGGTATTCGAGAGAAACGTATCTAATCTTTCATTAATATGTGATGAAGTTCAGCTTATGACATTTTTTAGGTGTTAAAATGTTAAATAGAGCAAAATGGCAATCACTTCATGGCACAACTGATGCACGAATCCCTCACAAGCATGCAGATTATAATTTCAGCTCTTCCGTACTTTCAGTTCCGTAGTTTTATACCATCTAAAGCTTCAATTTTGAATTGATTACCATCGAGAATCATAAGAACAAGTATACGGGTGAGTAGAGAACCCAAATGTGAAGAATATCATTTGTAAAACAAGTCCTTATATCCCTTTTCATTATGATGTACCACAGATTGTGATTGCTAAAGACTCATGTGCATTTGTAATCATAGTTAAAAAGATGCTCCATGATTGCAGTGTATGGGAATATATCCATACCATAAATGATACTCACAATTACAAAAAATAGATACATTGGGGTGAGTTAAAAGCACGGTCCCCAAATTTTTAACCCCACGGTCCCTTTTTTTTTTTTTTTTTTTTTTATATATATATATATTTTTTTTTTTTTTTTTTTATAATTTTGTTTATATCAAAAAGCTATAAACCTGAAAGTGCGGAACAGAAAATATAAAGTTTAATATGTCAAACGCTTAAAACTGTCAAAAATACGGAACAGAAACTGACAAAAACTGTGCTGTGCAGGAAAAAAAATAGGAGACAAAGGGGAGACAAAATGTCTGCCACCTTTGTCCCTATCCACTAGGGACCGTGGGTATAGTGTATCCCTTACAAAAAATAGATACATTTATGTAAAAGCCTATGTTATTCAAGCCCCTCCCAAAAAATGTTATCCAAGCCCCCCTTTTTTTTTGACTTTTTTTTTATTTTTTATTTTTATAATTTTGTTTATATCAAAAAAACTATAAACCTGAAAATGCGGAACAGAAAATATAAAGTTTAATAAGTCAAACGATTAAAACTGTCAGAAATACGGAGCAGAAACTGACAGAAAACTGTGTAATACTGAAAAGTCAAGGGGACAAAGGGAATCTCCTCTATGATTTGACATTATAGGGGGGCTTGTATAGTATAACCCGTATGTAAATCATGGTTCTAAAAGGCTCACAAAGGCTCCACAAAGGTGTGAGGCTTGGTCATGCCGTCACGCCACGTGTTATGCCGCCTTGTGCCACGTCTTTTTGTAAACTCGATATATATATGAAATATGATATGAATATATAAATATTTTTATATTTTGTGCCGCTTTATGCCAAGCTTTATAAATGCAAAAGCTTCGCCTTGACCGCTAAGGCGTGAAGCTTGGTCATGCCGCCACGCCACGCCTCGCGCTATTTATAACCTTGATGTAAATTACAACAAAAGTAACTGGAATACAAATAAAATGTAACGAGAAAGCACAAACGAATTTTGTCATATAAAGGAAGCGGAAATAGTTAAAATTGTCGTTCTAAAAAAATAATATAAAGGTAGCGGAAAAACCGAGACAAACGGATTTACCATGTGTTTCCCTAACGTTTAATCTAAAACATACCTATTGAAGAAAGGATAGTGCAAGAGTACTCGCGATCAAGGCTGTCAAGATCGCGTGTAAACTCGTTGGATCGTACGAGTTTACGTGCTCACTAGCTAAAATCGTGTAGGATCGTCATAAGATCGCATCTGAGGTAGGATCATAAGTAAGATCGTAGGATCGAACGTAAGATCGTAAGATTGCGTGTCGACCCGATTTTACCTAGGCCCATATATATATATATATATATATATATATATATATATATATATATATATATATATATATATATATATATATATATATATCAAGGTTGCAAAAATCGCTAATCGATAGTCGGGCGGTCGACCACCTTGTAGCTTGTAATCGGTCTAGGCGGGATTAATCAGTGATTAATCGGATTGGCATTACTGACAAATTTTAGTTATTTCCGGCAAGTTTTGTGTATTTTCGATGAGTTTTAGGTATTTCCGGTAAGATATTTTCTAAAAAACAACTTGTAATAGACTTAAACAGTTACTATAAGTGATCAAAATAAGTTTACAGTGAGTTTTGGGTACTTCCGGCAAGATTTATAGGTTTCCGGCAAGTTTGACCACCATTGACCGCCGTTGACCACGGTTGACCTATTTGTTTGACCCAGTTACATAAATCGGCAAGGTCGGTGGTCATGTAGCACCTAATCGGCGATTAATCGGCCTTGTAGACCTTTTTTTGCAACACTGATATATATATATATATATATATATATATATATATATATATATATATATATATATATATATATATATATATATATATATTTTATTTTTTTGATCTTTTAGGCTTTTAGCCCATATTTTTGCTTAAGCCCAAAGAAAATAGACAAGTAGCAATAAGTCAATAACTCGTGACGTCTCATTTACCCCAAATCAAATTCAAAGAGATAACTATAGAAGTTTTCTCATCTCATCACTTGATTAAAATTCTTTTTTTTTTAACAGCTAACAAGTAATTTCGTAATTATTTTTTGTTCTTGATTCTTATGTATACTTTTTTATTAGTTAGAGTTTACACTTGTCATTTAATAGTTAATTTAAATTAAATGCAAGCAATCTTTCTTATCGATTCCAACAGTAAATTACATAAATGGTCCCTGTGGTTTGTCAAAAATTTCACCTATCGTCCTTCAAACATAAAAGTTGCATATATCGTCCCTATCGCCTCCAAAGAATAACACTCGTGGTCCTTTTTTGAGAAGATAGGGAAGATATATGCAACTTAAAAAAATTTCACCTATCGTCCCTCAAACTTAAAAAAATGACCACGAGTGTTATTCTTTGGAGGTGATAGGGACGATATATGCAACTTTTAAGTTTGAGGGACGATAGGTGAAATTTTTGACAAACCACATGGACCATTTATGTAATTTACTCATTCCGTTATGTGTTATATGGGATGCACGACATTTCATATTGGATATCTAATGCTCATTCATATCATTTTCAAGAGGATATTATATGAATTTAACTTTGACGTTGAGTATAAATGTAAAACAGTTTGACTCGTTTATCCTTTGTTTACAAAATATGACAAATTGGTAGGATCATAGGATCTCGATCCGATCTTACAATCTCGATCTTGCAAAGACAAAAACGAACTCAGGTGGGATCGCGATCTTGACAACCTTACTCGCGATAACCAAATTTACTTTAAAATGTATTAATAAGCTAAGAGTACCTATACTATGAAGAATGAGATTTGCAATTTGCAACACTAACTTTTCTTAACTATAAAAACATTCACACTCCAACAAAATTATAAAAAAGGAGCACAAACGAAAGCTTAAAATTTGGTAAAAAAATGTTCTTGGAATAGGATCTATGAATTTCATAGATCAAAAAACTGTTCTTGGTAAAAAAGTAATATTCTGGAAAAGGATCTATGAATTTCATACACACAACTCCTCCTTCAAAAATCAAAATACTACATACACTTTCTTCAATTTGCTGAGTTGAAACACTTACTTTTTTTATCAACATATAAACCAACGTACTTTCAAATTTTGTTCTGACTTCACCTATATGACTAACTTAAAATTGCATCGTTAGTCCTTTATACTAACGGCCGTTAGTAAATTACTTATAATTTGGTTTTCTTACGTTTTCGTCCGTTTTTGCATGTTTTAATCCGTTTTTGTACATTTTCGTCCGTTTTTACACGTTTTCGTCCGTTTTTGCACGTTTTCGTCCGTTTTTACATGTTTTCGTCCGTGTTTAAAAGTCGTCGTCCGTTTTTGCACGTTTTATTCCGTTTTACACGTTTTCATCCGTCTTGGCATGTTTTCGTCCGTTTTTACAAGTGCAAACACGTTTTTTCACATTTTCGTCCGTTTTTGAAAGTTTTCGTCCGTTTTGCACGTTTTTATCCGTTTTTACACGTTTTCGTCCGTTTTTAAACATTGTGGTATGTTTTTGCATGTTTTTTCCGTTTTACACGTTTTCGTCCGTTTTTATACGTTTTCATCCGTCTTTGCATGTTTTCGTCCGTTTTTACAAGTGCAAAAATGTTTTTACACGTTTTCGTCTGTTTTTGCACATTTTCGTCATTTTTACACGTTTTCGTCCGTTTTTGCACATTTTCGTCCGTTTTTGCACATTTTCAACCATTTTTACACGTTTTCAGCTGTTTTTGTATGATTTAATCCATGTTTAAGTGTTTTTGCACGTGTAAAGATGGATGAAAACGTGTAAAAACGCACGAAAACTTGCAAAACAGACGAAAATATGCAAAAACAGACAAAAACATTAAAAAAGGACGAAAACATGCAAAAACGGACGAAAGCATGTAAAAACGGACGAAAGCATGTAAAAATGGACGAAAACATGTGGAACTGGATTAAAACGTGTAAAAACGGACGAAAACGTGTTAAAACAGACGAATACGTGAAAAAACGGACGAAGACACGTAAAAACGGATGAAAAGTGCAAAATCGGACGAAAACGTGTAAAAACAGACGAAAACGTGCAAAAACTGACGAATACATGCAAAAACGGACGAAGACGTGTAAAAACGGACGAAAATGTGTAAAAACGGGCGAAAACTTGTAAAACCAGATGAAAACGTGCAAAAACGGATGAAAACGTGCAAAAACGGATGAAAACATGAAAAAACGGACGAAAGCATGTAAAACGGACGAAAAAGTGTAAAAACGTGCAAAAAATGGATGAAAACGTGTAGAAACAGACGAAAATGTAAGAAAACCAAAATTTAAGTTATTTACTAACGGTCGTTAGTATAAAGGACCAACGATGCAATTTTAAGTTAGTCATACGGGTAAAGTCATAACAAAATTTGAAAGTACGTTGGTTTATATGTTGATAAAAAAGTAAGTGTTTCAACTCGGCAAATTGGAGAAAGTAGCTTGTTATTTTATGGTGTTTACCCTTCCAAGAACATTATAAAGATTTTATATAACCATCACTAAGAGCACATTCAATGGTTAACTTCCACTGCGTTAAGGTGCGTTAACCATTGAGTGTGTCTGCGTTAAGGGTGCGTTAACGCTGCGTTAACCCCTTAACGCAGAGTTAAGGGTGCATTTTTGGTGTGTTAAGGTTTAACACGGTGTGTTAACCATTGGAACTTTGTGTGTTAAGGTGAGTTAAGGTGAGTTAAGGGTGAGTTATGATTGTGGGTGTTTTTTTTTAGTTAAAGGTGAAAAGTTTAAAGCTGACGTGGCAGTGTGTTAAATTTTAACCCTGAGTGATAGTTGGAAGTGCTCTAATAATACTTATAAAGACATCAAAAACTTGCTTACCAATCAATGTGGGACAAACTTAGGGGCTGTTTGGTATCCCCTATGGGAATCAATCAATGACAATGATAACCATAGGAGCTGTTTGGTATCCCTTATGGGAATGAAACTATGAAAGAATACCCATAGATTGATAGGTGGGGGGAGAGCCTCATTTTCTAGTTCATTCCTTGGCCAAATAATTTTTCGAAAAAATTTCAAAAAAAAAAATTTCGAAAATAATTTTTTTTTTTGAAACTAATTTATAAAAAAAAACTTTTTTGAAAAAAAAAAAAATTTTTTGAAAATAATTTTTTTTGAAAAAAAAAATTCAAAAAATAATTTTTCGAAAATAATTTTCAAAAATTTTTTAAAATGTTCTGAACAAGAATTGAGGGAATGAATATTCTTCTTATTGATCATTAACTATGAGATTTACAAAGAGTATATATAGACAAACATTAGGGCAAAAACCCTAATAGCTAACATGGGTCATGGGCCTATTATGGGTTATATGGACATCCACTAATAATTATCCATAACACTCCCTCTTGGATGTCCATATTGTTAATACGCTTAGGGAATGCTGCCTCATTAAAAACCTTGCCAGGAAAACCCAGTGGGACAAAACCATGACTAAGGACAAAAAGAGTGCAGCGCGTATTATCTCCCTCTGATGACTACATCACTTGGTATCTTGTAAATAGGTCAACGAAATCATCACTGGAATGAGAAGTGTCTTGTCGCCTTTGATGTAACGTTACTTGAATATAGTAAGGTATGCTACATTATCTTTATGCAATAGTTGCTATCTCCTTTCCATAATTTATGTATGGTTTGATGAAGTCACCTTGATTGTTTGCTCTATCAAATGCCAGGAAAAATATTCGCCACTTGTAACAATATATCCATGTTGAGGTCGATCATTGTAAGTTAAACATATATCCTGCATCTGCAAAACTAACTAAACTTGTTTTGACGGGTTAGTAAAATATAAACCCATATCCTTTGTACCTTGAAAATATTGAAATATTTGATTTACTGTGGTTCAATTTGATCAACTACTATTCTCGAGAATTTTAAATCATGACACGTGTTCCATGCATTCTATATTCCTTAAGGAATCTCAACAAAAATGAGCTCTTGTTTTATAATATTATACGCATACAACTTATTTCTCATATTGCCAGACATAACATTAAATATCCTTTCTCATAACATTCATGTGTATGGATTTCACCCAATAATCACGTTTCATCATAAGAGACTTTCATAGTTCATTAGTTACTTGCGTCTTTATATTCTTTGGCCATTCATTTTACAACTACACTTCTTGTAGATATCCAAGATCCTCACCTTGTATTTATCATACGCATTATTATATACAGTATTATCGACGTCGTTTCAGTTCTTTTCGATTCCACACTTTACTAGACATTATATTCTATCATTTGTTGAGATCTCAAAGTTTTTTTTCATGTACCCGGGGTTTTCAATATCCTTTCATGTCTAGTTTTTCTTTCAGAGACTATTATGGGGTCTTTATTACCTCGATTCGACCATCTTAATTTATTGCTCCATTTTATCTATTCATTCGAGGACTTTTTATTTGGAATCGATTCGTCTATCACGCTGCAGACGTGCCATAGACTTACTACCAATCAATGATTTTACTGTTGGGACACACATTGTAATTGGAGCAATAGCAGCATAATATGATCTAGTCACTTTCTTTAGGTCATTAAATATGTCTGGCATTTACTATATCTGGAATGTTATTTGTCCCTTGAACTTTAAGTTCATATTCATTAATGTGAGGATCAACATCTATATCATAATTCATTCCATATTTCTCGCTGCTCATTCTCTCCCCCTGAATGAATTATCAATTTAAATATCCCATTTTGTGTGTTGTGGTGTATTTACTATATATCACACAATTACAAAATCTCACATGGGAAATTTGGTTTGTGACCAAAACCATTCTAACGGGGAGGATTCATTATAGATTGTTGGCAAGATGCGATTCATATGTCATAACATGCCCCATAAACTAAAAGTTTTGTTATCACAATATTATTGGCTTTGCAATCAACTGAAGACGTTTTATAAACGTTTCAACAAAAGCAATTCGCGTATGAACATGGGCTACTTTTATGTTCAACACTTATTCCAATAATCGCCCAATACTTGGAAGTTTTCACCACCATTTTTAATAATTTAATTTGGAAAACCGTGCTCGCATTTTATAAGCCGAGCCATTAATCACGCTAATCTTAAGTTGCGTCTTTGATGATCATTTTGACGATGCATCGATTTTATAAATCAAAATGATCCATATGGCACATGTATAGGCCTACATACATGCCCTTTATATTTTTTCACAATTTAAGGAAGCAAGTCCTTATTTGTATTTTATGGTGATAAGTAAATAACCAACTTCCACTGAGAACAATAAAAATTTATCTTGGAAGAAACACATCATTCTTCTATATATTTCGCATCATCACTAAACCGGAATGGTCGAACCGGTTTGCCAATCAATACAAGTTGCACAATATTCTTAACACATATACATCATATATCATACTCCCTCCGTCTCAATTTATTTGTCAGAAGAGAGAAAACACAAAGTTTAATAAAAATGGGGCCACTTTAATTTTCAACCACTAAAATGGAATATTTCTCCAGTAGATTCTCTAGTTTTTACTAAATAAAGAAAGTGGACAATTAATTTGAGACATCCATAAAAGGAAATATGGACAAATAAATTGAGACGGAGGGAGTAACATAATGTCCATTAAAGAATTTACAGAAACAAAAATTAATAAATAAATTATGCACGTTACTATGCTTGGCCACAAAACAATAATATGTAAAATAAAATCTGTATACGTCATTCAACTATATTGCTATAAACATGTTTATAACTCAGATCACATAACAAACTAGATAGCCTTAAATAGGTTATGTGTTATTATAAAATTGGTATGTGTCAAGTAAAGACAGATTGAAGTCTTGAAGCATTTATCAATTCGAAAAAAATATAATGGACACCAAAGAAATAAAATAAATAAAATAAAGCCTAATAAAACAT
Source organism: Artemisia tridentata subsp. tridentata (assembly GCA_021014915.2). Classification (NCBI taxonomy): domain Eukaryota; kingdom Viridiplantae; phylum Streptophyta; class Magnoliopsida; order Asterales; family Asteraceae; genus Artemisia; species Artemisia tridentata. The sequence continues at coordinate 81,173,125 of CP139509.1, forward strand.
TCATAGCAAAAAATAATAGGAATCCAAACATAATCAAGAAAGCCTAAGAAAAACACCTAAAGAAAATTCCAAACCAAACACTTAAAGAAAATTCCTAACAAAACACTGAAAGAAAAATTATTCATGGCTTGACTCTACCAATTAATCATCTGTAAGAAAATCATCAGCTTCCAAATAAGTTTCATCATCAGTATGGTCTTTAGGACCATCGGGGATATCATTTTTATTATCATAAACAAAGTTTAACTCTACCCCGTTTCCCTTGTTCTTGATAGAATTTTGATAAAGTTCAACTAGATGCCTGGGTGTACGGCATTGCTTTGCCCAATGACCAAAAGTGCCACAACGATAACATGAATCCGCTATTATGTTCTTTTCTTTTTCATCTCCTCCATTATTTTCCTTATCTTGCCACTTCTTGTGGCCATTGTTGTTATTAAAGTTAACACTAAGATTAACAGCATGATAATTACCTCTACCATTGCCACGCCCTTGACCACGACCTCGACCAGAACCATAACCTCGTCCACGTCCTCGTCCACGGTCATAACCACGACCACGACCTCCATTGTGATAAGTAGTCACATGCGCTTCCGATAAAGGAGCGGTACCAGTTGGACGATTATCATGATTTTTCATTAAAAGCTCATTATTTTCTTCGGCCACAAGTAAGCATGAAATTAGGTCACTATATTTAGTGAATCCTTTGGCTCGATATTGCTGTTGCAATAGTATATTCGAAGCATGGAATGTGGAAAAAGTCTTTTCCAACATTTCGGCATCACTAATTGAGTCACCACATAATAGCAATGTGGAGGTAATGCGATGCATGGCCGAGTTAAATTCACTCACTGTTTTGAAATCTTGGAGCCTTAAGTGAGTCCATTCATATCTTGCCTTTGGCAAGATGACCGTTTTCTGGTGGTCATATCGGTCCTTTAACTTATTCCAAAGGGCTAGTGGATCTTTTACTGTGAGGTACTCAGTTTTTAAGTCCACATGGAGGTGATGTCGTAAGAACATCAATGCCTGGGCTTTTTGCATATTAGTTGTTTCTTTTCCTTCGTGGATTGTATCCACAAGCCCATGTGCATCCAAGTATGTCTCGGCTTCCAACGCCCAAGACAAATAATTTTTTTCGCTTATGTCTAAAGCTACAATAGAAAGATTTGCAAGTTTTTGCTCCATGATAACTATACGTTGACATTAAATACGTGTTAAACAAAACACATAAACAAAACACCGAGTGAAACAAAAACAAGTAAAATATGTACATGAGATAATATACTTCGATCCATGTTTGGTTAATTTAAATTATACTAAACTTTAAGCAAATATAATAAGTTATATAAAATAATTACGGCAGAATGCACATATTAAATCATGTTACGCTTATAATTAACATATTTTCAATAATAACATATAACAAGAATATAAAACCACTTTTTGTTAAATTATTATATAAAGAATTACTTATTAATATTCTTGTTCACTACGTAACGTAAGTGTATTTAAACAAACAAGCTTAATCAAATAATTTAATTAATCAAACTACCAAATCTTCATTAGTTTATACCAGTTAACTAGCATAATTATATAGCATAATCACAAAATTTCATTAAATCAATACATATAGATCTACACATCAGATCCAATTAACTTAAGAATCAGCATTACTATTTAAATTAGATCTACTATCATAAACCATTCCTAACAACAACCGGTAAACATCACATGTACAAAACATATAGCAAATCAAGGCAATAAACAATAAAGTATTGACTATGAAAAGAAATAAGAACATATAATAAAAAAACAAAAAAATAAGATAGATAGCAAAGTTATAAACTTATACGCAAGTTAATTACCACAAAGTCTACATATTATACGCAAGTTAATTGGAGACAAAATCACTGCGTATTATAAAATCCATTGACGTACGCATATTAATTACCACATGGCAAGTAGTAGTAACATGTGACTTTGAATTAATATTGAATAAATTACGATGAAAGCTGGGTTCAAGATCTACCTTTTGAAACACTGTAACTCACAAAGTCTACATATTATTGATCAAGTATATTATATATTGATTGAATGGTCTTAAGTGTGCATCAGTTTATAATAATACATGATATGGTGTGTCTTGTTTAATTTAAATAAACTAATAAAAAGAACTGTCGCCATAATTTGCGAGTAACAATAATAAATACGAACAATATTAAGAAAAAAAACCGAAGACATACCACTAATAATCAACAGAGAAAAACTTTAGAGCGTGCGGTGATGAAAACGAGAGAAAACCTAAACCTTTAGAGCGTGCTGATAACGTGTTCTGAACAAGAATTGAGGGAATGAATATTCTTCTTATTGATCATTAACTATGAGATTTACAAAGAGTATATATAGACAAACATTAGGGCAAAAACCCTAATAGCTAACATGGGCCATGGGCCTATTATGAGTTATATGGACATCCACTAATAATTATCCATAACATAAAAAATTTTCAAAAAAAACTTTAAAAAATTTTTGAAAAAAAATAAAAAAAAAAAATTCAAAAAAATTTTCAAAAAAATTAAAAAAATTTTTTTTGAAAAAAAAATTTTCGAAAATAATTTTTTTCAAAAAAAAAACTTTTTTTTTTTTGAAAATAATTTTCGAAAATCATTTATAAAAAAAAAACTTTTTTGAAAAAAAAAATTCTAAAAAAATTTCTCGAAAAAAATAATTTTCTAAAATATAATATTTTTCTAAAAAATAATTTAGAAAAAAAAATAATTTCGAAAAAAATAATTTCTAAAAAATAATTTCGAAAAAAATAATTTCTAATAAATAATTTTGAAAAAAATAAATTCGAAAAATAATTTTTTTTCTAAAAAATAATTTCGAAAAATAACGTGGATTATTTTTTTTTTCTAAAAAATAATTTCGAAATAAAATTTTTTTTTCGAAAATAATTTATAAATTTTTTTTTGTGATTCCCGTGTCCCCACAAAACATAACAAACAACATTAATCATACTTTTCTATCAATCTCATACAATCCATCTATCAAATACATAGTGATTGTGATTCCCGCTTACAAACCAAACGCACCCTTAGCCATTTTACTTTCATTGAGCTTCATTCCAAAGACCCCGGTTTAAGACTAGATATCTCACATAAATTAGCTCCGTTTTAGACATTTAGTAAGACTATATGTAGAACATTCATCAATGTTTTTGTTATATCTTCTATCAAATTATGATTTATTTGTAAAACTGAAACTCAATAATATTTTATCATAAATCACTCAAATATACATGACATAGCTTTACTGTCGCATGTTACTACAAAACTCACATTATGCGATGAAATTAAACCCTCGAAGGCTCGAACTTCTGTTTAATTTTTGTTGTCTCTTAAAAGAAACAAAAATAAATAATAGACGATATTAGAAAACTTGGGCTAGAAGATCGAACCAAGGCTAGTGAGCTGTTGTGATACATTAATTTTAATTAAAAGGCCCATTTAAAAGTAGGAGCTCTTTGTATAAAACGAGTTCGGGGTAATGAGTTGCTGTAAATATACAAAGAACCGCCAAAAGCTTATTTCCATTAATCTTGTTGTCCTCTACAGAAGCTCCGCCAGCCTCAATAACTTTATTAAGAAAAATCAATCTACACTTTTAATTCAATAATGGAATGCAAAAATTCAAAAAGAATCACTGGTCCACAATATTTAAACTTAATTTGTTGGCTAACATGCATAGTAGTTAAGTTCGCTTGCCCATTATCTTTGCAAGACAATCATGTTGCCAAAAATGAGTATATCAGGTTTCCTAGTAGATATCCATTCGACTCATGTTATTTGACATCAAGTATATTAGTTTGCACCCGTGTTGGAGCATGAATAATCTTTTCATGTACAATCTTTTCACATTGTACCAATCAACAATCGAAATAATAGTCATGTTTTAATGCACTTTAACAGCCTAATAGACTAATTTATATTGAGCAAATGAAACACTTATTAGAACAGCGCATCCCTACGGCTAAAAACTCAAATACCAAAAACTTTTAAAGATAATACTGTTGATATTCAATGTAAGAAAAGTTAGCTTCTAAAGAATTGTAAGAATTTTCATTGAAATAATGGCAACTAAAATAACTGCCAAGAGTTCGTGTATAAATGACACTTCCGAGCCACTTACTTCTAAATGAGTAAGTAATGATATAATGACCTAAATATTTTTAAAAAATATAACAAAACTATTCAACTATAGTATAAACCGGGTGACTACTTATTGTTAGTTTATTGAGATAAATTAATAGTCATATGTTAGGATCGAACTCAAGATCACGGGATTTCACACTTTATGTATGAAGAGTTAACGATTAATAATTATTTATAAAAGGTTATATTTAATTATTATATACACAAAACGTCTAACGATCGTTAGTAATTAACAGACAATTGACTAACGACCGTTAAATAATAAAAGGAATGACTAAAGTAAAAATTGGGAGTCAAGAAGGATCCGGAATACCCCTTTGGGGCTATGGCCGGTCGTGGGTTTTATGGGGTATCCCAAACCCACTCAAACTTGCTCTCTAAGTTTTGTACACTATATAAACAAACCCAGAGTCAGTGTTTTGGTACCTTTTGTACACACACAATACCCTAAATCTTTTCCCTTCTCTTTTCTTGGTGATAGCCGATCGAACATAAGACCTTTAGGGTCGATCGAAATTTTTTGATTGTCAAAAAATATTGTTTTGTGTTCTTTATTTGCATAACGTTAATTTGGTATTAGTACGTGTGTACAATGTAACACCCCCAAAATATCGCAGCGGGATGTAATATCATTGGGGTGCTACTTATTAGTACAACAATCATAATCATAGAAAATGACTTTAAATGAGACGTTTTAAAAGTTTATCATTCGATCTAAAAAAAAACACCAGAGTTACAAGAGGTCCCAAGTAGTTTTAGAATACATAATATGTAAACATGAAAGATTTTAAAAGTTTATCGAATGATAACAAAATGCAAGCCATCAAAACATTCTCCGTGCGACTTTGTGCTTGCCAAATACCTTAAGGACCTGAGATAAAACATGCTAAAAAGTCAACACAAAGGTTAAATGAAATTCACAGGTTTATAAATAATTACTAGACCACAAGATTTCAGAGTTAAAATAATAATTGCAACGAATACAATTATGGGTAAATAATAATTATTGCTCTAAGCTCATGACACGCAAACTGACTGAAGGTTCATAGAACGAACCAATGCCCTGAAAGGTAAATTGCCAATTTACCTAAATTTCAAATATAGTGCGTTTGTGGCATCTTAGCTGATCACACAAATGGGATTCGTCAATCCCAATAGGCCTATTCAGAATATTCGCGTTCACATGGAAATGATTAATGGTTCATGATACAATTAGGGACTTATTTTTGGCAATATCGGTACTTTAGCAATAATATGTTCTAATAAGCATACAGTTTAAAACACTTGTGTCCAAATTATAAAATAGCATGTATCTCCTCCAATGGGTTTATAAACAGTTTAAAGAGTTAAAGTGGGGCTATGAACTCACCAACGATGAAGTAGTAGTAGAAACGGAAGTGTGCACGTCGAGTAAAGTCGCAAAAGTCACAAACGGCCTAAATAAAATATAACACGACTTAGGCTCGGGGAAATAATATATGATGCTTATACTTAAATGTTCATACAGTAAATAAACTTATAATACCTTATGGTAATTTAGTTAGGAGTTTTATAACAAGTCGCGGTTCAAAAAGATATTTATTTATGTTTATATGGGTTAAAATTACAAAGCTGTTAGAATTTTAATAAAATTTCCGCACTAATCGGGCCGCCATTTCTAAACCGTAAAGGGTAAATTTATGAACTTTATATGCTTGGAAAGGTATGAATCTGTAAATCTCAAAAATCAAGGCCTCACCTAACTGAGAACTTCATAGCAAGGGTGAAATTACTAATTTACCCCTGTGTCTCTATGCAGGAAAATACAGCCTGCACTTAGGCTTACCAAAATGAGCGCATCTTTTTATCTACAGACCCTATGGACCTAAAAATAACGGGAAACGTTTTCTACATGTCTTAGCTCAAACTTTCATGTTTGACCAACATAAGGTTCTGGGTAAAATTTTAGAGTAATTGGCCTTTCAAAACTGATATACATTTCTGGATAACTTTTAGTGTAGATTTTCTCAAATATTCATCGTGACGTTTTAGGATGCAAGGCTTTCGAAAAAATGACCCTGAGACATAGTAATAACTCAATATATTTTTATTTTTGACTCAAGACTCACTGAGATAAAATGGGTGAGTCATTTTTCAACAAGTATTAATTTGGACAGATTCATCTTTTCAAAATAATGTTTTCTAGGGCTCATAAGCTATGTTTTTGTGTATAATTTGATGATCCCAGTTGAGCTTCACGATCTTATTAATTACTTTAGATAAATCTAAGGTAATCGGTATAGAAACTGATCTTGAGTTGTATATCAAATATTATGCGGAAACTAATACTTGATCTTAAGAAGAATAAACACAAACGAATTATCAAACAACACTTCAATATATTAATACGATTGCTCTGAATAGCAATAGGGTTACAAGAAACCTTGAAGTGTAAAACAATACGTATGCTAAGATAATCGATATCTAACCCTAACCCTAGAACCTCCTTTTATAGCGTAAGGAGTCCTAGTCGGTTTACAAGACTTCCTATACAAGAAAAATATTCATACGTATCTTTTCTATACTTATCCTTAACATACTATACATATCTAATAAGCAGCAGAGTAATTCTTCTAGCAGCAGAGTCTTCGTGAGCTAGCAGCAGAGTTACACTTGCCTATTATCCCAAACAGCAGAGTTCTTGTGCTAATCAGCAGAGTCACATAACTATCCAGCAGAGTTATGTTTCTCGAATCAGCAGCATTTTAGACCCAACAATCCTCCCCTAAACTTGATATTTTTCTTCAAAAATCATCAAGTTTCCTTAAATCCAGATAACCACCAGGAGGATGCTTCCAAACACTTTACTGTTTTGATGTCTTTGATTCAAGAATCTTCTCATATTTTGTTATCAGTTTATAAGCCTGATTATCTGAAAAGAAATCATTCTGCAATGTCAACATTCCAGGCTTCAACATCTGAGAAATCACTGCTGTATTGTTATTCAAAGGGTAATCCTTCTCCACAAGCATGTAGACCTTAACACCCTTACAAACCAATTCATGTACTCCACAAGATTGATACAAATACCACCTATCAACTCTGGAGTTCAACAAATCTCTCCATTCAATATCTCTTTCATCAGGTTCAAACATGTTCTTTAAAAAGTAATAGTGAATTCTTTCATACATCACCTCTGGTCTAGTATCACCATACTTTTCTTTATATAACCTCCACATCTGCATCACATCATCTCTATCCATAAAATGTAGCATCTGAGAAAATCTAACAAATCCATAATACAGATTATTAGACCTCTTAAACTCCCAGTAAGCTTCACTTCCATCCCTGACTGTATGTGCATAAGAGATGATTGAATATTTTGTATCTAAAGGAACTGCATTAACTATCTCTGGTTCCTCTTGTGGTACATGAACTGTGATATCCATTGTTCTTTTCATATCCTCAGCAGTCACTTCCTCAAAATGATGCTCATTACTTTCTTCCTTTTCAGAATCACTCTTTGACAATGACTCAGTCTTTCTCTTCTTTCTAGCCATCTGCTTTATTCTCTTACCTGTCCTCTTATAACCAATAACCTTCTTAACTTCTTCTCTTTCAAACTCCATGGTTTCCTTGTCATCTTGTTTCTTTGAAACACTTCCAGATGCTTTCACATTGTCAGATCCCATAACCTCTGGCTTTCTTTTCTTTTCAGAAAATTTTCTTGGATTTAGCTTAGCATAAGTTTCATAAAATTCCTTTTCAATTAAAGCATCTGACTTTCCTTTGAAATCCTTCATCTGATAGCCTCTTGCATTCTTCAAATAGTACTTCATGTCATTAACTAATGCTTTCCTTGAAGATGACTTTCCTTTGTAACCATGTTTCTGTGCTTCTTTAATCCTCATAATCAACTCTTCCCATTTTGCTAACCCATTCATTCTCAGTATAAACTCAACAAGCTCTTTTGTCTTTTCAGTTCCATCCAACTGCTCATCATTTGATATCAACCTAGCTTCACCTCTTACAATCATATCAGAATCAATGAAATACTGCAATTGTTCATCTAATTCTTCTTGATTAACTTCTTTAAATGTAGAGCTTTCCATAAGATCAAACTGATTTCTTTCTTCATCAGCTGCAACACTTCTTGCATATTCTTCATCCTTAGCAATCTGAGCTTGTTCATCAGCCAACTTTTGCATCCTTTTAAGCTTTTCAGTAGTTTCAGTAGCAGATTGTTGTGATGTGGATGTTTTAGTTCCTTTGTTCATGTTCAGCAGTACTTGAGCTAAAGTCATCTGTTCATCATCTGAATCAGCAGAGTCCTTTACACCAGCACTCTTCTCAGTATCATCAGCAGAAACCTTTAACCCATCAGCAGAGTGTTCTGCACCAGCAGAGTCAACCTTGTCTTCTGCACCAGCAGAGTCAACCTTGTCACTCTCATCACCAACATTTTCAACAAAATCTTTAACAACCTCCCCTGAACCCATTACACCTTCCTGATCCTGATCATTCACTTGAGCCTCCTGATCATTCCTCCCCTGTTTGGAAGCATCCTCTTCCAAACTTGGTTTGGAACTCTTCTTTAGCCTCCCCTCAAGGTGTGTAACCCTTAGCTTAAGCCTTCTTATTTCAGCACCTTGAGTAGCCTTAACTGTCTTTAACTCCTTTCGAAGACTAAGGACCTCCTTTGACAATTTTGTACAATTATCCGTCAATTCTTTTAATTGTTTCATGATATCCTCACAACTTCGGTCTGTGTAACCTGACCCGAGAGGTTGATCATTGGAATTGGCATTATGTACTGGTGTTTTAACCGTCAAATTCTCAGTGTCATGTTCAATACTAGCATCAACACTTCGACCTGTGTGACCTGGTCCGAGAGGTGTATCATATGCAATGTCAATATGTACATCAGTGTCCATCAATTCAATAGTTTCATCTCTGTCCTCATCACTTCGAGATGTATTACCTTCTCCGAGAGGTGAATCTTGGGACACAAACTCAGTCTCAACCCTAGGTCGATCATCTGAGCCCCCCATAGAAGCCATTTGGCTGGGGTTACCACCAGTTGTGTCAGGTTCCTGAGAACCTTCTACAAATGATGTTGCCATGGTTGAGGTCTTAATTATGTTGACACTGTCCTGCTCAACTACTAAGTTGGAAACAGTAGTGCCAGCCTCTTCCATCATGATACCTCCAACACCTGTATCAGCCTCATCTGCATCCATACTAACATTGGCCTGAGGTAGCACAATGTTCTCAAGTGGTGAAGTCCTAGGTGATTGGGTGTTTTGGGTTTCATGTGACACTGATTCATTCAAACTTGTTGATGAGGATGTGTGATAGGAAGCTGTGGGTGTACCAGCCTCTTCATCCTCATTCACTGCAGCCACTACATTCAAGATGTGCTCAGTTAGGGGAGTTATAGTGCCAGAAAAACCTTTCCCATTCTTCTTTAAAAATGCAAACATCTTGATTGCCATTCTACTACAGGGCTCAACATTTACATGCCTCAATGGTTCCCTTAGCTGTCTGTTTATAATAAGTTGTAGAAACCTTGGGTACAAGTAAAACTTCTTCTTAACAAACTTCTTCATCCCCTCAAATATCATAACAGAAAAATCAAAGGGTTGCCCTGTAGCTAAACACACTAAAGCCATAGCTTGAGAAGCACTAAACTCACTCCATCCACCTACTTTGGGAAACAGGCAGTGTTGAAGTGTATGTAGCAAAAACTTCCAATGTGGACAGAGACGACCTTTCAAAAATGTACCACCAACCTCAGGTCTCTCATATCCAATAGTCTCAAGCTCAGTCATAACAGTTTCTGAGGTAAGGGTAGGGGGTGTTGGTATGCCTGATAAGCGCAAACTTCTCTTAATTGTTGTTTCACTAACTACAATATTCTCCCCATCTACACTACCTATCAATCGTTCCTCACCATCTAGTACATCCAACTTAACAGTTGACCAAAATTGCTTCATATGAGATGTATAAATGGTAGGATCAGCTGTTAACGCATACCTTAACTTAGAAGCACTCAGAAAATCCATAACCTCATAAAATCCATCAGCTGCAGTAACCTTACTAAGAAATGCTATCTGATTGTGTTCATCGGGAAACGTTCTTTGCGCCATTTGATTTGGGGTTTTTGGGTGAAATGATATGAATTGATGATCTTGGGTGAAGGTTGAATGGAATGTTGAGCAATTAAAATGTAATGAGATCAAATTGGTGAAAGATACCGTTTTGATCTAATTAGGTTTAAGAACGCGCCAAAAGTTTCAGTTTGACCCTTCAACTTTCAAACTCATCAGCAGAGTTGCGATAGTGTTGACCAAAAGTCAACTTTCCCAATATCTTCAAAATCACCTCCTTAAATACCATACCAACTCCACATTTAATTCCATAAATCCTTTAATCTCTAAATCAAATCCCCAATTCACAAACCCTAACTCAACATCAAAAAATCATGAGTTCTTCAAAAGCTCCAATCATTGAGATCTCCTCAGATTCCTCATCCGATGACTCACAAGGGTGGGCAAGCTATTTTCCTCAAGGTTATCTAGCAAGTTCATCGACAGCAAAACCAAAAGGCAAAGCTGTTGAGGAAGATGAATATTCCGACCCACTTCCATCAACACCATCCTCCTTTGAGGATTCTGATAATGATAAAAGAACAAAAATTGATCCTCCACAGCATCCTTTGACCGCTGAGCTGCAGAAACAAATGGAGAATGCCGCCGCTGCCTTTGCGAAGAGTGTCCACCTGCCTCATCCAAAGCCAAGTACTGTTGAGCAGAAACCCCCTGTTCCAAAGAAGAAGAAGCAGCAGAAGAAATCAGCTCCCTCAACAAGCCAACAGCAGAGTCCACCTCCACGACCAGTAGTACTTGCACTCCCCTGTCCAAGGGTGTTTGAAGCCATGGGCACTAGGGGACCTCGTAGCAAGGTCATGCCTGACTTTGCTAGGATTTAGGTTGTGAATCTTTGTATTTTGTTGTCTTTTGATCTGTCTTTTGTATGGAAACAGTATGATGTACTTATGCCTTTATGATCAATGAACTTCCTCTTTTCATGCTTTACTTGATTGTGTATGTATATGTATCTGCAAAAGGTTAGTAGCAAACAACAAACACAAGCAAGAATATTCCATAATAGCAGCAGAGTAGCATAGCAGCAGACAACTAATCAGCAGACTTTGACTAAACACCAGATAATGACTAATCAACAGCACAAATCCTTACAAAAATTTTACAAAAACATACAGAGATAAGATGGTTAAAGATTAAAGATTTATCATGCCAATACTAGCAACTAAAAATTGAAATCTACTTATATCAAAACTTTTGGTAAGTAAATCAGCAACATTGTTGTCAGTATGTATTTTAACCACTTGAATAAGCTTTTTCTCATAACAATCTCTAATAAAATGATGTCTTATCTCTATGTGTTTTGTTTTAGAATGAAAAACAGGATTTTTGATAATACACATTGTGCTGTTGTTGTCAATAAAAATTTTTGTGTTCATGAAATTGTACCCATAATCCAGCAATTGGTTCTGAATCCAGAGCACTTGTCCACAGCAGCTAGAAGCAGCAACATATTCTGCTTCAGTTGTCGAATTAGCCACCACTGTTTGTTTCTTACATTGCCAAGAGATCAGCCTATGTCCAAGGTACTGACAGCCTCCAGTGGTTGATTTTCTATCCAAAGTAGCTCCAGCATAGTCACTATCTGAGTATGCTATCAAGTCAAATGGTGAATTATTAGGATACCAAAGACCCAATTTTGGTTGGCCCTTTAGGTACCTAAAAATTCTTTTGACTACTTCCAAGTGTGAAACTTTTAGGGACACTTGAAATCTAGCACAAGCACACACAGAAAACATAATATCTGGCCTTGAAGCAGTCAGATACATCAATGAACCAATCATTGATCTATACAAATGTACATCAACCTCTACCCCTTCTTCATCCTTGAGCAAAGGCTTGTTTTTATCCATGGGTGTCTTTGCTGCCTATACATCTTTGAAACCAAATTTCTTTAACATATCAGCCACATACTTGTCTTGGCTAATAAAAATCCCATTTGACTTCTGCTTAACTTGCAGTCCTAAAAAGAAAGTCAGTTCTCCCATAGAACTCATCTCAAACCTGCTGTGCATAAGCTTCTCAAATCCTTCACATAACACCTTATTTGTAGACCCAAAAATGATATCATCTACATAGACCTGAACAAGTAGGATATCCTTTTTGTCTTTCTTAATGAACAATGTTTTATCAATGGTTCCTCTGCAAAAACCATTGTGTAACAAATACTGTGATAAGGTGTCATACCAAGCTTTAGGAGCTTGATGTAATCCATACAGTGCTTTTTTCACCTTGTAGACCCTATCAGGATACTTAGGATCTTCAAACCCAGGTGGTTGCATCACATAAACCTCTTCAGGTATCTTTCCATACAAGAAAGCACTTTTCACATCCATTTGATACACAGGAAAATTCTTGTATGAGGCATATGCCAAGAAAAGTCTGATAGCCTCCAGTCTTGCAACTGGGGCAAAGACCTCATCATAGTCTATCCCTTCTTCCTGAGTGTATCCCTGAGCCACCAATCTAGCCTTGTTTCTGATGACAATACCTCTTTCATCTCTTTTACATCTGAACACCCATTTTGTACCAATTGCCCTTTTTCCATTAGGCAAATCAACTAATGTCCAGACCTCCTGAAGCTTGAACTGCAGCAACTCCTCTTGCATAGCTTCAACCCAACTTTCATCCTTCAAAGCCTTGTGAATGGTCTTGGGTTCTTCTTGAGATAAGAAACAGGCAAACATGCAATTCTGTAAATCCTTGTGGCTATTTCTCTTCTTAAGTGTTTGAGCAAACAATCCTTGATCAAGCAAATCACTCAACCCTTTTGATTTACTTCTAGTCTGAATAGCAGAGTGAACATCACCAATTATCTGCTCCTTTGGATGATTCCTGTGGATTCTGGTTGTTGGAGTGGGACTAACAGGTATATCAGTCTCCAAATTTGATAAATCAGCTTCAGCACTAAAAACATCAACAACTTCATCATCAGTGTCCACATATACTTCTTGTAATTCAGGCATCTCATCAGCAGAATCATCATCAGAATCACCATTTCTATCAGTAGAGTCCATTGGCATAGCAGCAGAGTTACCAAACCTAACAGCAGAGTGTTTGGGCCTAACAGCAGAGTGTTTTGGCTTATCAGCAGAGTGTTTTGACTTGGCAGCAGAGTTGAAAGAACTGCTTCTATGGTTATTCCCATGTTGCCCATCAACTTCTGACTCTTTATTTCTTTCCTTATCATCATTCTTGACATCATGAGAAGGTTCATCAACACCTTCTACATTAACCTTTGGTACTTCCTTATGAACAGCAGCATCATCTGAACTTTTTCCCTCTTTAGGAGTGAAGTACTGATCAAACGTGCTTCTTTCAATCAAAACAAACTCCTCTGCAGTTTCATCCTTCTTTGCTTGTGTACCTGCATTGGGGTTAGTTTGTGTACCTGCAGACATGTTAGTGGTACCTGCAATGACTGGTTGATAATTCATACTCTTGGTTAAAGAATCAATATCAAACATCCACTCAGGACCTTTTCCATCAACATTAGGTGTGGTTTCTCTAATTCTAACATGAAAATTTTCCACCACATGCCCAGTTCTTTGATTGAAAACCCTAAAAGCCTTACTTTCAGTAGAGTATCCAACAAAGTAACCTATGTCTGCTTTCTCACTAAACTTGCCTAAGTGGTCAATGGTGTTTAAAATAGTGACAGGACACCCAAATGGTCTAAAGAAATCTATCAGTGGTTTCCTACCATGCAATAACTCATAAGGGGTCTTATTGTGAGGTTTAACTATCTTAGTTCTATTTTGCACATAACAAGCAGTGTTGACTGCTTCAGCCCAAAAGATAGTGGGTAACTTAGACTCTGACAACATAGTCCTAGCAGCCTCAATTAATGTTCTATTTCTCCTCTCAGCCACACCATTTTGCTGAGGAGTTCTAGCCACACTAAATTGTCTAGTTATCCCTTTTTCCTCACATAACTGATTCATCACTTGATTCTTAAATTCAGTTCCATTGTCACATATGATGATCTTAACCTTGTGATTAAATAGGTTTTCTATCCTTGTTATAAAAGCCTTAAGAATGCCAGCTGTCTCATTCTTAGTTGCTAAAAAGAATACCCAAGTAAACCTACTGAAATCATCAGTGACCACTAAGCCATACATCTTTTTATTCAAACTATTCACATAAGTAGGTCCAAATAAGTCCATGTGTAACATAAACAAAGGTTCAGTTATAGAATTCACCAATTTGGACTTACAAGATGCTCTATGTTGCTTTCCCATTTGGCAAGCAACACATACTTCAGGATTCTCAAAAACCTTTGAAGGTAATCCTCTGACCAAGTTCCCTTTCACCAACTTGTTGATAGCCTTGTAGTTCAGATGTCCAAGCCTTCTGTGCCAAAGTTTGGATTCATCAATAGTGGCTTTGGCAAATAGACAAGTTAAATCTCTTTTGGGAATAATGTTCTTTATGTCCACACTGTATATGTTGTCATTTCTAGGGACTTTAAGAAGTACTAATTTATCATCAGGTATCTTAAAGTCGGGAGATAAGACAAGACATTCAGTGTCTGTAAAAAGAACAAAATTCTTTCTGTCACACATTTGTGAGACACTAAAAAGATTGAACTTTAAGCCATTCACCAAATACACTTTTTCAAAATCCAATTTTCCAGTTCTGATCATGCCTTTTCCAACAATCTTTCCTCCTTTAGGATCATTCCCAAAGGCAACATATCCACCATCCAAAGCTTCAAAATTCTCCAAATTGCTTTGGTCTCCAGTCATGTGTGAAGAGCATCCACTATCAAAAATGCATTTATCCTTTAGCTCCTTTTGTAGATTGCCCTGCACAAAAAGTAATAGAATTAGTTTCTCTTTGGGACCCAAGCCATTACTGACTTGGATCTACCTTGTGCATCAAAGTAGTCAAATTTCTTCAACTGCATTGGTGCACTGCTGTGTCTGAGAACATGATCTAAAACTTTAACTTTTGGTTTCCAGACCCAGCAAGCTGAGGCTTTAACAGCATAAAAATGATTGCCCACAACAGTATCAGTAACAACTTTAGGCAAAACAGCAGAGTCTGCCTTAACAGCAGAGTTTGCCTTAACAGCAGAATCAACTATATCCTTCTTTATGGGCACTGTTGGTGCAATAGGAGAGATAACTCTAGAAGCACCATCTTTCATCAAAACTTCCTTATTAACCATGTTTCTTTTGGGGTGAGGGTGAGTCTTTCTAGCAGAGTTTCTATGGTTCACCCTTGTGTACTGGTTCCAAGCTGGTTTCTTATAGCACTCATCTTGTAGATGTTCAAAACTACCACAACAATAACATGCCTTCTTATGTAATTGAAAATCAGTACCTAATTTATGTGAAACTAGGTTGTTGCAATTTCTCTGATTTCCCCTAGGCAAGTTATTTGTTCTTTTAGGATATACTCTAGGTGTGTTTTCATACTCAGCCATCTTCCTAGAGATACCTTTACCAAACCTAGGCTTAACAAACTCAACCTTTTTAGCCCTAGGTACTTTTGATTCAACAACAGTAGGAATTTCTTCCTTTTTGTTCTTAGAGGTTGAATCAGATTCTACTTCATCATCATCACTGTTAGACTCCCAATCTTCAATTAGGGGTGGTTGTTCATACTTTTTTAACTCAACCTTAGGTGACTCTATTTCTTTTTCACTAGTTTCAACTACAGGTTTACTAGTTTCACCTACAGGTTTAGCCCCAGACTCAGATATGAAAGTTAATGTTCTAGTGGGAGGGGCATTGGCACTAAGTTTCAAAGGGTGAGCAACAGCATTATATCCTATACCATTAAAGTGTTTTCCTAATGGTTTACTGAGAATGTCAGTTGCAAATTGTTGTTTTTCTATCCTAACAACATGTTTTTCAATCTCACTAATAGCTGAAACTCTAGCCTGTTCAGCCTCTTCTACTTTATCCATAAGAACCTTAATCTCATCATCTCTCTTGATAATTTCATTTTTCAGAATAGTGATCTGATCAAGGTATTCAATTTCAGCCTTTTTATAAAATTCTAGCTTCTCTTCTAAGTTCTTTAAACCATATGCATAACTAAGATTATCTAGCTTAAGTGTTTCATTTTCCATCTTAAGGTTTCCATTGCTAGACTTAAGAATCTCAATTGTATCAGAACATGATTTAAATGAACAAGTTGAATCATTTGATACCTCAGAGTCTGATCCAGAAGAAGAATAGGCCATGAGAGCAAAATGCTGTACTTCAGGTTCCTCTTCAGCTATCAATGCACAATTTGGACCATCCTCAGCAAGATCACTCCAATCATAATCACCTAACCCATCACATGATACCATAGCAGTTGTAGAATTTGGCTCTTCATCAGCAGACTTTTTGAAATTCTCATTGCTTCTTTTTGGTGCTTTGCATTCTCTTGCAAAGTGTCCCTTCTTTCTGCAGTTAAAGCATTCAGCCTTTGACTTGTCAAATCCCACACTCTTGTTCCTTCTGAACTTCATCTCTTTTCCAGTTCGCTTAAGAAACCTTCTTGCTCTCATAGTAAGCATTGCAAACTGCCATTGCATATCAATCTCCTCAACATCATCAGGATCAAGTTCATCCAGATCTTGAGGCATGACTGAAGTACTTGTAGTAAGTTCAGCCAAGTAAGCACAAATTGCAGCATCACTGATAGTGTTGGTGTTAGCAGAGTCAGCAGCAGAGACATGTGAACCAACAGCAGGAGCAAAAGCACCAGCAGCAGAGTGCTGTTCTTGATGTCTACCAGTAGTCTTGTTGCTTGAGGAAACAAAAGCAAGATTATTTGTGGTAGAGGATGAACTTGACAATCCTTTAACTTCAGATTCATACACCTTCAAGTTGTTATACAGATCATCCAATGTCATAGTATCAAAATCTTCCTTATGTCTCCAAACCACTGTATGAGTGTTCCATTCAGAAGATAGACTTCTCAGAAACTTTAGATTGACATCCTCTTGAGATGGCTCAATCTTCAAAAGAGCCATCTGACTTGATAGCTTATGAAGTTGATCATATGTTCCCTCAATGTCCTCAGAACTTAAAGCAATGAAAGTTTCAAACTGATGCTTCAGTAGATTCTTTCTTGATTTCTTTGTAGCTTCATTCCCACCAAATCGAAGTTCGATTGCTTCCCATAACTCCTTAGCAGACTCAATATGATTAAAGCTCAATTGATAATCATTAGGTATTCCCATCATGAGAATACTGTGAGCCTTAACCTCCAATCTTCTCTGTGCTTTCTCCTCACTTGTCTTGAGAGTCAAGACTGATCCAGTAGCAGTCTTGGTTTGCACAGTGTCGCCATGAATAATAACTTCCCAAAGTGAGTAATCAACCATTCTTATGTACTATTGAATCCTCATCTTCCAGATCTCATACTCTCCAGTCTTGAGCATGGGAACCCTTGATGCAGTAACCATGTGTGTAGAGTCGGAGTCCATTGCTTACTGTGATGATTAGCAAATCTTGTATTCAGAAATTCTTCTTGGTACCAGTTTCTAGATCACAAGCTCTGATACCACTTGATGATCCCAGTTGAGCTTCACGATCTTATTAATTACTTTAGATAAATCTAAGGTAATCGGTATAGAAACTGATCTTGAGTTGTATATCAAATATTATGCGGAAACTAATACTTGATCTTAAGAAGAATAAACACAAACGAATTATCAAACAACACTTCAATATATTAATACGATTGCTCTGAATAGCAATAGGGTTACAAGAAACCTTGAAGTGTAAAACAATACGTATGCTAAGATAATCGATATCTAACCCTAACCCTAGAACCTCCTTTTATAGCGTAAGGAGTCCTAGTCGGTTTACAAGACTTCCTATACAAGAAAAATATTCATACGTATCTTTTCTATACTTATCCTTAACATACTATACATATCTAATAAGCAGCAGAGTAATTCTTCTAGCAGCAGAGTCTTCGTGAGCTAGCAGCAGAGTTACACTTGCCTATTATCCCAAACAGCAGAGTTATCAAAACAGCAGAGTTCTTGTGCTAATCAGCAGAGTCACATAACTATCCAGCAGAGTTATGTTTCTCGAATCAGCAGCATTTTAGACCCAACATAATTTGTAAAGAACAAACATGAAAATATTTTATTTATCTTAATATTCAATATTATACGAAGTATAATAATTTTTACACAAAAATTATAAGTGTTTAACATACATGTCTTTGGTGAAAATAGATTAAACATCATAAAAATTATTACAACTCTTGCATTTACTAACACAGTCAAACCTAACTACCTATCTAAAACCTTATAATCTTATGAAAACTTGATCAAATCTTTCAAATAATCAATGTAAGAGTTGTTTACTTCTATCCTAATAATGCTATAAATAAATCAATATATGAAGAGTTTGAATGAAAAGAAAAGGTTAGGAACTAACTAGTACTCTTGGACCTTCAAGTCTAGCACTAATGTAACCAATAAAACCAAAGTCCAAGGGTGCCTTTGGTCTTGGAAACCCACGGCAGCAGCAGCAACAAGAGGAAGAGGAGAGCAAAAGTGAAAGCTAGTTTTGAGATCCAAGATTTAGTGGTTTTGAGATCCAAATGAAAGTAGTTTGCATGTAATTTAGTTGGTTTGATGGTTTAGTGAAATAATGGAAGACAAGGTGTAAGAAAACTACTACAAGTGTCCTTGTAGTTGTGTTGTTGGACGCCACCTCACATGAGGTGGTGATTTTTATCTAATTTTTGATAATTTTTTATTATGGGGTACCGTTTAGTGTATAGTTTGATCCCGGTAATTACAAACGTGATGTTTTTAAGACGCGAAACTTAAAATCGGGTAATATAAAAGTACAAAACTTACAAAAATATTAAAACTTGACAACAAAACCTATTTTGATATTTTAGGTGATCCTCGAGCTTGTTGGGTAATTATTTGATGTTTTAAAAATTGAAACCGCGCAAAACGCGAAATGTACAAAGTTTAAGTAAAAATAGAAAAGTAAAAATGGAATATTTAAAATATGATTGTAAGAAACCAAAATGCATAAAAATATATCTACTGAGTATTGTCAGGTATCGGTTTGAGTTAAATGTACGTTTAACGACGTACATGGAATAACCTATCTAGTTATTCGTAAGAGTGAATGTTGTTTCTATTAATTATCACACAAGCTACCTAGATTAACCACTAATAAGCCCTAGATCTAGAGAGAGAAAGTTAGAGAGAGAAAGAGAGTGAAAGATTGATCACACAATAATAAGGAAAGTTTAGCATACAATCAACCAACCCTCTCCCTTGGAAGGGAGGGGGTATTTATAGTTTTTACATAGACATGGGCTTAAAGCCCTAAGTAAACATAATTAACATAAATAATAAGACATAGCCCATGGGCCTTCTACACAGGCTGGGCCGTAAAACAAACTTAAAGACCTAAGCAACCTATTACATTATGATCAATACTTGCTATTACAAAACGTGTTCCCAACAATCTCCCCCTGAGTATTGGTCATCAAGTTTGCTTGACGTCGTCTTTACTTCTTTGGCTTAGACGTCACTTGAATCTTTGTTCTTTGTTCTTGTTGTGATATGATATGGTATGGTAATGATCTGCCGTCCTCCAATGGTCTTTTCGTCTTTTCCACCAAGCTCATATGATCTTTAACTTTTGTTCTTCATAATGATGTAGTTCTCTTTTCATAAGCTTGACTTTTGACTTGTGAAAGGTAAACGTACTTGATCTTTGACTTTTTAACTTTTGCTGTTTCTTTAGTTGTTGAGAGAACTCTGCTTCAAGATATGAGCATGATGGAATCTTGATGGTGGTGGATCTCGTGGACTCCATGATTCGTCTCTGCAAGCAAACAGTTAGTAATAAATCAACCGGTACTTACAAGTTTGGACTTTGAGATCGTCAACAGCATAGTGTGTAGACTTTCTCTAATCCTTGCCCAGACCGTTCTGAATCAGATACCCTTGAAAGGTTATACACGGACACACCGAAGTGCACCAAATGATTCAGTGAGTCGCTGGAGATCACCCCACGACTGTAGACCATTTTGGAGCAAGCACTAAGCGTAACCCACAAGGAGTTACCGAAGTGACCTATTGTCAGGGCTGTTTGATGTTGACCCTGGCAGGATTTCCATTCAATCATTGAGAATCACAATTGTGAATTCTCTCAAGAATGTTCTCGGCAGATTGCTAAGATCTGCGTAGGACTCTTCTTAATTTTACAACTGGTGTTCTTTTAGTTGAACAACCAGTGTATTCTAAGTGTACCTAAGAGATCTTTGATGAATCTCATGGCTCTAGACTCGATTCAGTGCATATTTTTTTGGTCGTCGGAGGCATGGAGCAGATTGCCTCCTTTTCAATATCAACACATCTCGTAGTGAGAGGTCGATAGATGATGAAGGGTTCTCCGTGTGAAATGAAACAAGTGCCTTTTGAGAGACACCTGAGTGGCTAGAAGGTTAGTGCAGTGCGTCACTGGGTCCATGACGACTTTGATCTTCAATACCGGTGATGCCCATCAACCAGTAGATTATGTATTGAACCCGGTGTCTGCCCTACGGTTGAACATATGGAGGGCTATTTCTTTTCAGCCTTTTCTTTAATTTTATTTTTAATTCTTCAACCCCTTCTTTCTCCTTTCATTTCTTTTCTCCTTTTTCAATCATACCTAGGACTTTCTAGTTCTAAACTATAGGTATTGTCCTTGGGTAGATCTCTCCGGCTCTGGCGGATCATAGGACGGTTATTCCTAACCTTAGTCACCTTATATCACCATGACTATCCTATTGTTGCCATAACCAAACCCTTTGAAAAATCTCTCAAAGTGTTTATGATTGTAAACACAAGTTTTGTTAACACTTTGAGAGTTTTGAGATTATCATAAGTACTCCCCCTTAACATGTGCTCATAAGTATTTAAATTAAATTTGCACATGCCGGGTAGAGTTAGCACTTTTGAATTGATTGATTTTCAATGAACATGATCGTCGCGAGACACGCTTACATCACTAGTAGAACTAGCTTGAAATTATTACCCGTCCAGATCATATTCAAGGAAAATCGCTCGAAATCGGTACATTCTACTCAGACATATCCTTTGCGAGACACGCTTACATCACCAGATAAACTGGCTTGAAATTATTATCCGTCCAGGACATGTCTTTTCGACTACTGACTTTTGCTATTGTCAATTCGAGGGTCAATTCTTGAGTCGAGCTCTTGTGATATTTCAGCTTTGATTTACCATATTTTAATCAAATCGTTATTCTCTCCCTCAAAAATAGCATACTTATGTTGTTTTTGTAAAACTTTTGATTAAAATATGCTCTTTTTGAGGTTTATAGGAAGAATTTCAAGAACTTTTGTTGTTTGAACAAAGATTTTCTTTCAAATACTCCCTCTTGACAAGGGAATACTTGTTCTATTGAGCAGAATTTTGAAAAACTTTGAAAAATTCTGGTTAATTCTACTCAATAGTAAGAAGCTTTCGCTCCTTTGTTCAGGATTGAGGCACTGAAGCGTACCTTAGGGTCCTTTCTTGACAGGAACGGGTTGTGCACTGTTATGTGTACACAAGCCATTATGAATGATGAAAGATTATGAAAATGATGAAATGATGAAATGGTACCAATGATTACTACTTAGGATGACGAAACGTGAGGATGTTAGGGATTCGTGCATGTCCTCCAACGTAACTTTCCAGTCGTCTCATCTGTATCTGAAACTTGATCTTATAATCACTCCTTTTCACGAACTTCACCGCTTGCTTAGCATCATTCTTGCTCCATTTTATGACTCGTAACCATCCTGTTAACAACCCCTTGCTCCGTTTTTCCAAGATATCCTCAAGTTCAGTTTTGACATTTAGAAGAGTTTCGTCACTGAACTTGCGGAGTTCTTCAAAACCCATAAATCTTGGTGACGATCTGTCCCTTGCATAATACACCCCAAACGGTCTATCCCCAAACGTGTACGACTGCTTGTCAAGATGTCCTGGAGGTTTGAAATCTGGCTTGACGAGATTCAACTTTGTTTGGTAGCTTTCTACCCCAAGATGGACATCCTCAACTCGCGTTCTGATTACTATGCTGCGGATGTAGATGAGAACCGAGTTGATGATATCGTATTGAAGGCGTCTAGGGAGATGTTCAAGTTTCCCCAGAACTTTTAGTAGATGCATATCTTCGATATCATTGAGGTTCAGGTAGGGATAGTCAGCTTCACTGAAGGTGTACTCTTGATCATCCGATCTTCTCACAGTAATCTTCTTCAGAAAGTTGTACCCAAACATAGATTCGGTTTCTGCACTGGTGATTGATAGAATCCTATCCTTGCTCCAAACATCAGTTTTGTTTTTTCTGGAAAGCATATATTTATAGAACAACCTTCGCAGATTCGGCCAATGGTAGACCCCAAGAGCAGCATCTTCATTGTATTCTTGAACTTTGTCGATCCATAGACTGCCAACTTGTTATTCTAAACCTTCTATGGCATATGAGGCTGCTGGATATTTGGTAATTGATGTTGCATATCGTTTCTTAGGGTTCGTGTTTCCATAGATGAGATAGGCTAAATTGTTGTTGAAGAAGTATGCTTTGGGTAACTTGGGATTGTTTGGATGACCAATGAGTGGTAAGGGATGGGTTTAATCATGGAGATGTAATTGTTCTTTCGGATTGGAGGCTTGTGCATTTTCCCAGTTGATGTTTTCTCCTAGAGCTCTTGCAACTTGTTCAATGTTGTATTCAAACTCCAGCTCTGTAGTTGTAACTGTCTTGAACTCTGTGAATCCACTCTTGCGAACTTGGATGATGTCAGGCAACCCCAACTTCTGGACTTTAATTGCCTTCTTCAACCGTTTTGTAAAGTCCACAATCGATCCTTCAACAGGTTCATCATTGTCATCTTCAGGAAATGCATCAACCATCTTCTCAAACCAATCAAACTTTGGAGCTAATGGATTGACCCATTCAGGTAGTGGTACGGCTTTTTCAGTAGCAGATGGAGCATTGACTTTTTGAACTTTTGTTGGAGCAATTGGAACTTCATGATCAGAACTTACATCATCATAAGATTTAGTTTCCTCGAATGCGCCGCCTTCAAGAGGGACGAATACCGATTGACTTGATTGTTTAGTTGTGCCGGAAGAATGTGCCGTGGAAGCACGTCCAGTTGAAGAAGAATGTCTCCTCCTTTTCTTCCCTTGATCCTCTGGGTCTTCCCGATGGCGCTTGACTGGTTTGTCGGACTTGCACCCTTCTTTTGGAAGACTGACTTCCTTGTCATCCTCTTTCATGGATTTGAGTAGTACTTCTTGAAGTTCTCGTTCTTTTGGATCATCCATGATTTCTTTTAGTAATAACCCTTTGAGGTTAGATCTGGATGGTTTAGGTGGCATGGTTCGAATAGTGATTGGTGTTGTCTGCATCATTTTGGCCACCGTTTTTTCCAGATTTCTTTGGACAAATGTGTTGAGAATTCCTTGAAGATTGTCATGAAGATATTGAGTGACCTCTTGAGTAACTTGAGAACTGACTGTCTGCGGGACATGAGTTTTCAAATATTCTTCTGCTGTCTTTTCCAAGTCAAAGTTATCAAGCCGAGAAATTTGGTTATCCACCTTCTCTTCTACGTTTTTGATTTGTTGTTTTATTTCTGTGTGCTCTTTTTCTTCTGCTTCAAATTTCTTTGACACATGCTCTTGAAGTATGGTAAACTTCTCCTTGAGTTCACTGTATTCATTTGTCGATTGACCAACAGATGACGGATGTGGGGATGGTGATTTGTCATCCTGTTGGTTATCAGACTTGTCTTTACTTTCATCATCTTCATTATTACTTTCATCTTCATCACTTTGACTTTCATCTTCATCACTTTTGCTTTCTCCTTCTCCTTCTTCATCATCTTCTTTATTTTTGTTGTTTTCAGATTCTTCAGACCCAGACCCAGATACTGATTCATTCTCAGACTTTCCAGATTCACTCTCTGATTCACCAAGTGTTTCAGACTTTGCAGGTTCAGACTCCTCCTGTTCTTCCTCAGGAAGTGATGTTGTACCTTCACCTCTTCTCATTTTCTCACGTCTTTTTCCATCTTCTTTATGTTTCAATAAGCTTTCTTTTGAGGCTTGCTTCATCTGTTCTCTTTCTTCTTTGTCAGTCAATGGTGGTTCAATTGGTGAAAATTGTATATCTGAAAACTTGATCTGCTTTCCTTTGCCTGGTTTCAATCCCTTGTCTGATTCTGACAATGTAGATTTGAACTTCTCAATATCTTTCTTATTCTTGCCTTTCCCAAGGTCTACATTTTCACCTTCCTCCTCCTCACTTGATTCATCACGAAGTTGCATTGCTGGTGAGGCTTTGGGAACCACTTTTCTTTTCTCAACTGTAGTGGCTTTCTTTGAACGAGAAATAGTGGCTCGAGCTGGGATTGATTTACTCTTTCCTTTTGGTGATTTTGCCCCTTTGGGTACAATTCCCACCTTTTTGGCTTTCACAGCTTCATCATACTTCAAATATGCCTCAGTATTCATCAGTTCTTCAGTTAACATGGTTGGTGGAATTCGTGCACCTTGTTTCTATGTGTTGGATTGCTGTGTTTTGATTCTGGTGAGAATGTAGTCCTTATCTTCAGTGTGTAGTTTTCCATAGTCGGGTCGATTGAGTTCAGGATGTATATTCATGAAACGTGAGATCAGAAGTTTGGTGAATCTGGGAAATTGAAATATGTAATCTTTATTTTGATGAAATTTGTGACTTAGAAAGATCATGTCTTTCCAGATGTATTTGACGAAGTCTAGATGTTTTAGGTTGATAACTCCACAGAAGAATTGAAGATGCTCAAGTCGAGGGTGTTCCAGTCCGGTGGTTTTTCCAGTGATACAATGGATAATAATTGAGTACAGGGTTAACCATGGTTGTGGAAAGTATTTCCTCTCAACTTTGTAGAGTGATACGAGTGCTTCTTCTGTCTCATCATAACCCATAAGCTGAAGTGTTTTGACCATCTCATCAAAAGTTGGGCCATTCTGAAACTTCTTCATTTTTCCTGTTTCTTCTTTTGGAAGTTCCAGTACATTCCTTAGAGTTTCAACCTTGAATGTGATCTCTATATTATTCAAAGTGACGGTTATGCTTTCTTCGTCTTTGCCAATGACCATAGAATGCCACAACTGGTTGAGATAAACTTCTGGTACACTTGCAGTGTTTGTCAAAGTAGGTCTGATGAAGTGTCTGTCAAGGATTTCTACAATAATCTGGCAAGTTTCATGACATTGTAACTTCTTGAAGTGTACTCTCGAGTTCGAATGGCTGATCTTTTGTTCATTCTCTTCTGGAATGATTGGTTTTCGGGTAACAGATGCTTGAGACATGGTTTGAGACATGATTCACCTGATCGTTACAAACACCAACAACAATACACAATGGACATAGTATATATGTGTTAGTGAGTGATAAAGTTTTCATGATATTATCCAAATAGATTAGTTCTTATAAATATTTTCACATGCTCAAGTTTGTAAAGATTTTAAGTTTGGAACAAGTTTACAAGTTAGTTAAACTTGACAAAGATGGGACAAACTTAGAAGATTTAGAAACTTGATAACATTAGAAAATCTTTATAGAAACTAGATAAGTTTAAGAATTTTGAAATGCATAGAAACTCGATCAACATGGTTACTCGATTAGCACAGAACTCAATCAGCATAGAAACTCGATCAACATAGTTACTCGATTAGCATAAAACTCGATTAGCATAGAAGCTTGACTATCATAAGAAACTCGACTAACTGATTATCATAGAAACTCGATCAACTGATTATCATAGAAATTCGATCTACTTAAGATACAAGTTTTACTAGAGAAACTCGACTAAGTAACTCGGCTAGCTTAAGAAACTCGACTAGGTTGAGAAACTCGACTAGATTGAGAAACTCGACTAAGTGGAGAAACTCAACTAAGTGGAGAAACTCGACTAGAGGAGAAACTCGACTAGAATAAACTTGACTAGAGGAGAAACTCGACTAGAGGAGAAACTCGACTAGAGGAGAAACTCGACTATGAGAAACTCGACTATGAGAAACTCGACTACGAGAAACTCGACTAGCTTGACTGTTGTCTCCTAACTCGGAGACAAAGTCGATTAACTTGCACAAACTCGATCATCTAAACAAGCTTGAGTAAGAAACTCGATCAAACACATTCAGAAACATGATATTCAAATTTTATGCATATCTGTGTACCAAAACACTTATCATATGATTTATCATTTAAAACAAGCATACTACAACAATCAAACAATCTCAACACCTTACTTGTTCTTCACAGTCTCACCTATGTGACTGCCTTAAACCCTAAAAACATTCAATCAGTCCTACTGGAGTTATGGAATCTAATTAATCATGTGCAATATCTTCATAAACATGTAATGAACCTTTTACACAAACACAATTAGATCAAACAACATCCACCAAGAAACTCCCAAATCGGTTCTATAAACCCTAATTCGCAAATCTTAAAATTCAATCACAGAAGCAGCAATAGTATGATGATAGTGCCTAAAGGATCAAATTAAAACACTTACAAATTATCATAAACTAATAATCTTTAATTCTTGAGAGTTAAGCGTTTTTGGCGGGCTGGGAGGTTTTTAGAGTAAGAGGGAATAATGATTGTGTGGTTGTGTGTTTGACTGAGGTCAGACCATTACCCCCACAATTGTAGCAAGTGATGGAAATATTAGCAATCCCTTTCCCTTTGTCAGCAAACTGATTCCTTCTCTGAGAATTTCACATACTGTTTCGACCACTTCCTGAGCTGAATCGTTGACCTCCTGAATTCCCCATGTTTCCTTACCCAAACCTTCCTGAAGACCTATTCTGAATCTCTACTCGTCCATCATTGATGACTGCTTGATTTCTTGTATTCGATGAAGATCTCAAACGATTGTTCGATTTGTTAGAAAATTTGCTGAATGCACGAGCAATCAGTGCAAATCCTTTATTCAGAGATTGAAAGGCATCATCTTCATCAGTGTCAACATTTGAGTACATGTTGTAATCAGTGTTGTCATATTGGATGAGTTGATTTTCTGGGTATTGAGATGGTGCTTCATAAGGGACAATTTGGTTTGACGGTTGAGGTGCAAAGCCCGAATGAGGTGATGGTGGTGGAACAAACTCCTCGTTTGGTGCAAAATGAGATTGAGCCATGAGAGCAAGTGAGTTTGGAGTAGGTGCTAGTGAGAATCCTCCATGTGCAACTCGATCCTTATCAACCTCAGATTGGTGTTGTTTTAGGTAATCATATAACAACCCATAAGACACGTCATTGATCTTTTTAGCTTGATGAACGAATGTGACGTACTTATGCCAATCTGGGCCGAGGCATCCCAAAAACTTGGAGTTGATAGCAATCTTTGGTAAGATGATATTGTGGCGATCCAGATCATTAATGATGTTGGTGAAATGGTGATATTATGATTCCAAGGATTCCTCAGGTTCGATCATGAAATGTGTGTATTCCATGTACAACTTTGATTCCAAATCCTCTTGATTCAGTTCAGTACCTTCCATAAGCAGATGTACGTGCTCCCACATGTCCTTGGCTGTCTTTTGGGCATCAATACTCCTAAAGATAGGATTGGGAATCCCTTGGAGTATATAAGACATAGCTAGCTCATTGGCCACTTGTTGTAGAACTTGTTCTGCAGTTAGTTGAGCTAGAGGAGTGAGGGTTGTTGTCGCTTCTTTTGGAGGAACTTGAGTTGGATCACCGGGAATGGTTGTTGTAGGTGCTGGATATGGTCCATCAATGATGACTTTCTTCATATATTTCCCATGAGGTTTCCTTAGTTCAATGAAACGGAGAAAACGACTGGACCACTGCACATAGTTTCCAGGTATGAGCATAGGTGGTGTGTCTTGAGAACCTGCTTCATGCCTCGATTGCTGACTACTTATGGCTTCACACATTTTGGTAAACCAGTGTGGTTCTCTGGAAGATGGTTGGTAGTTCTGCATTGGTTGTGGAATAAGTTGTTGTTGCTGAAGGAATTGATGTTGATGCATGAACATTTGATGTTGTTGATACTGTGGTTGGTATGGTGGTTGATACTGTTGTTGAGGATATTGCTGCTGAAATGGTTGTTGACGGTACTGTTGCTGTTGTTGATTGTAGAAGTTGTAATTATATGGTGGTTGAGATATTGTGAAGTAACTTGTGGATTTCATTATCTTTAAATGATAATAACGGTTGTTGTTGTAGATTAGAATGATTAACGGTGGAAAACGTGAAGAGACTATGAGGATTTTACTCTAGAAACTCGGAGATTTCAAACGTTGAAACTCGGAGGATTTTACACTGGAAACTCGATTAGTCTCACAAGAAATCCAGAAACTCGATCAACCTACTGTAGAAACTCGATCAACTGAAAGAAGCTCGATTAGTCCAAGAAGCTCGATCAGTCCAAGAAACTCGATTAATGCAAGAAACTCGATTATGTCAAGAAACTCGATTAGTCAAGAAACTCGATGTCAAGAAACTCGATTAATCAAAGAAACTCGATTAACCTTATCAAACTAGATTACTTTATTTAACTCGATGAAGTAATCAAACTTGATATTAGAAACTTGATGATCCACAAACTCGATCAAGTAGAAACTCGACTAAGTTAGAAACTGGATCACTCGAAGAAACTCGACTAATTCACCTAACTCGATGAATAGCCAGAAACTCGATCAAAGAAACTCGGTTATACCAGATACTCGATCACCTTCAGAAGCTCGATCAATGAACAGTAACAAATCGGATGAACAGTACGTGAACAGTAACTTATCGGATTTTTTATTTTTTCTTAAATCTAATCTTTTAACAACCTAAATTACCCCTAGACGAATGATACCACTTGTTGTTTCTATTAATTATCACACAAGCTACCTAGATTAACCACTAATAAGCCCTAGATCTAGAGAGAGAAAGTTAGAGAGAGAAAGTTAGTGGAAGATTGATCACACAATAATAAGGAAAGTTTAGCATACAATCAACCAACGCTCTCCCTTGGTAGGGAGGGGGTATTTATAGTTTTTACATAGACATGGGCTTAAAGCCCTAAGTAAACATAATTAACATAAATAATAAGACACAGCCCATGGGCCTTCTACACAGGCTGGGCCGTAAAACAAACTTAAAGGCCTAAGCAACCTATTACATTATGATCAATACTTGTTAATACAAAACGTGTTCCCAACAGTGAATTTACTTAAAAAAATATTTAGTAAAATTAAATAATTAAATAATGACCTCAAAATTGTGAATTGTTACAGTACCTAATCCTTAAAGGGAATCCCGTCCCGGGATTCAGTTCGAGTTAGATGTCGATGATGTGTTAGTGAAAAGGTGTGGATATTTCCGATGCATTTGGTCTTCTCTTTCCCAAGTGTATTCGGGTCTTCGTCGAGAGTTCCAACGAACTTTGACAATAAGGATACGGTTCTGCTTCAGTCGCTTGACCTCTCGGTCCATGATTTCTATAGGTTCTTCGACAAAATGTAGTTTGTCGTCAAGTTGAATCTCCTCTAGTGGAATGTCGAGGGTTTCCTCTGATAAGTATTTCTTCAGGTTCGAAACGTGGAATGTATTGTGTACTATACTGAGTTATGGTATAAGTTCGAGTCGGTAAGCAACCGGTCCATCTTCAGCCAAAATTTTGAAGAGTTCAATGTACCTCGGGTTCGTTTTTCCTTGTTTCTCGAAACGTATCACGTACTTTCATGGCGAGACTTTCGGTATGATTATATCTCCAACCTGAAATTTTTAATGGATTACGTGTCACATTGGCGTAACTCTTCTGACGACTTCGTGCGGCTTGCATCCTATTGTCTGGGGGTGTTGCTCCTAAGCCCTGATACGTACTAACGATCAATATAGATGGGACAACCACGTAGGCATACTAATAGTCGAAAGAAGTAGATATCAATGTCAAGGAAGAAATGATACTCACAAAAAGAAAAAGAAGGGAAAAAAATGAATTTCAATACATTTGAAAGAGCTAATGAATCATAAAAATAGTAATGTGATTCTGCCGTGTGTAATATTTAGGAGCAAAGATTGCTTAAAAGGGATAGATTAAATATCTGTATGAACAAAGGAGCAAACCATTCTCAATCAATGCAAATGAAGGAATTGATGAATAACAATAATGGATCAAAATTAGATATTAACAACATTTGTACTTATCATGATCAAAGAGTGCTCGAAAGAAAGACAGGTATTTGTACGAACAAAGAAACAAACCGTTACCAACCGATGCAAATGGAAGGATCAATGAATTTTAAAACAATAGTGAATAGATTTAGATATCAATATTATTCGTACTGGTATGAGAAAGGAGTGCTCGAAACAAAGATTTGATATTCGTACGAATAAAGAAGCAAACGAAAGAGTGTGTAAAAGAGAAGCCAATGACTCAAATTTACGCAAATAGAATAATCATAATTTATCACAATAGTAAAGAGAAGAGATATAGAATATCAACACGAAGGAATTCAAATAACCGAGAGAATCAATCGAATCAAACCAATAGCCAAAAGAGGCCAATACTGAAAGACAAAATTCTAAATGAGTTTTAATAATAATGAGACAGACAATATTCATTACGAATGTCAAATGAGAATGAACAATGAGAATCCATATCTAAGAAGGATAATATACATCATGATTGTTAAGAGAGATTAAGTGAAATGGACAAGAATTGAGAAAGCAATAAGCATTTCAATATGTTAAATGAGAACAAATGAGATAGACAATAAATGTGAAAGCAAATGATAAATAAGGAAGACAATAAGTGTCACGAAGGAGATCAAACAATAAAAGATGAAGTCCATAAATATTACGAATGTTAAATGAGAATAACTAAGAAAATCAATAAATGAGAAAGACAATACGTATCTCGAATGCTAAATGAGAAGAAATGAGAACGAATAACAAAAGACAACTGACAGCACGAATGCTAAATGAGAGTAAACAATTAATGAGAACGATAATAATTGAAAAAGAAAATAAGCATTGTGAATGCTAATTGAGAATGAATGGGGACCAACAATAAATGGGAAAAGCATTACGTTGTAAGCATGCATGTTAAATAAGAAAAAATATAAAATGAGAAAGACATTGAGTATTATGAAAGTTGATTGAGGATAAATGAAAACAAATAATAAATGGTAAAGTCAATAAACATCACGAATGTTGGTTGAGTAAAAATCCGTACTTGGCTCCTCGAGCTTTACTCTGCTCCAACGAGACTGTAGGTTGGCTATCACATCTCGTGTAATATCTCTCATGATGTGCCATGTGTGTCACCAGCGATGGGATACTATGGTGGATGGGCTCTCTGGTGATAAACTCTGGTCGGGTGGGAGGAGTAGGTGTAGTAGTGGTTCTCCTCCTCATCTTCTGAGGGGTTCTTCTTCGAGTGATTGATTTTCTGGTTTGGGTTCACACTCCATAGCCTTGTCCTCGAATGGCTCTGTCTCACTATCGGACATCAGTATATAGGTTGGTGAAGTGGGTGTCAAAATGGTGGCCGACAATTTCTCCAATTTGTCCTTGGAATCGAAAGATAGCATTAAGTTAGAGTAAACACTGCTGTCAAGTTTCGGCGTTACCTTCCTGGCGGCGTAATTCTTCAAAACCAAAAGGAGTTAAAAAGAATGAGATATTATAAAGTCGTGTTCCAAGGCGGCACGTTAAAGTCAAGTTCTAATCAACCGGCGTGTCTTTAGGTGATGGTTTACGAGGCGACGTAGATGTTCCATGAGTATAGGTAGAATGTTTAAACTCGTCTCTAGAGACAGATAGTAAGACAATCGAGGGAATTCGATAGACTGTAACGGGTTTGTGTAAAATGATGTTATGAAAGATCATGAAAAGTTTTAGCGAATCATGGAATTACTCGTAATGTTTTGAAATTAATTGAGACCATTGTTTTACTCACAATGTCTTGAAAACAAATGAGATCGTTGTGTCATCCACAATGTCTTAGAAAAGTTTTAGAGATCATTAAAATGTAAGTGTAGGTATGTGATCGGGGAAAACAGGGTTTGACCTGAAGTTCTGGAAACGAGTATAAGAGATCAAAATCAATCAAACGTTT
Organism: Artemisia tridentata subsp. tridentata; assembly: GCA_021014915.2. Classification (NCBI taxonomy): domain Eukaryota; kingdom Viridiplantae; phylum Streptophyta; class Magnoliopsida; order Asterales; family Asteraceae; genus Artemisia; species Artemisia tridentata. The sequence goes on from CP139509.1 coordinate 81,205,619, forward strand.
ATATAAATAATCTTTTATATAAATAAATAGTGATCAAAAGTCAATCAAGTGTATATATTAATATTCTTTATATATAAATAGAATAATGGTGCATAAAATTGTGCATAAGTGTTCGGAAAGTATAAGCGCACGGAGAGTGTAAGGCAATGCAAAGTGGAGTAGTTAAAATATAAGGAGTGGTTATAGTCTAGGTCTAAAAATGCGGCCTGGTTCTCTATAACCATGGCTCTGGTACCAATCCGTAACACCCCCAAAATATCGCAGCGAAATGTAATATCATTAGGGTGCTACTTATTAGTACAACAGTCATAATCATAGAAAACGACTCTAAATGAGACGTTTTAAAAGTTTATCATTCGATCAAAATAAAACATCAGAGTTACAAGAGGTCCCAAGTAGTTTTAGAATACATAATATGTAAACATGAAAGATTTTAAAAGTTTATCGAATGATAACAAAATGCAAGCCATCAAAATATTCTCCGTGCGACTTCGTGCTTGCCAAATACCTTAAGGACCTGAGATAAAACATGCTAAAAAGTCAACACAAAGGTTGAGTGAAATTCACAAGTTTATAAATAATTACTGGACCACAAGATTTCAGAGTTAAAATAATAATTGCAACGAATACAATTATGGGTAAATAATAATTATTGCTCTAAGCTCATGACACGCAAACTGACTGAAGGTTCATAGAATGAACCAATGCCCTGAAAGGTAAATTGCCATTTTACCTAAATTTCAAATATAGTGCGTTTGTGGCATCTTAGCTGATCACACAAACGGGATTTGTCAATCCCAATAGGCATATTCACAATATTTGCGTTCACATGGAAATGATTAATGGTTCATGATACAATTAGGGACTTATTTTTGGCAATATCGGTACTTTAGCAATAATATGTTTTGATAAGTATACAGTTTAAAACACTTATGTCCAAATTGTAAAATAGCATGTATCTCCCCCAATGGGTTTATAAACAGTTTAAAGAGTTAAAGTGAGGCTATAAACTCACCAACAATGAAGTAGTAGTAGAAACGGAAGTGTGCACGTCGAGTAAAGTCGCAAAAGTCACAAACGGCCTAAATAAAATGATAATTTTCCCACTAATATTTTAATAATAAATGTCAATTTATTATTACACAACTGTTAGACTAAACATTTATGTGTTTACATAACTATTACGGGAAGCAAACACGCACACAGTAGCGTACAATAACTCACCAAAACTATTTGAATTTATCAGTAAAAGTGAGTTTATCACTTTCTGACAGTTACATACACCAACGTAACAAAAACAAGAGGTTATCTTGTTTTTCCTGAAAACCAACACCACACGCGTACCGACACCACTTTAGTAATGGTTAAACTTTATAATTCATTTTCGGAGTCAACAAAATTTATTTTATATCAGTTTTATAAAAACGGCTCCAGATTTATGTTTTTCACGTTTACGTGAAACCGAGGTACCACGATTTTACCTCAGCACAACAGAACACGGGGTATACACAATACAATATACAATTAAAACAAACAAATAAAACCTCCCCACTCACCCACGTGATACTTTATCTTCTATATCTGTTTTTTCCTTTTCTTCTTCGATCCTCCCATCCACAACAGTCCAACCATTTTGACTTCTTCCTGGTGATAAAACCCAGGAACATCACCATCCCCATCTCCCATCGCCATCTATACACGGCATATAGTGCTTTTCGCACCTCCTTAGGTTTTGTCGATTCTTAAGTCCGCTCCATATGAGTCAAACAGCCTCGAGATCAAAGAATGGAGAGGGAGAGTAGCTCAAAATGGCGAAATCCTGTCCTTAGATGATCAAAAGAGAGCCAAAGGCTTGCCGTGTATTACCCTTTATGAACCACCAATTTCCAGTGGAAGCAACCACACAATCCCATCTCACCACAACTTTTACTTATCAATCGAAGGCTCAAGAAGATATAGGGGTGTGTGGAGTGCTTGGAAATCGGATTGGTCTTGTTGTTTCTTTCCTGAAATCGACTCTTATCCTCCTTTGTAAGGTTAAATCCCACTCATTGTTGTTGTTATTCATTTGTTGTTCTCGAATCGTATATTATTTTCTCGTTGTTGTTATGAATTATATGGTCAAGATTTATGTCGAATGAGATACTGTTATGGTGTGGCCAACAGAAGTTTGAAACTGGTAACAATTAGAACACGACTTAAGGATCAATATTGGCTCAAAAATAATGATGTGTTGTCGTTAAATAAGTTGTGTTTGGTGTCATGTTAATCTTGTAATCGAACCTTGAACAGAAAATGGTGTTAACTAAATTGATGTTCGAGTCCTTGTTAATCTTTCTAAGTCGAACCATAAGCAGTGAAATGGTTAAATAAGGTCTTGGGTGGGAAGGAAATTGATGTGTTGAGTCGAGCTTAAATCCTTGCGGCTAGGTTGTGTTCAAATTAGTGTGTTAGAGTCGAGCTCACACCTTGTTTGCTTTGTGTTATCCGCGTTTATATTCATGTGAATGGCGTTCATAAGTATTCGAATGGTTATGTTTGCGTTAAGAGTTTTGGTCAGTCGAATTCCTAGTCGAAACATGCTCACAAAGTGTTTGTAATGTGGTTCGAATAGAGTGAAATGGATATTCAAAATCTGAGTTTTGATCCGAATTGGTTCGCTCTTGTACTCAATACGTGAGTTGGGTTGTACTCAACTCAAAAGGTGTAAATCGAATGCTTATAGTTGTAAGACTTGTCATGTTGTCTTCGCCATCTTATTCGAGATTATACCTCGATTGGATGTGCCTTGAGCCATGGGTCTAAGGGCCCTCGAACTTGCGTGAAAAAGGTCCTAGTCTAAATGTCATTATACCAAACCGAGAGGCCATGTGTTATCGGTCACAAAGTTCCTCTCGAGGCTAGGATTGACTCACTCTTTACCCTTGTTGTGAGTCGACCAATGTGTCATAAGTAACACCCATTGGGTGCTCATTTCACTCATCCCACAAAGAAGTGCACACATGGACCAATGCCCATTTAAAAATCATGCTTTGGTCTGGTTCAAGGCTCGAACCTTCATCCTCGCAAGGCTGCTCAACCGAAACAAATATAAACTCATGTACTGCTTTTTCTAAATCATGTAATATACTGGATTCTAATTACTTAAGTGGGCTGAGTGCTTTAAACTGGGGATGGGCTAGCGTAAATAAATCCACCAGGCCACATTAATCTAGATTCCAAATGGCCAACTTGGACCGAAGCCCATATAACCAAAGAAACACGCACAGGCCGCTGGTTTTTGTTACATCCCATGATGGGTGTAATAAAGTCAGTCCGTGCGAATCAAACGTGGGCCACAGCCTAACTCGTTACAAACTTAAATATTATATCGACCTCGAGATAATTCGTCCCGAATACACGAGTTGTGATCGTCACCGTTCGAGTGGTCATTAAAAATCATTATCACCTCATATTCTAAAACAACTCGACTAGTATTTGTTTCGTTACATGTCATAAAGATGTAATAACTCGACTAGTATCACCTCATATATATATATATATATATATATATACATATATATATATATATATATATACATATATATATATATATACATATATATATATATATATATATATACATATATATATATATATAATATATATATATATATATATATATATATATATATATATATATATATATTATATATATATATATATTGGTTTTCAAAGCCCGCCCGATGGGCGGGCATGACTTGTAATTTTACATTTTAATTTGATCATGTATTGGTAAAGAGACATGCATATATACATTTTAATTTATTTGTTTTTTAGATTAATTTTAGATTTTAATTTAGTCATGTTGTTTGGATAGTATTATGTCACGGAAATTAATTTGTATATACAATTTTATTATATTTACAATATGATTATTGTTAATTGTTTGGATAGTATTATGTCACGGAATTTAATTTGTATATACAATTTTATTATATTTACAATATGATTATTGTTAATTTTTTTATTATTATTTTGGTTGGTTTTGTTGTGTAAATTTATATCGTATTTTAGTCATAATTTAAGATGGGCGGGCATCAATTATAAATATCTTTTAAAGGTATTAGTTAACGAATAATAAGATATAAAAGAATGGTTTTTTTCTTTTATGCGTTAACAATGGAAATTAGTTGGTCGTTATTAATTATTGAATAGTTAAAAGGTACCATTTTTTCTTAAATTCCTTTTGCTTAGAATGGCTAGACAAACATCCATGCACAATTTGAACAAAGTACTTCAAGCAATTTGAGAATATTTGAATCATCAACCTGTCAGCTATATAATTGTAACAGTTTTATAGTAAATAAAATATAGCAAGATAAAGCTAAAAACAATTCATTGTGGAGTAAATTTTACAAAATTTATTAATTAGAAGATTAACAAATTAGGACAATAGGACCCATTTGGCATATAAATGGGTCATTAGGGATCCCATATCCTCGTAAGTGTTCACTCAAGGTGATAACAAATCATATTAGTCGTGAACTCACCATTCTCTGTGATATACATCGGTGTATTATTGTATATGTGCTTGAGATAAGTCACCATCAACATAAAAGTGTATTTTCTCTTAGTTACTCGCATTGTTTTGTTTCTTGGTCGCTTTGCCACATTACCAATTCACTTCGTAGATCGCATCCCTTTGCCATTGTTTGAGTAGTTGATAATGAACTACGTAGGTTATATGTGTTGTGATCTAGACTTGAGATGGACTTATTTAACCTTTCTTGTCTTAAACGTGGTTGTCACCTATAAGCCCATAAATACATCAACAAACATCGGATAAGCGCAAAATAAAAATATCAACATTTGAAAATAGTAATTTGAAGGCCACTTACAATGGAATGACCTGTTATAAAACTCACCAGTTTTGACCTATAGCCTAACCCGGATATTTTGCCCCACTAAATTTATGTGTATGAAGTAAAATGATATGTGTGCATATTACTACCCTTATTTTTATTGTACATATGACATTCTTACAAAGCACAAATTACTGAATTCAATGGCATGAAGTTATTGGTTAATCTCACTACATGCAGACCTGGTTCTTTTATCTATATCTTTGATCCTAACTGGAAAGAAACATATAGAAAGCTTAATAAGGAACTCCATTTTTAGTATTATTCTGTAGTAACGGTAGTTACATATATGTATTAAGAAGAGTCTTTACCTGTATTTGTGTTCAAATTAGTATTTGCAGCAGTAGTACTAAACATTTTGGCTTTTTTCGTGTTACCTTTCTAGATTTAAATGAAAATGGGCATTCTTTTAATCAGTTCGAATAGGTTCAGGAAATACAGAATGTCATCAAAAGAAACAGAAACACGTATGCTACTTATCTCACTGGAATGCTACGTGTATATGTGAGGAGTCAAGTTAGTCTAAAAATAGTTATTTTGAATTATCAACTTAATGATTTTGTAAGCCCGTTGGGCATGACTTATAAGCTCTCCCGGGCATATAAGCCCGCCCTGAGGGGCGGGCATGACTTATAATTATCGTTGGCATATTTTACTATAGCGAAAGAAGGGTGGTAAAAAATGGTTGAAAATTGTACATGTTGAAAGAAAGGGTTGTACATAAAAACTTTAAGATTTCTGTAAATAAATTATTAGATATTAGTGATCGAAGGCAAAATGAGCGCCAACATAATGGGATTTCATCCGTATTCCGATGAAAGAATCAAAGAAAGAAGGTTTCAGTTTCATATAGCAATCACCACTTTCCAGCCTTAGTCAAATAGCCACCAAAGGCTCCGAAAAAATAATGAATAATACTAATATAAGGTAGTAGTTATTTTTATTGATTGTACTGTTTTTTTTATAAATATTTGGTAGTTTATTTGAAATTGCCCTGAAGGACGGGCATGACTTATAATTATCGTTGTCATATTTTAGGTGTAAGTCATGTGTCTAAAAGTGGTCGGTATGAATCACTCTCCTTTCTATGTTTTTCTATTCAACTCACCGCAGCCTGATTTTGTTCCTTCCTCGTCACGCCAAAGCGCTATGAAACATTTTCTGACGTAATCCCCATTGAGCTCAATTTATTACTCATATTTACATGCTACTTTTTTGTGTGACGGTGGTTTCTAACCTTATAGCCAACTAATCCATGGGAGGGTTTCGTCTAATTTAAGCAACAACTTAATGTACTTTATCCAGTTTCATTAAGAATAGATCGCAATAACACATTGATTTAGAACACATTTTTAACATTTACGTTTTAGTTGAGTGGTGAATAAAGACAATAATAGGTTTAGTTTCCCATCATTTTAATAAAGATCTTGGTTAATTATAAGTTATTTAATAAAGTATTTTGGAATATAAACAATATTAAAAACAAACTACATGGGTTGTTTTGATTCCTAATTGACACCTTCATTCCAGAACCTTGACAGCCGGCACATTTCATTGAAGCGCTTAACTTTGATCCGTTACTGCAGTATTTATAACTTCAGTTATACAACATAATAGAATATATGTACCCTGCTAGTATTATATAAAAGATATAAGTTGAAATTGTACACATGCAAACTTAATGCTACAACCCTGCTAGTATTATATAAAAGATATAAGTTGAAATTGTACACATGCAAACTTAATGCTACAATATAGATGATCAAGAAGTGTTAACTATACGACTATATGACCTAATAAGATCATGGACAATAACCATAAGCATTATACATTACAAAACAATAAATAAACAATTTAAATCCCCAACGAAGTAACTAACAATGAACAATAACTTTTATTGAGGCTCTTGTCTTGTGCACCATACATGTTAATTATCATTTCAGTAGCGAATATTCTTGTGCACCACACATGTTAATTATCATTTCAGTAGCGAATATGAGTAATGAAGTGGAACCTGGCAAGAGAAAAAACAATGAACAAAGCCCCATACAAAAACCAATAATAGTCACTAAAATAAAAAATACCCGTATTAATTGATTGATAAATTGACTCATGTTAGAACCTGCACCACTTTTAGAAGCTGATCTTGCTTCTTCACACTCTATCTGCAAGTGACCCCAAAAAAAAACGTTTTAGCATACTTTCTCTAATATCTTAATAAACATACTAAAAAGAATGTATTGCCTTTAAAACAGTTTGTGAGTACTTAGTTGTAGTGATGTTGCAGCGCATGAGAAGGCCACTACACTGTCATTGTAGTTGTCAATTTTCTCAAAGTTCACATCGTTCATATCTCGAGCTAGTAATGGCCCAGTCTGCAATTTCATTTAACCAACACATAAGCTAAACTTTCAGATCTTAAATCTGCTTGTTGCTTTTCATCATTAACTATTGCTAACTGTTCTTCTTGTGAAGCAATAGTAGTCTCCATCTCAAATGCAAGCACTTCCAGTTTTTTGTACCCTTCCTAAAAGAAAATTCCAAAACATGCTTAGATCTAAAGCTGGTTTTATGTACTGTTAAAATAAAAAGTTTGTTTCTAGTTCACAACCCCTTCTTATTAAGGTATTACCTGATCTACAGTAGCATTTGAGCTTCTATCCATCTACAGTAGCAACAGATCCTTTTCCTTTTCTTGAGTCAAGCATTTGAGCTTATATCCATCATAATTGAATCACATCTTCTTCCAGCAATTGACTCCCGTTTATTTATATATCACGCTCAAGAACACTCCTCTGACTATGTAAGCGTTTTATTTATCTCTCACAAGACGCTTTTTCACTCTAGATAAATGAAATGCAAATGTGAGAATGAAAAGAAAAGTTTTGGTTAATCATCATATTAAATTTCAATAAATAAGTAGTTATTGGTTACCTCGAACTTTGTTTTTTCTTGGATGATATTCCTTAATTTAGACTCTATTTTTTATTTTGTTTTCTCAAGGTCCTTTCTCATAGTTCCCTTCTCTTTAGATAAAGCAACCTTAGGGGACCATAGATAATCCACCAAAGACCACTCTCACCCACCAAACTCGCCCAAACCAAATGTTTTACTCGCTTTTGTGAACAACCATCTGCTAATATTAATAATGCATTCTCACATTTTGTTGTATTGGAGCGGAGTAAGTAACCCACAAATGCTTATTTCAAAAACAATATTATTTCGAGCAAAGATACTATTCCTAAATTATTATCCAAATTCTTAATAATAAAAAGAGGATGTGCAAATACACATTTTTTTAGTACAAATTTGGCTTTATGAATGCTCACCTTTAAGTTGGGATTTGTTGCGCGCCCCTTTTCTATTGCCATCTTGATAAGTTGACGAACCCCCTTTTGGTCAAGAACCTATAAGCAATGCAATATAATATGTGTGTCAATAACATTTGTCAAATGTATCTATGTGACTACTTATATGTATATAAACTGGTATGCAAAGAGTTGATAGTAAATATGTAGGCAGTCAATAATAAAGACAAATAAAGGAGCACATACCAAGTGTCATTGAGTTACGAAATCTTTATCACCAGTGGTGTCATCAATGATTATGGAAATTCAAATGTCGGCTTGCCTATGGTAAGGACAGAGTGTTCTGACCCTGATGCAACTCCCACAACCTTTATCCCATTAAGATCAGCAATTTTTTGTACCCAGGCTTCGTTTGGGTCCTCTGAAATTCAGCATTGTTAGTGTTATCAACTATAATCATAGATAGGTTTGTAATAGAGGTGTCAAGTTCAATCTATTATTCTATTTGTATGAAAAAGGGTCAATTTGGGTTGTAATTCATTGGCTCATTGCTAACGGGTCAAATGGTTAACATACAGAAAAGTTAGCTAAAATGAATTGGGTAGAATAAGTTGGACATTCAGAGTTGCCTAAAATCCCCATCCAAAGATAGATACTAAAGCTTACCTTCTTGATGTTCTCCCTGATTGCATATTTGCACGCACGTTGGCATATCTCAGTAATATCAGCTCCACTAAAGCCTTGTGTATATTTGGCTAGAGCTCTCAAATCAACATCCTGTTCAACCAGAGACTTCCTCATTTCTGCCTTGAAGATTTGGTGACGTGAGTCCTCATCTAGTAATGGGATATAAATTAGTTGATCAAGACGCCTTAGACGAAGCAGAGCAGGGTCGATGATATCTGGTCTATATGTGGCTCCAATAATGAAAACTGTCTTTTTAGCAGACATTCCATCCATTTCGGTCAACAGCTGATTTAGAACACGGTCAGCAGCACCGCCTGCATCTCCAGAGCTACTTCCTCTCTGCAATCATTACACACATAATAAATAACAGATAATCATGTGACCTTATCCTGAAACACTCCAACTTTCATGCAACTTGCTTCGTAACAATTAATCACCTGAGTTGCAATGTAATCAAGTTCATCAAAGAAGAGGACACACGGTGCAGAACCACGGGCCTTGTCAAAGATTTCACGAACATTGGCTTCACTCTCACCGAACCACATTGTAAGCAATTCTGGTCCTTTGATGCTGATGAAACTGGCTTGACACTCGTTTGCAATAGCCTTAGCAAGAAGGGTCTTACCACATCCAGGAGGACCATAGAAAAGAACTCCTTTTGAGGGTGACATTCCAAATTTCTCGAATTTCTCAGGGTGCTCCACAGGATATTGGACAGTCTATTACAGTTAAACAAAAAGGGAACAGATTCTCAAATAAGTGAAAAAAATGTGTGATGCGGTATTAATTAAGCTTAGTGCATGGTTTTTCATTACCTCTTGAAGCTCACGCTTAACGTTCTCGAGACCTCCAATAACATTCCAACTGCAATTGGGAACTTTCACAACCTGTTTTATGTCCAAAAACAAAAATGACAATTCATTTAAAATAGGTTCATTTAAAAGAGTAGCATGAAATAATTTTGTAAAGTATGGATACACTTACAGTCTCACGTAAAGCAGATGGGTTGCTTGTTCCAAGAGCTGTTTGGAAATGCTCATTCGAGACTGCCATTGAGTTCAGTATCTCAGCATCAATAGAGTCGCCTTCCAAATCAATGACGTCCATCTTTTCTCTAATGCATTGAAGGGCATCTACCAAATTTTAAATATCTTAATTCTAGATGGTAGTGTATTGATATTTGCCTTAAAACACATAAGATGGTCATGTACATTTATCAAGCCAAGCATGCTCCGGCTTAGTATGGTTCAACTTAGATACACCCCTGAACATGAATATTTTAGAAGGGATGATACTTACAATTTATCAGGCAACTTCCCATGGATAAATAAAAAGACCAATGCTATCATGAAAACCACGGAAATAGCAGTAATCATGTTGTACCCAGGTATTACAAAATTGTCGTAAAATCAAACAAAGCTAGGATTGCACCAGGTGTCAGCTTCATATTCCTCCACAGAAGTATTTTGGCAACTGCAAACCATAGCATAAGCAGTGTCAGATCTAATTCATTGAAATTCAGTTGGGAGCAAATCACGGGGTATGTACGTATGTTGCAGGCATATATACAAAGGCAGGCATAGATACAAAACTAAAGCATATAAATATTCGGGCATTGTTGAGCTACAGTTAGGCATCAAAAGCAACTTGGGGCATCAAATCATTGCTTAAATACCCGTCTTCGTAAGTTATGAGCTTTATTTTTTCAAATAAACCCCGGATGGTAGCCATAGATAAAGAATGACAATAATAATATAACAGAGGTATAGGTATTTAAAGCTTCTAACCGGGGTTAAAACTGTCACTAAGTTTGATAAAACTTGGACTATCCGCAACGAAATATAAAATTGTTTTTACTTGATATTCAAAAATTGTCATTCAAATGGGGTGACCTAGTGGTAAAAAGGCTTGTAGACTATCATCACTAAAATGTTATAAGGTCTCAATCTCAATTCTTGTTAGGTGCAGACAACAATGATGTGGTTACACCAACCTTCCCACAAAAAAAAGCAAGACTTTTACCCTGTTTGTATGTGTTTAGCGGTGGGCTCAAACCCTGTGGATTAGTCCGAAAAAAGTTCGAAACCCATGGTACCAAAAAAAAAAAAAAATTTGGAATTCAACAACAAATTCTGTACTTGATTTCTAACTACTTAACAGCAGTACAACCGTAAACAGGTATCTTGGCCCAATACCACATGAAATTCCTCAGTGCACGCGTCCTGCGGGCATGACTAATGGAGGAGAGGCACGTGTCCCAAATAAGCTTTGAGGGAAACTCTTAATTGGATAAAGAAAAAACATCAAACGATTGGAGGTATCGAATTACAACTTATCAACTTTGCATTGTAATATGTGATTTGACTTAGAGGTACTAACATCAAAGTAATTGGTTGTCTATTTAGCTTAAACCATTGGTTGAACTTGACATCAGACTTTAATTTTTGGCTGATCATAGTCAATTTCATTCTCTAGATAGGGCATCACAATCTCAATCTGTATTCAAGAGTGACGATTTAAGATAACGTAGCACAAAAATTCGATTAGTAACAACTGCAAGAAAGTGAATCAAGGGAAGAACGACTAACCTTAGCCTTTTGAATTAATTTTCCAGTGGATCCATCTTTTCTTTTAATAGTTGAAATGGAGATCACTGCTTGGCACGTAACAAAAATTCAGACCAAACGTTCGATGTATATGTACTAATATATCATCAAAATCGGATTCTTACGTTTCTGAGTTGGCAGAACGTTTCCATTTATAATCTCAGAAATCATAACAGTTGGTATGGCTGCAAGCATTACAAACAATAAAATTAGTTTATGCATGCATGTTACTCTTATATCTCGTGGTACATAGCCTTTCAAACATATTACGCACCTGAAACAATGGACAGACTAAATCATCACTTGACGGATGCTCTAGCCTTTAGATAGCTTGGGACATAGGCGAACCTGTGATGACACCTATTCAACCAAGGCATGCCACATGATCGGATAACGTAAATAATATTGTTAAATATATAACTCATTCATGCACTCACACATGTAAGAAAATTGCCACCTAAACTCAACATTAGTCCACAAGATAACCTTGTTTCTTTTGTTACCAAAATGATTCTAAAACTGTCTCTCAGAAAATGCAACCAAAATAACATCATGGTTCCTGAAGTGTGAAGATTACCTCCTTTTTCATGGTTCCTCCTTTTCAGACAAAGTCAACTGAATGTGGCAAGGAGATGACATGTAATCTACAAAGCAAAATCAATATTTATCTGATTAAAACATGTATCAGGGTTTATAAATTTAAATTGCGTTCAAGTAGATGCAACTTCAGGAACAGCTTGCATACCATGTACATGTACCCCTAAAATAAAGGATACAACAAAAAAAATCATATTTTTAAACACTTACATGAGTTTGTCTTCACGAAGCATGAACTCATAGCAAGGATGACTGGTGGTGGTGGCAGTGCGGCATACCTATCCTCCTCAAAGTCGTCCGCCATTTGGTTCCATAGTGTGAACAGTATTGTATTACCACTGTCAGAGAATACGCATATTAGAATATATCATATACAAAGGTTAGTATTAGTTGGTTAAACAAAATTACTTAATTGAGGTTTTGGATTTCAATATTCCGCACCAAGACCCTATTCGTAGTTGGGTCGCCATATCTCTCAACCTGTCCAACTTTCTGAACACACCCTATGTAATCTGTCAAGTGAATATCATATAGTGAGAAATATTAACAAAACATTAGTATGAAGTACATGTAAGAATTGAGTTCCGGTTACTCACGCGCGCTCCTAACTCGTTGAATGTTACGAAGTTAAAGTAATCTTCCGGAAACTCAATGTCCTGTAAGAATGCAATGAAAGATATTTTAAGATACAAACCTCCATAAGAATTTATGCTGATGTAACGCCTGTTCTTCTCTCAGTTCCCTGATGGCTGCAGCTCTTGGTTCTTCACTTTCATCGACGCCACCCTGTTTCACGAGCTATATGAGCTACTCCTTTCAACTTTATAGATTTCAAAAATCAACAGGTTTGGAACAAAAATTGTAACATTAATTTTCAAAATTAAATCAATTTTCAACTTTATAGATTTCAAAAATCAACATGTTTGGAACAAAAATTGAAACATTAATTTTCAAAATTAAATCAATTGAATGAATTCACAAACCGGGAGCCTTTCTGAAACTGTTGCTTCTGATACTTGGGGACTTCTGGTAACCAAAGTTCGAAACTTTCCTGCTGGAAAACCTATTCATGTTGATGCTAATTGGCGTTGTGTGATGAAGAATGTGATTTAGGGTTTTGTTTTGACCCTTAGATACCGAGTATGATTTTGAAATCAATTGATGCTAAAATTGGAGATAATATTTGTGCCATTCAAATCATCCGTGATTTTCTGATTCTTTTTGAAAATCATAGAATCAACCCAAAAAAACGTGTGATGAAGAAAAGACAGAAAAGGATATTAGAGTTTTGAGAAAAAGTATATTATGAATGAACATTCATTTTTTTCTCCGAATATGTTTGATTAGGGTTACCTAAGTTGCAGGTATTAAGATTGACATCGGATAGCTTTATCATTTTTGATTTGCAAATTGTAAAACAAATGTGGTGCTGCTCTAGTGGTTGAGTCATTTGTTATTGTTAATAGACCCCCAAGTTCGAATCCCATTAGCTTGCATTTTTACACAATTTTAATCCAAATTTTAAAGATTTATTCTGAAATTTTGATAGGATTAATAGTTGCTTAGGTGGACAAAATGTGATTAGGTGGCATATAAATTGATTATGTGGCATTTATGTGGCATTATCTACGTGTAACGCCTCCTGTTTTATATATATATATATATATATATCACACGGGATAATTTAAAAACTCAACATAGGCTTTGTAACAAACGCTTTAATTTACAAATTATTTTGATTGTTGAGCACATACAATGAAAGACATATTTTCATATCTATCGATATATATAAACAAGTTGAAACACAAAAATTTGAAATATAAACTAGTCATTGTTTTATTTGCATATAACTCGAAATGTTTTACCAAACTTATATAAGTTGTTAGACTACGAAACGATTATTTTCAAACACAAGTTTGCAATTTTGTTAACACAATGATTTCTTGTATACACGAATTATTAACATATCATGAAATGATATAAACAATGATGAGAAATTATCAAACGAGTCATTCCTTTACAAAACTATATGTATGTACGAATATACATATACACACACCATCATACACACACTTACTTATGTAACACTGATAGTCCCTATTAAAGCTTCAACACAATATCTACTCACTACAAATACCACGTTAACTACTATAACTAAACTGCGTATGAAACTAATAAAGTAACAACGAGAGATTAGAGATGAAGAGAATAAGAGACGGATGATTTCATTACACTCAATAGACTAACAAAGCTTATGCATAGTAGTGAATAAAACCAACAAATAAAATGATGCATGAGCCCTTCTATTTATAGAGTGAGATTAGGGCGTCACATGCAAGATTACTTCTAGAAATAATTTACTAGGCCACATGGCCCATGAGCTCCTAATGAGCCGTGGGTTTTATCTCATACTTAGAGCACATATAGAGCAACCTACTCGTTACAAATGACTAAGACTTTAAATACAATAAAACGTGTTCCTAACAATCTCTCCTTAAGTCTTAGTCATCTTGGTTGCTCGACGTCATCTTTGCTTCTTCGGCTTTTGACGTCTTCATAATCTTTGTTCTTCGTTCTTGTTGTGACATGATATGGTAACTTCTCGATCTGCCTCTCTCCAATAGTGTCTTTACGTCTTTTCCACCATGCTCATTTGTCCTTTGACTTTTTTTCTTCGTAGTTCTCTCTTCATAAGCTTGATCTTTGACTTGTGAAAATTTAACGTACTTGATCTTAGACTTTTCTTGAATTTCTTTGAACTTTTGATATTCCTTAGTCTTTGTGAGAACTTTGCTTCTGGATATGAGCATGATGGAAAGATGGTGGAACTTCAGGTCTCCATGATTTGCTGCAAGTAAACAGTTAGCAATAAATCATCCGGTACTTATAGGTTCGGACTTCGAGATTGTCAACAGCATAATGTGAAGACTTTCTCTAATCCTCACCCAGGCCGTTCTGAATCGGATACCCCCGAAAGGGCTTACACAGACACACCGAAGTGCACCCACGATTCAGTGAGTCGCTGGAGATCACCCCACGACTGTAGACCGTTTTGGAGCTAACACTAAGCGTAATCCACAAGGGATTACTGAAGTGACCTGCTGTCAGGGCTGTTTGATGTTGACCCTACCAGGATTTCCATTCAATCACTGAGACTCATAATTTATGAATTCTCTCATGAATGTTCTCAGCTGATTGCTAAGATCTGCGAAGGACACTCTTATAATTTACAGTTGGTGTTCTTTTTGTTGAACATCCAGTGTATGCTAAGTGTACCTAAGAGATCTTTGATGTATCTCATGGCTCTAGACTCAATTAAGTGCTCTTATTTGGTCGTCGGAGGCATGGAGCAGAGTGCCTCCTTTTCAATTTCAACACATCTCGGAGTGAGAGGTCGATAGATGATGAAGGGTTCTTCGTGTGAAATGAAACAAGTGTCTTTTGAGAGACACCTGAGTGGCTAGAAGGTTTAGTACATTGCTTCACTGGGTCCATGAAGACTTTATTCTTCAATACCAGTGTTACCGTAGTAACAACCAGTAGCATATGTATTGAACCCGGTGTCTGCCCTAAGGTTGAACAAATGGAGGGCTATTTCTTTTCACCCTTTTCATTACTTTTCTTTTTCATTCTTCAACCCATTCTTTCTCCTTTTTCAATCATACCTAGGACTTTTCTAGTACTAAACTGTTGGAATTGTCCTTTGGTAGATCCCTCCGGCTCTGGCGGATCATAGGACGGTTTTTCCTAACCTTAGTCACCTTATAACACCATGACTATCCTATTCTTGCCATAAACCAAACCTTTTGAAAATATCTCAAAGTGCTTATGATTGTAAAAACATATTTTGTTAACACTTTGAGAGTTTTGTGATTTTCAGAAATACTCCCCCTTAACATGTGCTCATAAGTATTTAAGGTAAGTTTGCACATGTCGGGTAGAGATAGCACTTTTTTAATTGATTTATTTTCAATGAACATGATCATTGCGAGACACGTTTACATCACTAGTAGAACTAGCTTGAAATTATTACCCGTCCAGATCACATTCAAGGAAAATCACTCAAAATCGGTACATTCTACTCAGACATATCCTTTGCGAGACACGTTTACATCATCAGATAAACTGGCTTGAAATTATTACCTGTCTAGGACATGTCTTTTCGATTACTGACTTTTGATGTCGTCAATTCGAGGGTTCAATTCTGAGTCTTGCTCACATGAGATTTCAACTTTTTAGTACCATATTTTAATCACATTTTAATTCTCCCCCTCAAAAATAGCATACTCATGTTGTTTTTGTTAAACTTTTGATTAAAATATGCTCTTTTTGAGGTTTACGGGAAGAATTTCAAGAACTTTTTTTTCTTCAGAATAAAGATTATTTTTCAAATACTCCCCCTTGATAAGGGAATATTTGTCCTTATGAGCAGAATTTTGAAAAACTTAGAAAAATTCCGGTTTAATTCTACTAATAAGTAAGAAGCTTTCGCTCCTTTGATCAGGATTGAGGCACTGAAGCGTGCCTCTGGGTCCTTTCATTACAAGAACGGGTTGTGCACTATTATGTGTGCACAAGCCATTGTTAACAAAACATATACACAAGAATTAATAACCAAAGAGAATACCAAAACTCTAACATCATCCTGAACTTTTGAACTCGGTGAAGACTGGATCAGGTCTTGAGAAGTTCCTGATTGAAAATGATGCTCTTCCTCCAAAATAGCACTCGAACCTCCTCATTTGGTCTCTATGATACAACGTTCTCTCGATCTTCCCCACATATTGACGGATTTGTCTTAGTTGAGCTCCTGTCCACCTCTTCGTCTTTTGCAACTCTTGATCTCGAACACGAATTACTAACCCATCACGAACCTTCTTCAACGTGTGGTCACAAAACTTATGAATCTCTTTATATGCCCTAAAACAGTTAATCATCAGATCGCTCTTGTAAATGAATCCAAACATTGGTTCCCTCTTCATAGTGTATTGAGCTTCATTGTTGATCTGAGAAAGTTTTAGCTGTGGTGCGATTATGTTCAGCTTCTTCTGATAACTCTCGACCCCAAATTAAAGATCTTTTACTCGTTCTTTGATGATCATTCTTCTGATGAAGTGAAGTATTGAAGTACCGAAAGTGTATTGAAGTTCCGGTGTGACATGTTGCAGCTTCCCTTGGACTTTGATCAGGTACATGTCTTCTAGATCATTCAGACTTAGATCTGGAAAATATGCTTCAGAGAACGAGTAGAGCTGTTGGTCGTGCCTTCGAACTTTGACCTCAGACAAGAAAGTGTTGTCATATTTCTTCTCGCCTGTTATACTCACCACAACAAGAATTCTGAGATCACTTTTCACTGACGTGAGAGATTTCTTGGTGTGTTTGCTTTTGTACCACGTCTTTCTCTTCTCGAACTAGTGATAGATGCCCAGCTGCGCATCTTGATTATACTGCACTTTTTGTGTTGTGAAAAGATGAGTTGCAGTTTCCTCGATGGCAGGGATGGTGTAACTTGCTGCTGGTGTCAAAGTTATGGAAGTTGCATATTTCGGTTGACATTCAGCTCCATGGATTAGTAACTCAAGATCATTGTTGAAGAAGAATTGGTACGGTATGGCTGGTTGATCGGAGATTTGAAGTACTGGAAATGGCTTTGTCCAGTCTGTGATATAAGGTTGGTTTGTTCTTGACATGCTTCCACCCAATATCACATCTAGATTAGTCCAGCTGAACTCGCTTGACATTGCACCAGCAATTTTTTCCAAGTGATACTCAAGCTCAGCTGCACTGGATGAGTTATCCTTCAGAAGATTGAACGCATCGTTCTTGATGCGACGAAGCTCCCCTTTTGTCATCTTCTTAACTCGTTGAGTATGCTTGAGTTGTTGTGTAAACTCAAATGTGCTGTCTACAATTTTGGAGTCTTCGTCCATCTGTGTATGAGTAATTACCAGTTGATCAAACCACTCATTTCCCTGTTCAGTGTCATCATCTAACCAGAAAACCACATTCGACCTTTTAGAACTCTTTCTGCCTGAGGACGTCGCCTTGGTCTTTGGTGGTGAGGGTGGTATATCATCATCTTGTTGAAATTCTATATCTTCAGTTTCAACATGCTCAAACTGATGCTCCATTTCTTTAGGTTCTGATCCCGAAGCCTTCGGTGGTTGTGCAGCTGTTGCAGTTAATGGGCTGATAGTTTCTTTGAACATTGGACCAGATCCGCTGTCACCCTTGTGTTTCTTGTGCTGGGTGTCAGGATCTTGGTCTTCGTCCTCCCTTGGACGTTTTCCCTTGTCAGCTGCGGCTTTACACGACTCCAGATTTGCTTCTATAGCTTTTTGAATAGCTATTTCTTCTTGTGTTGGTGAGGAAAGATTTACAATTCATGTTAGAAGTGCAAGTTGGAGTTCTTCGGTAGTGAAGTCCTGAAGCTGCTTTGGTTGGGTAGTTGAGACAGGGGGAATTGAGGATACGATGTTCTTAACCTTCTCTTCAAGGTTGGAGTCGACATATTCTTCAATGTTTGTCATAAGCTTGGGCAAACACTTCTTGACGTACACCTTGGTATTGCCCTTAGCTTCTTTGAGCAATTGTTCTTTAACGTCATCATCAAGGAATTCTTCTATGTTAGTTTTGGTTTCCTGCTATTCTTTCACTTGTGAAGCAAGGCCTTTGACCATAGTTGTTAACACGTTTACTTGGTCTTTGAGCTGGTTGTCTTTCTTAGTGCATGCCAGCTTCGTTGCCTTTTTCAGCCTTTTGTCTTCTGGTGAAATGATCTCAATTCATGTCAGCTTGGCGATCCTTGGTTTCTTGTGCTTTATGATTGCCTTTCCTTTTTCTTCTTTGGTTGCTGCTTCTTTTGGCGGTGATAGTGATGGTGGAGATGAAGGTTGTACTGATGATTTTGGAGGTGTTGCAGCTTTTGGAGGTGATTCCGGAGGTGTCACATCTTTGGGAGGTGAAACGTGTTGAGTCTCAGGAGGTGTTAAATCCTTCAGTGGTGAAGTTTGCTGAGGCTCTATAGGTGTGACTGTGGTATGTGGAGGAGTGATTGGTGGTGTTTGAATGTATTGGTCCGCCTCCTTTTCCGACATTGTTTGTTCTTCCTCCTTTTTTCTTTTGTTCTTCTTCCTTTCTTCTTCCTCCCTATATTCTGCTTTAAGTTTGTTTGCAGCTTTTGTAGTTTCCTCCTCATCAGTCAATGGCTTATCTATATCTGTATCTAACCAGTCAATCTCCTCATCATTAAGGTTTTCTTCTTCTGTGTCCACCTTTTCAGTTTCTTCTCCTTCTTCCATCTCGACATCTTTCATATTCTCTTCTTCTTTCTTTTCCTCGTCATTGCCGGGTTGATTAACCGGACTTGACGGAGGTGGGATGACATCGGTGTGAGATTCAGACCTTTCGGGTTGATTAACCGAATGAGTCTGAAGTGGTGTAGTTTCATCAACAGCATTAGACCCTCCGGGTTGATTAACCGGATTAGGGTGAGGTGGTTCTTCAACTGTCCCAGACCCACCAGGTTGATTAACTGGATTAGCATAGGTATGAGATCCTTCAGCTCCTTTGTTTCATTGTTCCATCCTCATTTGTGCTTCATACCTTAACCTTGCTCGTGTTTCCTCATCAGCCTTGAGTGACTTTCGGCTTTCTTTCTGTGCCGCTTCAGTATCCATTTTTTCTTGAAATTGGATAATTTGCTCCTCGGATTCTGTCTCTAAATCTGATTCCTCTTCTTCAATAATCCCACCTTCTGCAGCTTCTTGTTTAGGAATCGTGACTGGAATTCTTCTTTTGATGAAGTTAGGTGCAGAAGGTTTTATTTGCTTAGATGCACTGGAAGCACTACCAGTTTTGCTACTCCCCTTTGAACGAGTCTTAGTAGATCCAGACCCTTCTTCATGCTTGGAAAACCCCACACGTCCTTGACTGAATGCACGATCATAATCTTAGTAGGCTTGAGTTTTCTTTACTTTTTCGGTTAGCAAAAGTTCTGGTAGTCTTATCCCTTGCTTCTGTGTGCTACCTTTGAGCATGTAAACAGAGGTAATCGTCTTGTCCATTTTGTACAAATGCATCTCTTTGTCTCCGGGACGTGGAGAGAAGTTTGTATTTTCGTCAAGTAAAAGACTGATGAGAAGTTTGGTATATCGAACAAATGGGATCTTGAATAACTGTTTTCGATAGTGACTTTGGAACTGAAACACAATGTCTTCCCAGATAAGTTGAGCAAAGTCAATATGTTCTTGATTGACTATACCCCCAAAGAATTTGAAGATGGGTCAAACGAGGGTGCTCATGGCCACTTTCTCTCCCTGAGACTGAACGGACCAAAATGTAATAGATGGTCCTCCAGGGTTGTGGGATGTTCTTGGCATTAACCCTTGAGATTTTAGTTAATGGTGTATCCTCTTGCACATCGTACCCAATGTCAATTAGGAATTTGAGAACTTCATTTTCGGTGGGTGTTGGGTAGAATCTATTTGCAGGTTCAGGTGCATCTGGTAGATCCAAGGCTCTGCGAAGGTGGTTTGGAGTGACTTTAATCTCTTTGCGATCCAGCTTGCATGTGAAGTATCTTTCATCCATGTCCAGCTTTATAGTATTCCGCATTTGGTGAATGTACAAGTCCGGAATACTATCTGAACTGTCCAGCAAACCCCTGAACTTGTGTCACTTGAGTACCTCTATTGCAATTTGACAGCTGGGTTCAGAGCACTTGATTTTATCAAATTCTACCCGTGCGTTGTTGTTGCCCATTTCCACCTTATAACCTTGTGGCAGAACTTCAGCCCTTGTAAGCATTGGGAGTGGTTGTTGTTGTGGTGCAGCCATTTGGAGATTTCTGAAACATAATTCAAGCACAAATATGCAGGATACATGATAGTTAGCAAATATTTAAACTTGATGTTTCACATGTGATCCATTTGTTGCTTAGATTGATTTTTCATGTCTAAACATAGCAGTTATCTAAGAATATCAATTTCACCAATTCCTATAGAACTTGTCCAAATTCGATAGACTGTGAAATATCTAAGGAATTTGTTCAATTTCTATAGAAATCACAATTGCGATAAGATCACATTTCTGATAAGATCACTTTGCGATAGAATCACATTTGCGATATAATCACATTTGCGATAGAATCATATTTGCGATAGAATCACATTTGCGATAGAGTCACATTTGCGATAGAATCACATTTGCGATACTAATGGCAATTTCGATAATCTCTTATACAAGAGTTTTTGATAACAATTGTAGTCGTACTGTTCATCAGATTTTAACGCGTTTCATCAAAACCTTGTTAAATGTTTGTCTGGACTTATTCCAATATCATCCTATGTTGTTTCTGAGTCTTGTGTTTCAAATTTTAATATCTTTTAACCACAGAATATAAAACTTCATCCTGAACGTGTTCTTAAACCCTAACAATCTAATTCACGCCATTGGTGTTTCTGGGTACAATTCAAAAGCATAGACATTCAATTTAACACATAAGAATAATATCCCAATGGTTTAATTACTCTACCACACAAGCAATCACTTTTCCCCAATTTTTACGCTTAAACCCTAAATTTGAACATGCACAAAATGTGTTTCTGGGTTCAATTAAGCATATGCAACATGTTTAGGAACTTATTCCGAGCAAATACCACCAAAGAATTACAACTTAAACATTCAAAATCACTAAAGCAGATTATTCATAAACCCTAGAATCACAAAGTTCAATTTTGGAAAATTTGACCGTTGGATCTTTAAATCCTTCAAGACCGTTTGTTATAATCACATATTAAACATATTTTTACTCACAAAATCAAATAATCTTGAATGAATTAGCAGGTTTGATTCTTGCCGTGGATCTTGGTGGGTGAGTATTAACTGCGGTGGTTGATATTGTCAGGTGAAAGTAAATGTGGCATTTACTCCATTTTCACCCTTTTTGTTTAAATTGTTTTAACGTTTTCCAACTTTTCACCTTTAGTCCCTAAACGTTGTATGTTTGCATTTTTAGTTCCTAACTCACTAACTCTAAGTTTTTAAACTTAGCATATTTGGCACTAATAACTTTAACATTCAAATTATATTTTCACTATTCTTTTTGAAGCAACAATTTTTTGAAGAAATTATGCAAGTACAAAAATTTTTAAAAACTTTTAAAATTTAAATGTCGTTCTCCCCCTCAACACTTGTTCAGTAATAGTTGGAAACGTTTTAAAATGAACAAAGTGTTGAAGGTTTTGTACTTGCATTTTTTTAAAAATTAAATAGAAAATCTTTTTGTGCTTTTCATTAAATATTTACAAAGATAGTTTTGATGTTTGACTCGGTTTAATTATTTTGAAGAAAATTTTCCAAGTCAGCTGGAGTCAAACATCGCATACCAATCTGGTGAACTAATTCCACAAATCTTGCATGAGGCAAGGCTTTGGTGAATAAGTCCGCCAGTTGGTATTCTGTACCCACGAAATATAATTCAATTGTACCCATCTCCACGTGCTCTTTGATGAAGTGATAGCGTAGAGCAATATGCTTGGATTTTGAATGCTGGACTGTATTGCAGGAGATAGCAATGGCACTCTTGGAATCGCAGTACATTGGAATCTTGTTGAAGATGTAACCATAATCCATCAGTTGTGATCTCATCCATATGACTTGAGCACAACATGCTGACATGGCTACGTATTCAGATTCCGTTGACGACAGTGATGTACAATCTTATTTCTTCGATTGCCAAGATACGAGCTTGTCACCCAAGAATTGAACTCCCCCTGATGTACTTTTCCTTGTGTCTAAGCACCCTGCATGGTCAGCGTCTGAAAAAGCAACAAGTTCAAAACCAGAATCCTTCGGATACCAGATCCCCAAATGAATGGTTCCCTTTATGTATCGAAGGATTCTCTTAACAGCTGACAAATGACGTTCAGTTGGTCTTGACTGATAACGGGAGCATAGATACGTGGCAAATACAACATCCGGCCGGCTAGCTGTGAGATACATGAGAGACCAAATCATACTATGGTATTTTGTATGATCAATGGGTGTCCCATGTAGATCAGCATCTAGCTTTGGGGATGAGGAAGACATGGGGGTATTTTAGGTGTCACAGCTGGTCATGCCATGTTTTTTTCAAAATCTCTTGAGCATATTTGGACTGACTTAAGAAAATACCACGGGGTGATTGATGAACTTGCAGTCCTAAGAAGAACTTGAGTTCACCCATCATGGACATCTCAAAGTTTTGTTTCATTAGTTTTGCAAAAGCATTTAAATATTTTTTATGAGCTGAACCAAAAATGATGTCATCTACATAAATTTGAACAATGAGAATATCCTCCCCGTGTTTTTGTATAAACAAAGTCGGGTCAACTGATCCTTTAGTAAAGTGATTGGCTAGTAAGAATGCAGATAATTTGTCGTAGCATGCCCTCGGGGCTTGCTTAAGGCCATAGAGGGCTTTCTTGAGCTTGTAGACGTGGTTTGGATGCTCTGGATCGACGAAGCCCTCTGGTTGTGTAACTTACACCTCTTCCCGGAGTTGTCCATTGAGAAATGCCGTCTTCACATCCATTTGATAAACCGTGATATTCTTGTGAGCAGCGTATGCCAGGAACATTCGAACGACCTCAAGACACGTCACTGGTGCAAAATATTCCTCGAAGTTGATTCCTTCCTCTTGACTGAATCCTTTAGCCACCAACCGGGACTTGTTACGAATAACCGTACCATCCGCATCTAACTTATTTTTCTAGATCCATTTCAGCCCGACGACGTAAACCCCATCTGGTCTTTCTACCAATTCACAAACTTCCAACCTCTTGAATTGATCCAATTCCTCTTGCATAGACTCAATTCAATTGTTGTAGGTAAGGGATTCTCTAATGTTTTTGGGTTCGGACTGACAAACGGTGAGTGCATAAATGTAAGTTTCACTGTCTGTTTGGAGTCATTGTCGTGTCATGACTGGGTTTGCTGGGTTGCCAATTACATTCACAAGAGGTTGATCCTTTGTCCATTTGTGTGTTGATGGGTAGTGTTGATAAGTATGGTGCAGATTTGACGGCTCCAAATTGCTCGTGGACGATTCTCCGATGTCTGGAATGGTAGGAGCTGGAGCAAACAGATTGAAGAACGCATTGCCATCATAATCTGCTGGTGTGGGTACTTCAGAAGAATGTAGAGGGGGACCTTCAGCTGCAGACGCAGAAGTAGAAGCTGTTTGATCTACTGATGATGATGTTTCTGGTTGAGGTGCATCTTCAGCAACTGCAGTTGTGGTAGTTACTGGTGTATCAGGTGCTTGATTTTCGACGAGTGGTTGTGCATCGGGGCTTGTGGATACATCAGAAGCACGACTAACAATAGTATCATCAAATAGCGGAGCAAACAAATCTTCTAGGTCTTTGCGGTTTAGAGAGAAGGATGCAGCTGAAGGATCAGGGAAGTTGAGACAGTTGGATTCGGGTCCTAAGCTGTTGTGCTCAGAAGCTATGTCAGTGAGCTCATCGAAATTAGCATGTATAGTCTCCTAAATCTCTCGGGTTCGACGGTTCCAAATTCTGAATCCTTTGGAATTTTCACAATATCCGACAAAAAACCCTATATCCGCTTTAGCTTTTAATTTTCCAAGGTCATCACGATCATTCATTAGATAGCAGAGAGCTCCAAAGACATGAAAGTAATTTATGTTCAGTTTTCTGCGGTGAACAATTTCATATGGTGTTTTTGTGTGCCTTTTGGTGATCATATATATGTTTTGGGTGTAGCAGATCGTTGAAACGGCTTCAGCCCAGAGATAATCCGGTAGTTGAGCATTGATCAACATTGTTCTTGCGGCTTCCACTAAAGTTTGGTTGCGTCTTTCGACCACTCCGTTCTGTTCAGGGCTGCGTGTAATTGATGTTTGATGTTCAATACCCACTTTCTCATAATACTACCTAAGAGTCTGACTCTTAAACTCAGTTCCATTATCTGTTCGAATTTTTCTGACGGTGGTACGGAGCTGAACCTGAATCTTTGTGAGAAAGGCGATGATCATTGGAGGAGCTTGATCTTTTGTGCGAAGAAAATATACCCAAGTCCATCTCGAGAAGTCATCTACGATTACCAGAATATACCGCTTCCCATTGATAGTTTGAACACGCATAGGGCCACAAAGATCCATATGAAAAAGATGAAGAACGTGATCAGTACTGTGCTCGAGTTTAGGAGGAAAGTGAGCACGAGTACTTTTCCCTTGTTCACAAGCAGGACAAAGGTGATCTTTGGCGTATCTGAATCTTGGAAGATCATCGACCAACTTTTTACGAGCAAGCTCGGTCATTGTTTTGAAATTCAGGTGAGACAGTCGTTTGTGCCATAGCCATGCTTCGGTGGAATGTGCCTTGGATAGTAGACAAATCGGAGAAAAGGCGGTCATGTCTGAGAAGGAGATAGTATAAAGACTGGTTCCGCGTTTGCCTTTCATGAGGTCGTTCCCTTAGAGGTCTCGAACAAAACACATTTTTTTCCCGAAAAACCACTTCCAAGTCACCATCGCAGAACTACCCGACGGAGAAAAGATTATGACCAGGGCCCTCAACATAGTAGACACGACTGATTTCGATGTTCCCGTTGACCTAATCACCATATCCCATGATAGCAGTGAAATGATCATTCCCGAACCTGACAGTGCCTATGAACTTCGCAACGAAGTTTACTAGAAGCTTTAAGTTGCCTGTCATGTGCCGGGAACACCCGCTATCAATAATCCATAGCATAATTTGAATCACCTGCATCACAAGAAGAGGACACAGATGGAGAGTTGGAAACGGTAGATCCCGTTAGGTTAGTAATACAAGATTTAAGTATCTTTGGTACCCAAGTAAAACTAGGTTTATGTCGTAACCAACGCTGCCACGTCCAACTAGACTCTGCTTTCTTCCTAGTGAAGGCACTTGGTGATCGGATTGTCCTAGGTGCAGCTATGGTCTTGTCAACTTTGGTCTCAGAAACTACTTGTGGCGGTTTTCCTAAAATGGACTTAGCAGCGGTTATGGGCCTATAGGAAATGCCAGTAGTACGTTTCTGTTTACGTGACAAAAGGGTTTTAGCAATACATTTCTGATGATTACCAGACAACACACTAGTATGATAAAACACACAGTAAGCATCAACCATAACATCATTACAAACATTCAAAGATTCAGCATTCGTTACATCGTATTCAGAATTACACTTTGACAAGTTGGATTCTAATCTAGACATAACATGCGTTTTATTCGACTTCCTATTGTGGTCTTTTTGGTGGTCTTGGATCTTCTAACCTTAGGAGGGTTGCCTAATCCTGTGGAAGTTGAAGCTTGCACATTAGTGGTTATTGAAGATGCTGTCTTATGAGTCTCGTCTACTCTGTACATTCCTGGAGCAATCACATTATTTTGTACAACTTTCCCTTTGTCAAGTACTCTGAGTTTCTCTTTCAAATCAATAATGATGTGTTTTTGTTCTTGAATTTTTGAGTCCAATTCTCTGTTTAACCGAACAGTGTCATTTCTATTTTCACAAACTTCATCAATATCTTTTTCATACTAAAAAATTTGATGTTTTAAAACATCAATTTCTTTTTCAAAATTTTGAATTTTTGAAACATGAACGTTTTGAGAAGATAAAGATTCTTTTTGACTTTGTAGTGCTAACTCAAAGTTAATACTCTGAGACTGACACCATTGCAGCTTTTGGTTAAGTTTGAAAATTTCTTTTGCACATTTGGTTTCCACATCATCATTGATTTGTCTAAGTCTCTCATTTTCTCTATGAAAATTATCAATCTCAATTCTCATTGTCTCAATTTCAATACAGTGATCATCAACAAGCAATTCATTGCATGACAAATAGATAGCATTCATAATTACAGATATCACATCAGAACTGAGAACATTCGTCAAGAGTCGATCTGAATCTTTTTCCAAACCTTACTTTTGACATTTTTGTTTTGCAATTTTGTTATCTTTTGCTTTGAAAATGCTCATCATTGATGCAACTTCTTATAGAAGTTCCTGTTCCCACTATGTTGCACAAGTCGCAGGTTTTTGACATATGACAAAAATTGCTTTTGAAAAACTTTTCTATTTTCTTTCTCATAAGGAGAGAGAATAGTAGAGACTTTGATTTCAGTATTACGTTCAATTGCGTCTTCCAAAAGTTTGATGTCATCCATAAATGTATTAAAATATTTAAGAATGCGACATTGTTTTGGCATTTGTTCATTGACACCTGGATTTGGTAATGGACCATTGACTTGTGCTACAGTGGTTACGGGACCAACTTCAGACGAAACATTTATTTCAGTTAAAGACCACATTTGTGCAGATCTATCTTTTTGTTGTACAAAAGTTTCACAAATATGAGGTGCTTTTGAGTAATCGTATGGTTTGTTATAATATACACAACTCAACTTAGATCGACTCTCATCCTCGTGTTCCAGTTCCTCTTCAGTATTATACACAACCACACGTGTGAAAGTATCATCCAACAATAATTCTGCACTGTATAACTTTGGATTTTCCTTGAGTGCTTTGTTTAAAAAATGTGGTTGATCATTTCCAATTGCAAAGCCATATCCTTGGGGATTTGGTTTGACCGTTAATTTTTGAATGGTTGTTACAGATTCATCCGTTTTATAAACAACGTTTTGAAATTCTTTAAGTTTGCCTTCCAATGCCACAATTTCCT
The DNA here is from genome assembly GCA_021014915.2 of Artemisia tridentata subsp. tridentata. Classification (NCBI taxonomy): domain Eukaryota; kingdom Viridiplantae; phylum Streptophyta; class Magnoliopsida; order Asterales; family Asteraceae; genus Artemisia; species Artemisia tridentata. The sequence continues at coordinate 81,233,441 of CP139509.1, forward strand.
CAAGGTATGAATTAACACGTTTCCTTGAAACTTGTCTGTGTTCAGAAAAATCTTCTTGACAAGTTGACAATTCTGTTTTGGTTTTAGAAAGTTCAGAATGGAGAATGTCAACCTGTTTTTGAAAATCAAATTTTTCTTGTTCCTTTTGTGAAATTAATTCATTTTTGGAAACGGTCAATTCACGAACTTGATGTTCTAAATTTTGTACCTTCACGTATGACTCTTGGAATGCAGACTCAAAGCTTTTCTCGCGTTTTTCTTTGTTTTCAAAATTTGAAAGTTGTTGCTTGTAGCACTCAAGATCCTTGGTTAACAATGCAACTTTGGCTTTTAAGTTTCTGTTAATGTCATTGCATTTATCAATCTGGGATTTTTGTGCATTTAATTGTGTTTGGGTGGTCAACAATAAGGTCATAATCTCTGGATCTGTATCATGCATAAGATCATTTTGTTCAATGTGATCATGATTGTCATCATCAAAAGAATCATCAAATGAAACAACGGGGTTAATTTGATCATCATCAAATATAACAACGGTGTTTATTTGATCATTGTCTTGAGATGATAATGATGAGTCATTTTGACCAATATGTTCTTGTGCAGATGAAGATGCAGATGGTGATGCAATTTCATGAATAAGACAATCAGATTCAGATACCTGTGATAAGCCGTCGGTATCATAGACCGGGCCTGTCTCACTCATATTTATTTCTTGCATGTTTGCCATCAACATTACGGCTGCATTTGCCTCAAGGTCTTCCATTTCATCATCTGAGAATGCATTTGTCATAAAGTTGTGCTCTTTCTCGGTCAAAGTCCCACCAGCTTTTTCATTTTTCAATGCCAGAAGAAGAGCTTCCTTGTGATAAGCACTGCCCATTGTCCTTGGCTTTGGGCATGCATTTGCAATATGACCATTCCCACCAAAATTATAGCATGTGATTGATGTGTTTGCAATATGATGAGTGGCCTTTTACTCATCATTTTATACCCGAAAAACCTCACAAAAATGACCAAAAACACCCAAATGGACCAAATATTGTCACAAATATCCTTGGATTGTGTTTTATGTGTTTCAGGTACAAAAGGATTGAAAACGGGGCAAATATGGACAAAACCGAGCTTGGAATGGAAAAGAGCCGAAAACCGAAGCCGGAAAAGACATTTTTCATGTGGATTTAATTCGAGCTCAAAATCCCAAAATGGCCCTTGGATTATTTTTACTTCACAAAATTGGTCCCTAGTTGAACTTTGCAAAAGTGACAAGAATGGTCCCTACAATTTCTTAGTTTACAACTATGGTCCCTAAATTAAATCCCTTTTACCCTTAACCTATACGGATCCTAAATACTAAACCCATCCATTATAAAACAACCCACTAAACCCACCAGCCCAAAAGTTAAGCCCAATCCCACACACCCTTTTAGCTAAAACTAAAACCGGAGTTAAAGAAAGGTCAAACCCACATCCTAAATTACTGTGGATCATCTTCTTAACCATGATTTACCCGCCTAAACCTTAACCCCCTCCCCAGTCACTCTCAACCTCACTACCATCCAAGAACATCACCATCGGTCCCCCCTCCACCTCAGCAATCCAAGGCACAAGAAATATGATCAACGACTGAGAATAAAAGGAGTGGAGGCCAAGATTATCCAAGGGCTGAGAAACAAGGAAGAAGGCACAAATGGGTTTTCTCTCACACAAGAAAAACAAGGCACAGAGGAAAACCCTAGTTAGAAAATAGTATAAATAGGCAATTATGTAACAGTAGTGAAGGAGGTAGTTTTTAGCTTATTTTTAAGGTATTATTTAACTTTTAGCTTTTCTTTTATTCCAGCATTGTAATTTACTCTTTTTAATATAAATTCAGTTTTCAGTTTAATTATTTAAGAAATTCCAAAATATAGCCTTAGCTTTTTACTGTGCTACAACTTATTTCCTGGCTTATTTGTTTCTTTTATGTGTTTATTAGGTCTGTTATATGCCACTATAGGTTAGGATTTCAGCCCTATTTGCTAGTTCTCAGTTTTGCCTTTAGAGACCTAAAAAAGCTTAAAACAGCCAAATAAGCTCAACTTATTTAAGGGCTTATTTTCATCTGAAATTTGCTTATCAGTAGTTAAGTAGCTTAGGTAGTCATTAATGAATAAGTTGCATAGCTTATTTTAGTCTTTATCAGTTAAAAAACTCAAAAACAGCCCATAAAGGGGTGTTTGGCTAATGGGTTAAAATGGGTCAAAAGGGTTGATCACTGTTCATTGGTAGTTTTGGATACTTCAATTTAGCTTAGAATTAATCAGATTAGGTGTTATTAGGAGCTTGTGATCTGTTTTGAAGTGTTTTAAAGATTTGAGTGGTATAGTGTGATTCTAGAGTAGAAACTGCCCCAGATAAGCTCAAACAGCCATAAGCTACTTAAGCACTTGATTTTTGGTGTTCTTGTATTCCATTTAGTCCATATAGGCTTTATTCAGTAGTTCATCAAGTGCCTTAAGTTTTGGTTAGAAAAATGCTAGAAAAGTCCTCATTAGTATAGCAGACTTAATATTCTCAGATTTTCCATTTTTTGCAGCCCATTTGTTGATTTTTAATTCACTCATTTTAAGTTATTTTAAGCTAAATTTTTGCACAATTAAACTTGGCTAGCTAGTCTTTCTATTACCATTTTTTCTAGATTTTTAGGATTTTATTTGAATGGCTTTTTGATGCCTTGAAAAGTGCTCTTTTTGCCCTGCTCTCTAGTGTATCAGCAGCCCCTTAGTGGCTTTTGGCTTATTTTGTGATTTTATAGTGCTTATTTGCTTGCTTTTGTAGTTTATCTAGTTCCCTTTTAGCTTAATTTAGTTGTCTCAGCTTATTTCATGTTTCCTATAGCTTGTTTATAGCTTATTCAGTCCTTGGCTTATTACATAGCTTATTTTCATTTTTGTTCTGACTGATCTGTTTTCAATGCCTTATTCTGAGCTTAATTTTGATTTTCAAAAATAGTTCCAGTTTTGGGAATTGCTTATTTTTAGTAGCTTAACAAGTTTTAAAAAGAAGAATGAAAAAAAAATGTTTTGCAAAAAGCCAGGACTGGGGTTCGAACCCCAGTCTCCTAGCTCACCACACAACACACCTTCCAGTTGCCCTAGGGTCTTTCTCATTTATTAGTTTGCAAAATTTAATATTTAACCCTTAGTTAGCCTTATTAGCTTATTTGCTTATACCTGCTTATTTAGGATAGCTATTTCCCCCCTCCTATTTTTCCTAGGTTAGTAATAGCTTGAACTAATTTCCTGCAAAGTTTTAGAATTTTCCCAAATCGTTTACTATTTTTAAAGCATTTAATTATTTTATTTAGTTTTTAATTCATATTCAATTATTTAAAAGTCAAAAAAATGCATTTCTTTTTTCTAAAATTTTCTTTTATCATTTAGGACTTAGGAAAATTAAATTAGCATCCGTAGGGTTAAATTTTATAGATTGTTACGTTTATGCTTGTTTCCCGTTCGTTTTTTAATTCGCGTTTTCTTTAATTTAATTTTTACTTTCCTAGATTAAAAACAAAAGTGATCATCGTTATTTCAAGCATTTTAATATCAAACCGAACACGATATCCTCAATTTCACACCTCGTTGGGACTACGACATGGGTATTCACTTATCCGGTTATTTATTAAACGACTTGTGTTAAGTGTTGCTCGTTGACTTTTCTTAGTGAAAGGTTTGACTTGTGATATACTTGACAACCAATCACAATCCCTTTCCCTTTTTCTACAATCTGAGTCCTCCTCTGTGTATTACCCATGTTATTTCTACCACTTCCTCCTGAACTGAACATTTGACCACTAGAATTCCCCATATAATTTCCTGAACCAAATCTTCCTGAAGCCCTGTTCTGAATTTCAACTCTTCCATCATTAACCACTGTTTGATTCCTTGTGTTTGATGAAGAACTTAAACGATTGTTAGACTTGTTTGAGAATTTGCTAAAGGCGCGAGCGATCAACGCAAATCCCTCGTTCAAAGAGTTAAAGGCATCATCTTCATCATTGTCAACGTTGGAGTACATACTATAATCAGTGTTGTCATATGAGACGAGTTGATTATCAGAGTATTGTGAAGGTGCTTCATATGGGACAAGTTGGTTTGACGGTTGTGAAGGATAAACCGAATGAGGTGGTGGTTGTTGAACAAAATCCTGATTTGGTGGTGCAAAGTGAGATTGAGCCATTAAAGCAAGTGGGTTTGAAGTAGGTACTGATGAAAATCCTCCACGAGCTGCTCGGTCCTTGTCAACTTCGGATTGGTGATATTTGAGATAATCATACAAAAACCCATAAGAGACGTTGTGTAGATTTTTGGCTTGTCTTACGAAAGTCACATACTTTTGCCAATCCGGTCTGAGACACCCCAGAAACTTCAAGTTTACAGCAATATTTGGTAAAATGATGTTGTGACGATCCAGATCGTTGACAATGTTGGTAAACCGATGGTAGTATGATTCTAAAGATTCTCCAGCTTCAATGGTGAAATGTGTGTATTCCATATAAAGCTTAGATTCCAAGTCTTCCTGATTTAACTAAGTACCTTCCATGAGAAGGTGCACATGCTCCCACATATCCTTTGCTGTCTTTTGTGCATCGATGCTCCTGAAGATAGGATTTGGAATCCCTTGGAGGATGTAAGACATAGCTAACTCATTAGCCTCTTGTTGAAGAACTTGTTCTACGGTGAGTTGAGCTAGAGGAATAGGGGTTGTTGTGGCTTCTCTTGGAGGAACATGATTTGGATCTGCAGGAATGGTTGTAGTAGGAGTTGGATACGGTCCATCAATGATAACCTTCTTCAGATACTTCCCATGAGGTTTCTTTAACTCGATAAATCGGAGAAAATGACTGGACCACTGCACATAGTTCCCTGGTGTTAACATTGGTGGTGTGTCCAAAGACCCTGCTTCATGTCTTGACTGTTGACTGCTTATAGCTTCGCACATTTTGTTAAACCAGTGTGGTTCTCTTGAAGGAGGTTGGTAATATTGCATTGGTTGTTGAGGGACTTGTTGCTGTGGAAGAAATTGATGCTGCTGCATTAACATGTGTTGTTGTTGATACTGTGGTTGATATTGTGGTTGAGGATACTGTTGTGGATATGGTTGTTGTTGACGATACTGTTGTTGTTGTTGATTATAGAAGTAGTTATGGTATGGTGGTTGAGACATCCTTGTGTTTTTATGGATCTTGTAGATAATTAAGATTTAAGTGATGTTCTCATTCAATTCCTATTGAATAATGTTCACTGCTGAAATTTCGATAACACTTTTCACACTCTGGCAATTGCGATAAGGATCTGAATTTGCGATAAGGTCTAAATTGCGATAAGGTTCCAAATTGCGATAAGGTTCCCAAATTGCGATAAGGTTTCCAAATTGTGATAAGCACTGTGAATTGCGATAAGTCCAAGAATTCCGATAGCTTCAGCAATTGCGATAGAAATTGATAATTGCGATAAGCTTTCTAAATTGCGATAGAACTAACAATTGCGATAAGTTATCTAAATTGCGATAGAAAAGGCAATTTCGATAAGTTAGCAGAATTGCGATAGATCTTGCAATTTCGATAGGTTATCTAAATTACAATTCTGGTCACTTTCTCAAAATCTTATACAAGATATGAGATTCGCCTCCAAGTCGAAGTATTTTCACTAACTTATACAAGCAAGGAAAACACTGAACTCCAATTGCGATAAATCCTGAGTCGGCGGAATTGCGATAAACCCTCTTTTTCACAATTGCGATAAACCCTCTTTTGAACCAAATTGCGATAAACCCTCTTTTCACCAAATTGCGATAAACCCTCTTTTCACCAGATTGCGATAAAATGTTAACTATTACAAATGACTTTTACGCTTAAAAAATGAAGTTTTAACCGAATGTTTTGGTTCAAAAACGTTTAATAACACATAAATATTCAGAAAGTTACAACCTTTAACGTCTAATCCTAGATTTGGTGAATTTCAACGAAGATCAACGAATGAAAAACTAGTGATTATCGAATAAAATTTGAACAATAAATCTACTAGAACTTAACTTTCGACAATAAATCTAATCTCTACTCACTATAATAACTTTTTCACTTGTACAAGTGCGAAAGTTAGTGAAAGAAATGAGATGTTTGAGTCATTTTTTCCACAAAACCAAACGTGAATCTACAAAACCAAACGTAAAACTACTAGAATAACGATGTAATCTACTAAAAAGCACACAACTAATTATCTTATGGCGATTGATACCACTTGATAGTCCCTATTAAAGCTTCAACACAAGATCTACTCACTACTAATACCACGTTAACTACTATAACTAAACTGCGTATGAAACTAATAAAGTAACAATGAGAGATTAGAGATGAAGAGAATAAGAGACGGTTGATTTCATTACACTCAATAGACTAACAAAGCTTCCGCATAGTAGTGAATAAAACCAACAAATAAAATTATGCATGAGCCCTTCTATTTATAGAGTGAGATTAGGGCGTCACATGCAAGATTACTTCTAGAAACAATTTACTAGGCCACATGGCCCATGAGCTCCTAATGAGCCATGGGCTTTATCTCATACTTAGAGACCATATAGAGCAATCTACTCGTTACAAATGACTAAGACTTGAAATACAATAAAACGTGTTCCTAACAAACACACATATACTCACTTAACGACAACGTTTCCATAAGTCGTCAACGTCTGACATGTGATTGTAATTGTCTTCCATTCGTAGTCTCCTAATTTCTGTCAAACCGGAGGCTTACTTGTCTTGATCTTTTTCTAATGTACACTTGTACACTTCCAATGAGCCAATATCTACAAATGATAAAACATTGTTCCAACTTAAATGCTGCCACACCATCAACAACAACATAAACTCTTTAAAACTACTGAAGTTCTTAAATTTGAACTGTGAACTAAAACAAACCTTACTAATCTAGGTCGCGTGTTAGTGTTGAACACTGTCTGAACTATTTTGTGATCTGACTGCTATTTATCAAGGTGAGTTTATAGCCCCACACTATTTAAACTTGTTTTACTTTTGGGGTGAGAAACATGCAAAACTGATTATCCCAGTTGAGCTTCACGATCTTATTAATTACTTTAGATATAAACCTAAAGCAATCGGTATAGAAACTGATCTTGAGTTGTATATCAAATATTATGCAGAACTTAATATTTGATCTTAAGAAGAATTAAGCACAAACGAATTATCAAACAACACTTCAATATATTAATACGATTGCTCGATAGCAATAGGGTTACAAGAAACCTTGAAGTGTAAAACAATAACGATGCCTATATCTAACCTAACCCTGGATCCTCCTTTTATAGCGTAAGGAGTCCTAGTCGGTTTACAAGACTTTCTATACAAGTAAAATATTCTTACTTATCTTTTCCAAACTTATCTTAACAAACTATACATATCTAATAAACAGCAGAGTAACTTGTCTAGCAGCAGAGTCTTCGTGGGCTAGCAGCAGAGTTACACTTTGCTTATTATTCCAATCCAGCAGAGTTACTAAATAGCAGAGTTATAGTCTAATCAGCAGAGTTACTTAACTGATCAGCAGAGTAACACTTAGTGTATTTCACGACCATCAGCATCTTTAGACCTAACAATCCTCCCCTAAACTTGATATTTTTCTCCAAAAATCATCAAGTTTACTTTAAACCCAGCTAATCACTAGGAGGATGCTTCCAAACACTTTACTGTTTTGAAGTCTTTGACTCAAGAATCTTCTCATATTTCCTTATCAGTTTAAAAGCCTGATCATCTGAAAAGAAACTATTTTGCAATGTCAACATTCCAGGCTTTAACATCTGAGTAATAACTGCTGTATTGTTATTCAAAGGGTATTCCTTCTCCACAAGCATGTAGACCTTAACACCCTTACAAACCAATTCATGTACTCCACAAGATTGATACAAATACCACTTATCAACTCTGGAGTTCAACAAATCCTTCCATTCAAGATCTCTCTCATCAGGCTCAAACATGTTCTTCAAAAAATAATAGTGAATTCTTTCATATATCACCTCTGGTCTCTGATCACTATATTTTTCTTTATACAATCTCCACATCTGTATCACATCATCTCTATCCATAAAATGTAGCATCAAAAAAAATCTAACAAATCCATAACAAAGATGATTAGACCTCATAACCTCCCAGTAAGCTTCACTTCCATCCCTGACTGTATGTGAATAAGATATGATTGAATACTTGGTATCTAAAGGAACTGCATTTACTATCTCTGGTTCCTTTTGTGGTACATGAGCTGTGAAATCCATTGTTCTTTTCACATCATCAGCAGTCACCTCTTCAAGATGATGCTCATCACTTTCTTCTTTTTCTGAGTCACTCATCACCAATGACTGAGTTCTTCTCTTCTTCCTAGCCACCTGCTTTATTCTTCTACCATATCTCTTTATACCAACAGTAGATTCAGGCCTTTCCTCTTCAACTACATTCTCTTTCTCTTTCTTAACATCTGATACTTTGGCCATTTTAACAGTTGACTCAGGATTCATATAAGCATTTGATGCTACTTTGATTCTTGTCAACTCTTTGATCTCAGCATCAGTTAAAGGTTTAAATTTCCTTTCCATCTCATTCTTAGCAGCCTCAAACTTCTGCTTGACTTCTTCATTAGAGTATGGCTTCAACTCCTTTAATTTCCAACCCTTCATATTCCTCAGATATTGCTCATGAAGAGTTCTTTGTTGCCTTGCAGTTGGTGGTCTACTCACCTTTTTATTCTTTCTTGCAACCAAAAGCCTTTTCTTATTCTCCACAATGGCTTGATGAATCCAGTCATTAATACCTTCATCTGTAAAAACATCATCCATCTCTACTTTCACTCTCTCCCATGCCATAGCAGCTTTACATCTTGCCTGCTCATTTTCCCATGCAGCCACTTTTGCTTCAACTTCAGATTGTTTCTCAGATTGTTGCTTTTGTTTCTCCATTACTTTATCATACTCAGTTTTTTTCTTCATCAGCAACCCTCTGAGCTTCTTCTGCATCCCACCTTTCTTGCAAATGTCTAGGCCATTCCTCAATTGGAAATTCATTAGGATCAGGATAAGGTTCAAGTTCTTCCACCATTTTCTTCTTACCCTTACCCTTGTAGGTAGATGATTGAACAGGTTTTCTTGTTGGCACAGGCCCTTGTATGACAACTCCTTTGGCTTTAGGTCTTGAGAAAGTCATTTGTTTTGGTTTTGGTAAAGGTTGAGCAGCTGGTTGTGATTGTGGTTCAGGAGTTGGTTCTGTAGGTTTAGGTGAAGATTCTTTTGGTGCAGGTGTTTTGTTTCCTAGGTTAAGCAATACTTGGGCTAAGGGCATTGTGTCTTCATCAAATTCACCAGCAGAGTGATTTAACCCATTTGCAGAATTGTTTCTCCCATCAGCAGAAAGTTTTGTATTAACAGCAGAGTCAACCTTTTCATTTGTTTCCTTTTCAACCTCCCCTGAATCTTTGAGTACCTCCCCTGAATCTTTGAGTACCTCCCCTGAACCTGCTGCATCCTTCTGACCATTTGACCAATACTGGTGCATATGAGATGTAATAATGGGAGGATCAACTATTAAAGCATACCTTAATCCATAACTTCATGAAATCTTGCAGCAGCTAAAACCTTACTAAGAAACGCAATCTGATTATGCTCATCAGGAAACTTTCTTCGAGCCATTTGGAGTTTGGGGGTTTTGGATATAATGATATGAATTAATGTTCTTGGGAGAGAATTGAATGTAATTTTGAGCAATTAAAAAGTAATGAGATCAAATTGGTGTGTGAGACCGTTTTGATCGAATTAGGTTTTAAGACGCGCCAAAATTTTCAATTTAACCCCTTTACTTTCAAACTCAGCAGCAGAGTTATGAAAGGTTTGACCAAAAGTCAACTTTCCCAAAATCTCCAAATTTAATCCCTTAAAATGATACCAACCCTGCATTTAAGTATATAAATCCCTCAATAGCTTAGCAAATCCCCAATTTCACAAACCCTAACACCAAAAACAAATAACCATGAGTTCATCCAAAGCACCGATCATTGACATTTCATCAGATTCATCTTCAGATAATTCACAAGGATGGGCAAATTACTTTCCCCCAAGTTCATCGTCTGCACAACGCAAGGGCAAAGCGATTGTTGAAGAAGACGTTTCTGACCCGCTTCCATCGACTCCATCTTCCTTTGAGGATTCTAGCGATGATGATGAAACAACAGCATGGCCAAAATCCATGACATATTATCAAGGTTTCTGGGAAATTGAGCCTCCTAACCATCCCTTGACTGTCGAGCTTCAGAGACAAATGAAGAATGCTGCTGCCGCCTTTGCGAAGAGTGTCAATCCGCCTCAACCAAAGCCAAGTACAGTGGAGCAGGAAGTCCCTGTTCCAAAGAAAAAGCAGGAGAAGAAACAAGCTTCATCTTCAAGCCAACAGCAGAGTCCACCACCAAGACCAGTGATACTTGCACTTCCTTGCAAGCAAGTGTCTGAACATATGGGAACCAGAGGACCTCGCAGTAAGGTGATGCCTGATTTTTTGGGGAAGGGAAAGGAAAAAGCTTGATTTGGTATAGGTTTGTTTAGGTTGTGAAATCTTTGACCTTGTTCTCTTTTGAACTTCTTTAGAACAATGGATGTATGGAAACTTTATTTTGTACTTTTGCTTTTGTGATCAATGAACTTTATCTTTCCTTGCTTTACTTGATTGTGTATTCATGTATATCTGCAAAAGGTTAGTAGAAAACCACAAACACAAGCAAGAATATCCCATAATAGCAGCAGAGTAGTCATAGCAGCAAACAACGAAACAGCAAACAATTCAAGAAACAACAAATTTTGACTAAACACCAGACTTTGACTAAACAACAGCACAAATCCTTACAAAAGTTTACAAAAACATACAGAGATAAGATGTTTAAAGATTAAAGATTTATCATGCCAATACTAGCAACTAAAAATTGAAACCTACTTATATCATAACTTTTTGTAAGTAGATCAGCAACATTATTGTCAGTATGTATTTTAACCACTTGAATTAACTTTTTCTCATAACAATCTCTAATAAAATGATGTCTTATCTCTATGTGTTTTGTTTTAGAATGAAAAACAAGATTTTTAATAATACACATTGTGCTGTTGTTGTCAATATAAATTTTGGTTTTCATGAAGTTGTACCCATAATCCAGCAGTTGGTTCTGAATCCAGAGCACTTGTCCACAGCAGCTAGAAGCAGCAACATATTCTGCTTCAGTTGTTGAGTTAGCCACAACAGTCTGTTTCTTGCATTGCCATGAGATTAGCCTATGACCAAGGTACTGACAGCCTCCAGTGGTTGACTTTCTATCCAAACTAGCTCCAGCATAGTCACTATCTGAGTATGCTATCAAGTCAAAGGGTGAATTATTAGGATACCAAAGGCCCAATTTAGGTTGACCCTTTAGGTACCTAAAAATTCTTTTGACCACTTCCAAGTGTGAAACTTTTGGGGACACTTGAAATCTAGCACAAGCACACATAGAAAACATGATATCTGGCCTTGAAGCAGTTAGATACATCAATGAACCAATCATTGATCTATAAAGATGTACATCAACCTCTTCCCCATCTTCATCCTTGAGCAAAGGTTTGTTTTTATCCATTGGTGTCTTAGCTGCTTTCACATCATTGAAACCAAATTTCTTCAACATATCAGCCACATACTTGTCTTGGCAAATAAAAATCCCATCTGATTTCTGCTTGACTTGAAGCCCCAAAAAGAAAGTGAGTTCTCCCATAGAACTCGTTTCAAACCTGTTGTGCATAAGCTTTTCAAATCCTTCACATAACACCTTATTTGTAGACCCAAAAATGATATCGTCTACATAAACCTGAACAAGTAGGATATCCTTTTTGTCTTTCTTAATGAACAATGTTTTATCAATGGTTCCTCTGCAAAAACCATTATTCAACAAATACTTGGATAAGGTGTCATACCAAGCTCTAGGAGCTTGATGTAGTCCATACAGTGCTTTCTTCACTTTGTAGACCCTATCAGGATACTTAGGATCTTCAAACCCAAGTGGTTGCATCACATATACCTCTTCAGGAATCTTTCCATACAAGAAAGCACTTTTCACATCCATTTGATACACAGGAAAATTCTTGTATGAGGCATATGCCAAGAATAGTCTAATAGCTTCAATTCTTGCAACTGGGGCAAATACCTCATCATAATCTATTCCTTCTTCCTGAGTGTATCCCTGAGCCACCAATCTAGCCTTGTTTCTAATAACAATGCCTCTCTCATCTCTTTTGCATCTGAACACCCATTTTGTACCAATTGCTCTTTTTCCATTAGGCAAATCCACCAATGTCTAGACTTCTTGAAGCTTGAACTGCAGCAACTCCTCTTGCATAGCTTCAACCCAACTTTCCTCTTTCATTGCCTTGTGAATGGTTTTAGGTTCTTCTTGAGATAAGAAACAGGCAAACATGCAATTTTGTAAATCCTTGTGGCTATTCCTCCTTTTAAGTGTTTGAGCAAACAATCCCTGATCAAGCAAATCACTCAACCCTTTTGATTTACTTCTGGTCTGAACAGCAGAGTGAACATCACCAATTATCTGCTCCTTTGGATGATGCTTGTGGATCCTGGTTGTTGGAGTGGGACTAACAGGTATATCAGTCTCCAAATTGGATAAATCTGCTTCAGCACCAAAAACATCAACAATCTCATCATCAGTGTCCATATACACTTCTTCTAATTCAGGCAGCTCATTAGAAGAATCATCATAAGAATCACCTTATTTATCAGCAGTAGAGTCCTTGGGCATAGCAGCAGAGTTACCAAACCTAACAACAGAGTGTTTTGGCCTAACAGCAGAGTGTTTTGGCCTATCAGCAGAGTGTTTTGGCCTGGCAGCAGAGTTGAGAGAACTGCTGCTTTGTGTATTCCCTTGTTGCCCATCAATTTCTGACTCTACATTCCTTTCCTTATCATCATTCATGTCATCATGAGAAGGTTCATCATCACCTTCTGCATTAACCTTTGGTACTTCCTTATGAATAGCATCATCATCTGAACTCTTTCCCTCTTTATCTGTTGGAGAGAAATACTGATCAAACTTCCACTTTTCAATCAAAACAAACTCCTCTGCAGATCCATCCTTCTTTGCTTGTGTACCTGCATTTGGGTTAGTTTGTGTACCTGCAGACATGTTAGTAGTACCTGCAATGACTGGTTGATAATTCATACTTTTGGTTAAAGAATCAATATCAAACATCCATTCAGGACCTTTTCCATCAACATTAGGTGTGGTTTCTCTAATTTTAACATGTAAATTTTCCACCACATGCCCAGTCCTTTGATTGAAGACCCTAAAAGCCTTACTTTCAGTGGAGTATCCAACAAAATAACCTATGTCTGCTTTCTCACTAAACTTGCCTAAGTGGTCAATGGTGTTTAAGATAGTGACAGGACACCCAAATGGTCTAAAGAAATCAATCAGTGGTTTCCTACCATGCAATAACTCATAAGGGGTCTTATTGTGAGGCTTAACTATCTTACTTCTATTTTGCACATAACAAGCAGTGTTGACTGCTTCAGCCCAAAAGATAGTGGGTAACTTAGACTCTGACAACATGGTCCTAGCAGCCTCAATTAATGTTCTATTTCTCCTTTCAGCAACACCATTTTGCTGAGGAGTTCTAGCCACACTAAATTGTCTAGTTATACCCTTTTCCTCACAGAACTGATTCATCACTTGGTTCTTAAATTCAGTTCCATTGTCACATCTGATGATCTTAACCTTGTGATTAAATAGGTTTTCTATCCTTGTAATAAAAGCCTTAAGAATGCCAGGTGTCTCATCCTTAGTAGCTAAGAAGAATACCCAAGTAAATCTACTAAAATCATCAGTGACCACTAAGCCATACATCTTTTTGTTCAAACTTTTCACATAAGTAGGTCCAAATAGGTCCATATGTAACATAAACAAGGGTTCAGTAATAGAATTCACCAATTTGGACTTACAAGATGCTCTATGTTGCTTTCCCATTTGACAAGCAACACATACTTCAGGATTCTCAAAAACCTTTAAAGGTAATCCTCTGACCAAGTTCCCTTTCACCAACTTGTTGATAGCCTTGTAATTCAAATGTCCAAGCCTTCTGTGCCATAGTTTGGATTCATCAATAGTGGCTTTGGCAAACAGACAAGTTAAATCTCTTTTGGGAATAATGTTCTTTATGTCCACACTGTATATGTTGTCATTTCTAGGGACTTTAAGAAGTACTAATTTATCATCAGGTATCTTATAGTTGGGAGATAAGACAAGACACTCAGTGTCTGTAAAAAGAACAAAATTCTTTCAGTCACACATTTGTGAGACACTAAAAAGATTGAACTTTAGTCCATTCACCAAATACACTTTCTCAAAATCCAATTTTCCAGTTCTGATGATGCCTTTACCCACAATTTTACCTCCTTTAGGATCATTCCCAAAGGCAACATATCCACCATCCAAAGCTTCAAAGTTTTCCAAATTGCTTTGGTCTCCAGTCATATGTGAAGAGCATCCACTATCAAAAATGCATTTATCCTTTAGCTCCTTTTGTAGATTGCCCTGCACAAAAAGTAAGAGAATTAGTTTCTCTTTGGGACCCAAGCCATTACTGACTTGGATCTGCCTTGTGCATCAAAGTAGTCAAACTTCTTCAACTGCATTGGTGCACTGCTGTGTCTGAGAACATGATCTATAACTTTAACTTTAGGTTTTCAGACCCAGCAAGCTGAGGCCTTAACAGCATAAAAATGGTTGCCCACAACAGTATCAGTAACAACTTTAGGCAAAACAGCAGAGTCTGCCTTAACAGCAGAGTTTGCCTTAACAGCAGAATCAACTATGTCCTTCTTTATGGGCCCTTTTGGTGCAATAGGTGAGATAACTCTAGAAACACCATATCTCATCAAAACTTCCTTGGGAACCATGTTTCTTTTGGGATGTGGGTGAGTCTTTCTAGCAAAGTTTCTATGGTTCACCCTTGTATATTGGTTCCAAACTGATTTTTGATAGTAGTAGCACTCATCTTGCAGATGTTCAAAACTACCACAACCATAACATGCCTTTTTAAGTAATTGAAAATCAGTACCTAATCTTTGTGAAACTAGGTTGTTCCAATTTCTCTGGTTTCCTCTAGGCAAGTTATTGGTTTTCTTAGGATATACTCTAGGTGTGTTATTATACTCAGCCATCTTCCTAGAGATACCTTTACCAAGCTTAGGCTTAACAAACTCAACCTTTTTAGCCTTAGGTGCTTTTGATTCAACAACAGCAGGAATTTCTTCCTTTTTGTTCTTAGGGGTTGAATCAGATTCTACAACTTCATCATCACTGTCAGACTCCCAATCTTCAATAAGGGGTGCATCAGACCACTTTTTCTCAACCTTAGATGACTCTACTTTAGTTTCACTAGTTTCACCTACAGGTTTGACCTCAGACTCAGGTATGAAAGACAATGTCCTAGTAGGAGGGGCATTAGCACTAAGTTTCTTAGGGTGAGCAACAGCATTATATCCTAGACCACTTCCTGAGTCTGCAAAGTGTCTTCCTATTGGTTTACTTAGAATGTCAGTGGCAAATTGTTGTTTTTCCACCCTTACAATATGTTTTTCAGTCTCACTCATAGCTGAATCTTTAGCCTGTTCAGCCTCTTCTACTTTCCCCATAAGAACCTTAATCTCACAATCTTTCTTAATAAGTTCATTTTCTAGAATAGTGATCTTATCAAGATATTCAATTTCAGCCTTTTTATAAAATTCAAGCTTCTCTTCTAAATTCTTTAAACCATATTCATAACTAAGATTGTCTAACTTAAGTGTTTCATTCTCCATTTTAAGGTTTCCATTGCTAGACTTAAGTATTTCTATTGTATCAGAACATGATTTAAAAGAACAAGATGATTCATTGGATACCTCAAAGTCTGATCTAGAGGAAGAGTAGGCCATTAGAGCAAAATGTTGTACTTGAGGTTCTTCATCAGCCACCAATGCATAGTTAGGACCATCTTAAGCATGATCACTCCAGTCATACTCTCCTAACCCATTACATGACACCATAGCAGTAGTAGGATTTGGCTCTTCATCAGTAGACTTCTTGACATTCTCAGTGTTCCTTTTTGGTGCTCTGCACTCTCTTGCAAAGTGTCCCTTTTTATGACAGTTAAAACATTCAGCCTTTGATTTGTCAAATCCTACATTCTTGTTTCTTCTGAACTTCATCTCTTTACCAGTTCTTTTAAGAAACCTTCTTGCCCTCATTGTTAGCATTGCAAACTGCCATTGCATATCAATCTCTTCAACATCATCAGGATTAAGTTCATCCAGATCTTGAGGCATAACTGAAGTACTTGTAGTAAGTTCAGCCAAATAAGCACAAATAGCAGCATCACTGATGGTGTTGGTGTTGGTAGAGTCAGCAGCAGAGACATGTGAACCAGCAGCAGGAATGAAAGTACCAGCAGCAGAGTGCTGTTCTTGATGACTACCAGAATTCTTGTTGCTTGAGGAAACAAAAGCAAGATTGTTTGTGGTAGAAGATGAACTTGACAATCCCTTGACTTCAGATTCATAAACTTTCAGGTTGTTATACAGATCACCCAATGTCATCTTCTCAAAATCTTCCTTGTGCCTCCAAATCACTGTGTGAGTGTTCCATGCAAAAGATAGACTTCTCAGAAATTTTAGATTGATGTCTTCTTGAGATACATCAATCTTCAATAGAGCCATCTGACTGGTCAGCTTATGAAGCCTATCATAAGTTCCCTCAATATTCTCAGAACTCAAAGTTGTAAAAGTTTCAAACTGATGCTTCAGTAGATTCTTTCTTGATTTCTTGGTAGCTTCATTCCCACCAAATCGAAGTTCAATTGCTTCCCATAAATCCTTAGCAGACTCAATATGATTAAAACTTAGTTGATAATCATTAGGTATTCCCATCATGAGAATACTGTGAGCCTTGACCTCCAATCTTCTCTGTGCTTTCTCCTCACTTGTCTTGAGAGTCAAGACTGATCCAGTAGCAGTCTTGGCTAGCTGATTGTCGCCATGTAGAACAACTTCCCAAAGTGAGTAATCAACCATTCTCATGTATTGTTGAATTCTCATCTTCCAGATCTCGTATTCTCCAGTCTTGAGCATGGGGACTCTTGATGCAGTAACCATGTGTGTAGAATCGGAATCCATTGCTTACTTTGATGATTAACAGATCTTGTATTCAGTAATTCTTCTTGGTACCAGTTTCTAGATCACAAGCTCTGATACCACTTGATGATACCAGTTGAGCTTCACGATCTTATTAATTACTTTAGATATAAACCTAAAGCAATCGGTATAGAAACTGATCTTGAGTTGTATATCAAATATTATGCGGAACTTAATATTTGATCTTAAGAAGAATTAAGCACAAACGAATTATCAAACAACACTTCAATATATTAATACGATTGCTCGATAGCAATAGGGTTACAAGAAACCTTGAAGTGTAAAACAATAACAATGCCTATATCTAACCTAACCCTAGATCCTCCTTTTATAGCGTAAGGAGTCCTAGTCGGTTTACAAGACTTTCTATACAAGTAAAATATTCTTACGTATCTTTTCCAAACTTATCTTAACAAACTATACATATCTAATAAACAGCAGAGTAACTAGTCTAGCAGCAGAGTCTTCGTGGGCTAGCAGCAGAGTTACACTTTGCTTATTATTCCAATCCAGCAGAGTTACTAAACAGCAGAGTTATAGTCTAATCAGCAGAGTTACTTAACTGATCAGCAGAGTAACACTTAGTGTATTTCACAACCAGCAGCATCTTTAGACCCAACAAAAACTATTTTATGGACCAAACTGTTGTCTATGCCGTTACGTGGATTGGCCTAAGCCCTGTTATGTCCCAATATGCCCAACTCATTAACCGTCAATTCTTGCTAGGAAGCGCGAATGTTATAAATAGATCTATTGGGAGTAACGTCCCCGTTCGGGTTGACTGGATAGGTAAACGAACGTATATTATGTCGAAAACCACAAGTGTCTGGGATAAACACTTGCCGGGCCTTAATATTTAACATGCTTCTAGAGCATGCACACTATTTTAGCTTCGGTTGCATGACCTTAGTGCTAACGTAATAGACTGTATTTTATATGGCATTACATGGGTTGTAATGTTCATATCCCAAACTCATGGTCCAACTACTGATTTACTGCTTATTGATAAACCTATGACCTTACCAGCTTTTTGCTGATTTTTAGCATGTTTTTCTCAGGTGTTTAAGCTGACTGATATGACAAGGTGGTAGCAGGGCAAGGGTCATAGACTAATATCTGAATACTATGGCTTTTTAACTATGACTTGTTTTTTGCTGGGACAACAAAATTTGTGGGCCTCACTTTATTAACTCAAACTATGTTGTAAACAATATTTTCTTGATTGATGAATTAAAACGGAGTATGTATTCCATTCTTTGTTACCTTGTGTTATGATTTTTAATTTAGTAGCACCCCATGACCCGAATGCTTCCGCAATGCCAGATTTTGGGGGTGTTACAGATTGGCATCAGAGCCTAGGTTATAGAGAACTAGGTACACATAAATCCTAAACTATAACTGCTTTTTACAAAAACAAGTCCCTATGACCGCCACTTGCCTGCCTGCCTTGCTCATTGTTTATTGCTGATTACTTGTCTTAGCTGTTTGTTACTATCTGTTGATTTTTGCTCAGCTACATGTACTATAAGTATTATATGTACACTTATACCTACGTAACTTATACTATTTATTACGAGTATTTTCGATATACTTACACATATATACCATTTTGTCACAGACTATGTCTTCACATCACATTCCTCCGATCTTACCAGACTCAGATGACCCATATATGCAGGTGTTACAGGCTTTTAATGCACCAGACCCTGATCTCACTGAGCCTATACTCACCTCAGCACTGCCTACACCTACTACCGATCATGCTTCCATCCAGCTTATCCCTACTACTGATACTACCACTCCATATGTCCATACTCATCCTGTTCGTCGCACCTCCCGCATGAGAGTCCCAGGATATCGAATGCGGTACTCAGACTTACCAACCCTACCCCAAAGGAGGACCCGAGTTGTTTATATAGGAACCTCTACTACCCCACTATCTCTCTCACCCGCATCATCCCCTGATCAGTCACCACCACATCAGAGGCTCAGGAGAGCCGATGACTCTTAGACAGCTGATAATCCCGAGGAAGAATCAGAGGAGGATCCTGAACAGGAACCGGAGGAGGATCCGAAAAAGGAGCCGATAGCAGACCCTACACCCGAACAGACTATACCAGAAGAACTGCGTCATGGGAAGGTGGTTATGGAGGAGGTTCCGGGTACGTTTGAGATAGGGCAGAGTTCCAGAGCTGCCCAGATGACAGGAGGAGACAGTGATACACCTCTGGGATTGGTTCAGAGGGCTGCTATGTTGCGATTCAGAGATGAGGGTCTGAATGTCCTCGTTACCTGTGAAATCAATGGGGAGATATGGAAGGATATTGAGTGTGTTCATAGCACTCCACTTCATGCTGATAGTCCCACATATGAGCCATCCTCACCATCATTTGTGCCACCATCTCCTTTACTGCCAGCTTCCCCTCCACCCGCTGTCTCACCTGTAGTGGAGGAGGAAGAGGATGATGTCACGAGATTCTTGATCCAACTTGGGGCACAAGGGAGTCTATTGGATGTTCACTCTGATCAGTTAGAGAGGCTTGGGTGCCATGATGATGCGTGGTTTTGCAACCTTACAACAGGTTTTACCTCTCGAGGGATCTCAAGAGGCTTACAACCCCACCAGGCAGTGTACCTGACCAATGTAGTATAGTGTAGTGGTAAGTACGGGGGATTGATCGTTCTCCACAGGGAATAGTATTCGTTAGGTATGAAAAACTACTCTAATAGGTCTAAGGGTGAGAGAAGATTCTTTTTATGTTTTTATAATTTTATGAAAGCAAGTAAAATCTCGGGTTTGAAAGAGTGGGCGGAATTAGTTGCTAGTCAACTAACCTAAGTTACTACGAATGCAAATAAAATAAAATAACAGAAAATGAAAATGTGGTGAAACTTATATGGAGAGAAATGTGTTTACTTAGATTTCCTTACTCCCTAACTATCTTTTACCGGTTGATTAGTGTGTATTAATTGCGTGGATGACGGGTGTATTCCTTAATACCAATCGTGGGGTGGCGTACGTACTTCCCCAACTCTATGAACTCCTACTTCACTCCTATGTCGAGCCGGCTAAGAAGCTCCTAACATGGGATCACTAGAATTCGCTCATGCATTAAATACAACCATAAAAACCTTAGTACGCATTGGTTCATGTTTCTTAAGACGTTCAAGCAAGTTACCGTATAGGAAGTTAGCCAGTTTTCTTAAGCCTAACATAGATGAACAATCATCCAATACAATTAATAACACACTAGTAACCAATAATCAATAGTTAGGTTTCATTAGATCTAAGCAAACACAAGATAAATCTAGCCTAGCATGTTAAACAAAAGACAAGAACAAGATAGAATCAAACAACACATAGACATATTGAATGATTAATTGATAACTTATCTTCAATGTAACATGGAAGATCTCAAGGCAAAAAGCCTTGAAAAAGCTGCTAAAATCGTCTTAGGGTTTCCTCCCAAAAGGTTACACACAAAGTTCCACACTAATGATAAAAAATTGCAAAACTATATATAGAGATTAAGGTCTGACGGCGTCACATTGTAGATCCTGACGCCGTCACCTCGCCGCTTTTAGGGTTCCTGGATGGCCTTCCTGAAGCCGTCCCTCTTTAGACCTCCAAAATCCGTTCTGGCTTATCAAAGCTCGACGCCGTCAGAAATAAGCTTGACGCCGTCCCTCTTTAAATTAAGCCATGACGACCTTGATCACTTCAAAGGGTGACGCCGTCAGATTTTTCATGCAAAATTCTCTGGCTTATCATGAGTAATTTTCATATCCACCTTTTTCTTGCCAAGCCATGACGCCGTCTGGGGAAATTCCTGACGCCGTCAAAGGTACTTTTTAGCCGATTTTGAGACTTTGTCGTTTTCTTCACTTTTATGCTCCAAAAACGTCCAAAATGCTTCCTTTTCCAGATTTCTTCTCCAAAGTACCTAAAATGACAAAAGGAACGATTTAGGGCAATATTTGATCAAATAAATACGATTTAGGGCTTAAATGACCCCCTAAAAGCGGTACACTTTTCGCTTCATCACGTGACGAGCAAGTTAGCAGGAAACTTGCAGGGGTACGTCAGAGACTGGGTGACATAGGGAGAGATCAGGCTAGAACATGGGATGCTGAGTGGACCAACTGGCACCGAATGCATGAGTTAGATTCGGTGATGGCTAGGGTCACGAGGTTTCGAACAGGAGGACCGTAGAAAGGTTTTGGCGTCAAGGAGACGCAATGCACAGCTGGAGACTAGAGTAGGACATTTGGAGACTATTGTAGCATGGATGGCATAGGAGCTGAAGAGTAACGCTTAGGGCATGATGGATTCTAGTTTTAGCAGTTATGATGTATTCCCACTAAACTAAGCGGCCGTCAGTTAGTGGCAGTTGTAGTTCTTTGTCGGTATTCGAAACTTGTGCTATTTCCTTATGTATTCGAGCTTGTAATTTTTGTGAACCCGAATTGATCTTAATCTATGAAAAGCTTGATTGATTACTCCATTGTGCCAACTTCCTTATAATTAATCTTACTCATATAATCTACCTATGATTATACACTTGTGCGATAATAAACTCTCAAAATCTCAATTATCTCTATCTTTCTGATAAAGTAAAATGCCTCCAAAAAGAACAACTAGAACCGCTCGTGCACAACTAACCAACCCAGGCCCAGCTAGGGCTACTACAGCGGCTCCACCTGTAATTCGAGCCATGCTCGATCAACTGGTAGAAGAACGGGTGGCAGCAGCACTGGCTACAGCGAACAACTCGACAACTGAGGTTGGGAAATCGAGACCCACAAACAACAATACTCGTGGCTGTACTTATCAAGACTTCCGGAAGATAATGACTGGAGGTTTTGGAGGTACTGAGGGGGCAATTGTTCTGGTCTGATAGATTGAAAGATTGGAGATGGTATTCTGAATTAGTGGTTGTTCGGAAGAGGACAAGGTTAAGTATGCATCGTTTACTTTTCTGGATGTAGCTTTAACATGGTGGAACAATTACTTGAAATCAGCAGGCTACGACACTACATATGCAATGTCATGGGAAAGTTTCAAACAGATGGTTCTTAAGAAATATTGCCCTCACAATGAGGTGAAGAAGTTGGAGGTTGAATTTTGGAACCTCAAGGTACAAGGTACCAATATGGCTGTGTATAATCAACGTTTTCAGGAGCTTGCTTTGTTATGTCCCGATATGGTCCAAACTGAGACCCGCCTGCTGGAGAGATACATTGGCGGATTACCCCCATCTATCAAGGGAAATGTTACAACTTACAAGGCTATAGATCTCCATGAAACCATGGAAGTAGCCAACAAGTTGATAGATCAGGTGATCGAGGACTCAGTTGAAACGGTTGCGACCAACAAGCGTAAATAGGATGATCATTCCGGCAACAATGGCAACCATCACCCAAACAAGAAACAAGATGTTGCTAAGGTCTACGCAGCTGGACCAGCTGAGAGAAAGGGTTATGCCGGGAAGCACCCGTTATGCAATCGCTGTAAACTGCACCACAGCGGACTGTGCACAGTGAAATGCCGCAACTGTCAGAAGGTTGGGCATATGGCCAGAGAATGTAGGTCAAAAACTCTTGCCACTGCACAGGCAGCACCAGAGCAAGACCCGAAGGCCAATGTGACTTGTTTTGGGTGCGGGAAGAAAGGGCACTACAAAAATGAGTGTCGTGAGCCAAGGAACCAAGTTGCTGGAGGTAATCAAGCAGCTGTTGTACAACAGGGAAATCATGGAAACAATGGAGGAGCCCGCGAAAGGGTCTATGCAGTGGGTAAAGTGGAAGCCCAAGATGACCCAAATGTCGTGACGGGTACGTTCCTTTTAAATAACCGCTACGCATTGATGCGTGGTTTTGCAACCTTACAACAGGTTTTACCTCTCAAGGGATCTTGAGAAGTTTGCAATCCCCACCAGGCAGTGTACCTGACCGTTGTAGTATAGTAAAGTGGCAAGTACCGGGGGATTGATCGTTCAACTCAAAGAATAGTGTTCGTTAGGATTGAAATTATTCTAACTAGGTCTAGAGGTGATGGATGATTCCTTTTGTACTTTTATATTTTATGGAGAGCAAGTAAAAATCTCGTGTTTTGGAAGAAGGGGCGGAATTAGTTGATAATCAACTAACCCAAAAGCTACTAACTAAACTAATATGCAAGAAAAGTAAACTAAGGTCCTACACGGGAAGTGAAGCATGTCTACCTATGATGTATTACTCCTTGCTAGCTATCCAATTCTACCTATTGAATTGTCACACCTTGTTTTAATTGACGGGTTGTATTCCTTAATACCATTCGTGGGGTGGCGTACGTACTTCCCCAACTCTATAAGCTCCTACTTCACTCCTATGTCGAGCCGGCTAAGAAGCTCCTAACATGGGATCACTAGAATTCGCTCATGCATTAAATACAACCAAATAAACCTAGTACGCATTGGTTCATGTTTCTTAAGACGCTCAAGCAAGTTACCGTATAGGAGGTTAGCCAGTTTTCTTAAGCCTAACATCGATATCACCCAATCAAAACAAGAAACAATAGGAAGCAAGAATTATAAACTAAACCAACTAGATCTATTGAAGTTGTCACGCCCTAATTGATGGAGATGGACACACACATCAACAAGAAATCAATAAGATCTAATTAGTTATACACAAGTTTCACACAATCATAAGTAGACACAAGGTGATTTAGCCAAGCATAATTAATGAAGAGCAATCAACAATAATCATAATTGAAGACATAACATAAGATTGAATCGATAAACAAACCATTACAAGATGTTTATGGCATGATTAGGACCCTCTAAGTTGCTGGAAAAACACCTACCTAAACCCTAGAATCGGACTTAGGGTTTAGGGCTTACAAATAATGAAGTTGTGAAGTTATATTTATAGGCATTTTTCTGTCGGCCCGATCTGACGGCGTCAGACTTACACGTGACGCCGTCACGTCCAATTTTTCACCAAATTGTAGATCTTTTCGTCCCGATCGCGTGGCCTTTTGAATCACCTAAATCCGAGTTCGTATGAGGATTTTATGGCCAAAACAGTAACAGCTACCGCGCGCGCAAGTTGTGACTAGTTAACACGTGATGGCCTTCAGAAGTTGACGCCGTCAAGGTTAAGGGTGACGCCGTCATTCTTCAGCTTAAACCGTGACGACCTTGATCACTCCAAAGGGTGACGCCGTCAGAATTCCAATGCAAATCTCACTGGCTTATCATGTGTATTTTTCATATCCACCACTTTTGCCAAGCCGTGACGCCGTCAAGAGCAAGTCTTGACGCCGTCACATGTACTTTCCAGCATATTTTTGAGACTTTGTCGTTTTCTTCACTTTTATGCTCCAAAAACGTCCAAAATGCTTCCTTTTCCAGATTTCTTCTCCAAAGTACCTAAAATGACAAAAGGAACGATTTAGGGCAATATTTGATCAAATAAATACGATTTAGGGCTTAAATGACCCCCTAAAAGCGGTACACTTTTCGCTTCATCAAATACCCTTACACTTGAGATTTGCTTGTCCTCAAGCAAATGCGCTTTTATTCTAATCAAAATACAAGTTAGGGGTCATTTAATGCTAATATAAAAGTAATTACAACAAATAATCGTTCCACTTCAATCATAATAAGCACGGAGATTACATACTAGCACCTCACAAGAAGTGTTTAGATACTCACATCTCTCAGGTGTCATCAAAATAAATCTCATAAATGAAAACGGATAATATCTCTCACTACCTGTCATAGCAAATAGATTACCATAGGCTTGGGAAAGGATCGAAAACCTCCTCCACTAGGCGTAAGCACCTAAGATGAACTATCAAAGAGGGCTTTTAAATGGGTTATAACGTTAGGTGTAGGGAAAAGGAAAACACGGTTTTGCTGGATAAAGGATATTTTACTGGTGGCGAGTTAAAGATCTTGATTAATTACATGTACTATACAATGTTGCTAAGCCAAGACTCGACTCAATCTTAAGCTAAAAACAAAATAACAAAAACATAAAACAAATATAAAATGAAACGGGATGGTAGTCCGTATGTTTTTTCTACTTTTCTTTTTCTCATTTTTTTTGTATTTTTCTTGATTTTTTTTTTTTTTTTTTTTTTTTTTTTTTTTGCATACACTTTTGCCCTACCATCCAAAATAATACATCATAGGGGCGTTGCATTCCCCTTACACTTGAACTTTTACATAACTTTACAAATTACTATTCTAATGACTCGAATTAAGATAATCAAAACACTTGGAGTACTTTTAAAATATTTAGCACATATGGGGGTAATAAATGATGTTCTTCCCCATTACTCCATTACACTAGTACTTCACCCATGAGTCCCAATCGTCCCAAAACAATATGTACAAGGATATGACTCGACTTAGCAACCATGTAATCAATTAGATAATTAACTTGGGTTTAAACAAATGTTGTAACAATAATGCACTAAAAATGAGTGCATACAAGGTAGGCTAAGGCGATTTGGGTGTACATTTTAGTGGGGTGTAACAAATTCTTCCTTTAAGTAAAATGCTTAAAGGTCGAAACGAAAAGATAGGCTCTGAGGGGTGTACTAGGGGTATCGTGTACTAAAAATGAGTACAACGCAAAGGGTGTGGGAGAATTACTTGACCAATGTAGCCAACGTAATTATAACAAAAACACAGGTGTAAAACAATGGGTTTATCCTAATGCCTCTTATCATGTAGTAAATCTAACTACACGAATGTAGTCTCACTTGTGGCTTCGGAATGGTCCTAACGCAAGTTCTAGAATCTAAGTGCTACCGGTACACACATCATAGCATAAATGCTTTTCCTACCAATTCTAGGGGCGAACCTCACATATTTGGGGGTGGAAAATTTTTTAGTGGTACGGTTTTGTGCTAGTCATATAACTCCTATCCATGAGACGCTCATTAAGACCAAAGTTTCACTCCTATATGTTGTAAAAAATTTTAAATTTGGCACTAAAATTGCCTTAACAGGTATTTCTCTCAGTTTTATTACACATCTACCATTAAACAAACAAAAATCAAGCGTAATTGTATTCTCTAAAGTATCGTACTTTTACCCCCCCTTACACTTAAGATGAACATTGTCCCCAATGTTCAAATAACAAGATGTAAAAGTGAAGAGGTAAAAGAATGAAATCAAATACTCCCCTGATTCGTTCGGTGGATAAAGAGGTAACATGGTTAGATCTTCTTCCAAGGTAATGTAGAAGCTTCAAGACTAATGCATCGCCAAAAGCTTGATTCCACATACATCTCCTTGTCCAAAATAACCTGTTAATCCTGAGAAAACAAACAAGAAAAACCAAAGCATCAAACCGAACAAAGACAACTCACAACTAGGTGTAATTCCAGACTTAGAAATAAAACAATTAAAGATATAATGCTTGCGGAATGAATGTTTTGCAGATTCCTGGAGTTTATAAGTTAGAGATTTAATAAAAACTTTTTATGATTCCGGTAGAAAAACAAAACTTTCAAAAATTTCAGAAAATTAAAACCTGACGCCGTCAGGTTGTAAGGCCTGACGCCGTCAGAAATGATCTGACAGAATTCTCATGTTAAGTTTCCGGAAAATTTCTGGAAAAACCTATACCTTACTTCCTGGAATTCCTGCAAAACTTCATTATGACTCGATACAAGCATTTGACTCAAACAAATACTAATATGCATGCTTATATCTCATTGTTATCGTTCATGTTCAATCTTGTTCTTAAAAACAAATTTGGATTTCCCTTACACTTATCTTTTGCAAAATACCTTTATATGTAGTTAAGACGAAGTTAAAAACAAAATAAAGCATTTTCACAATTTATATTTGAGACATGAACAGTAAACAAAAAGAATAAGAAATGCATACGGAAACAAATAAAATTAAATAAACAAACAATCAAACAAATAAAGCAAATAAAGCTTGGGTTGCCTCCCAATAAGCGCTTGTTTTTGTTCGAGTCACGAGCCTGACTCTACCCTTATTTAACAAAAATAGGGGAGGTTTTCCCTACACTTAGGATTAAGTGCGGGTGAAAGTAGCGATACACACCCTTAGGGTGTGAATATGCCACGTGAGGTGAAGGGGGTGAGTGAATGGCTTCCTTCATCCTAAAATTACCCGGATAATATTGGTTGATGGGTGGGTCGGTTCCTCTTTTTTCTCCTAGATGTAAATCTAAGGATGAAAAGTTGTGTAAAGGTTGAGGTTCCAATTCATCAACACTAGGAAATTCCCTAGAACTATGAGTTAGGTCATCACTAAAAGTGTGCAAACCTATATCCTCTAGTTGTGCTTGGTCCAAGGGTTCTACCTCCATCGGGATTCCTAAAGTCTCTTCTACTTCTTCCGGGTAAGTCACGGGCGGTGTGGGTGCCTCAAATGATGGTTGAGTATTTTGTGGGCTTATGGTGTTTACCTCATTATTCCACGTGTCAAGATCACCTATATCCTCGTCAATTGTTTTCTTAGGTAGTGATAATAACAAACCTAGTGCTTCATCCAACTTATGATTTATTGATACGGCTCTATCCACAATTCCTTGGCAAACTAGGTCGCTTTTCCTATTAGCCTCACTAAAACAAGATCCTAAACATGGAGGTTGTTCATAAGAATCTATCCTAGGTGAAGGCTCATATGATTCATAAGTGTCTCTAAATGAGGTATTTTGAACTTCTTGGTGTTCTAGCCACTCAACCATATCTTGCAATCTTAGAAATCTAAGTGAAAATTCCATTTGAAGCAAATTACAAACAAAATCACAAAGAAAAGATAGACTACGAGAAAGCTACAAAATAAAAAGAAAATATCTCACTTGATAGGAATCTTGTGAGTAGACCTAATAAAAATAAAATTTCAACCTAAGCAATAACTACTCCCCGGGCTGCGGCGCCAAAAACTTGATGCGTGGTTTTGCAACCTTACAACAGGTTTTACCTCTCAAGGGATCTTGAGAAGTTTGCAATCCCCACCAGGCAGTGTACCTGACCGTTGTAGTATAGTAAAGTGGCAAGTACCGGGGGATTGATCGTTCAACTCAAAGAATAGTGTTCGTTAGGATTGAAATTATTCTAACTAGGTCTAGAGGTGATGGATGATTCTTTTTGTACTTTTATATTTTATGGAAAGCAAGTAAAAATCTCGTGTTTTGGAAGAAGGGGCGGAATTAGTTGATAATCAACTAACCCAAAAGCTACTAACTAAACTAATATGCAAGAAAAGTAAACTAGGGTCCTACACGGGAAGTGAAGCATGTCTACCTATGATGTATTACTCCTTGCTAGCTATCCAATTATACCTATTGAATTGTCACACCTTGTTTTAATTGACGGGTTGTATTCCTTAATACCATTCGTGGGGTGGCGTACGTACTTCCCCAACTCTATAAGCTCCTACTTCACTCCTATGTCGAGCCGGCTAAGAAGCTCCTAACATGGGATCACTAGAATTCGATCATGCATTAAATACAACCAAATAAACCTAGTACGCATTGGTTCATGTTTCTTAAGACGCTCAAGCAAGTTACCGTATAGGAGGTTAGCCAGTTTTCTTAAGCCTAACATCGATATCACCCAATCAAAACAAGAAACAATAGGAAGCAAGAATTATAAACTAAACCAACTAGATCTATTGAAGTTGTCACGCCCTAATTGATGGAGATGGACACACACATCAACAAGAAATCAATAAGATCTAATTAGTTATACACAAGTTTCACACAATCATAAGTAGACACAAGGTGATTTAGCCAAGCATAATTAATGAAGAGCAATCAACAATAATCATAATTGAAGACATAACATAAGATTGAATCGATAAACAAACCATTACAAGATGTTTATGGCATGATTAGGACCCTCTAAGTTGCTGGAAAAACACCTACCTAAACCCTAGAATCGGACTTAGGGTTTAGGGCTTACAAATAATGAAGTTGTGAAGTTATATTTATAGGCATTTTTCTGTCGGCCCGATCTGACGGCGTCAGACTTACACGTGACGCCGTCACGTCCAATTTTTCACCAAATTGTAGATCTTTTCGTCCCGATCGCGTGGCCTTTTGAATCACCTAAATCCGAGTTCGTATGAGGATTTTATGGCCAAAACAGTAACAGCTACCGCGCGCGCAAGTTGTGACTAGTTAACACGTTCTGGCCTTCAGAAGTTGACGCCGTCAAGGTTAAGGGTGACGCCGTCATTCTTCAGCTTAAACCGTGACGACCTTGATCACTCCAAAGGGTGACGCCGTCAGAATTCCAATGCAAATCTCACTGGCTTATCATGTGTATTTTTCATATCCACCACTTTTGCCAAGCCGTGACGCCGTCAAGAGCAAGTCTTGACGCCGTCACATGTACTTTCCAGCATATTTTTGAGACTTTGTCGTTTTCTTCACTTTTATGCTCCAAAAACGTCCAAAATGCTTCCTTTTCCAGATTTCTCCTCAAAAGTACCTAAAATGACAAAAGGAACGATTTAGGGCAATATTTGATCAAATAAATACGATTTAGGGCTTAAATGACCCCTAAAAGCGGTACACTTTTCGCTTCATCTTAAATAACCGCTACGCATCCATATTGTTTGATACGGGGGGCATATAGGAGTTTTGTTTCAACTGCATTTAGTTCACTACTTGGTATCGCCCCAACCACCTTAGATAACGTATACAATGTGGAGTTAGCTAATAGGAACGTAGAAAGGGTAGACACTATCGTAAGAGGTTGTACTTTAAATCTGTTAAACCACCCATTCAACATCGATCTTATGCCGGTAGAATTGGGTAGTTTTGACGTCATTATCGGCATGGACTGGTTTTCAAAATATCATGCCACCATTCTTTGCGACGAGAAAATCGTTCGACTGCCTTATGGGAACGAGGTTCTAAACGTTGAAGGCGACAGAGACTAAACGTTATCTCTTGCACGAAGGCTCGAAAATGCCTTGAGAAAGGATGCCTTCTCTTCCTAGCACAAGTCTCTAAAAGGGAAGAAAATGAGCAGGAGGAAAAACATTTGGAGGATGTTCCAATCGTAAGAGATTTTCCAGAAGTCTTCCCCGAAGACTTACCTGGACTCCCGCCAAACCGACAAGTCGAATTTCGAATCGACTTAATACCTGGTGCCGCACCCGTGGCACGAGCACCTTATCGGTTAGCTCCAACAGAACTGCAAGAACTGTCGAATCAATTATCGAAACTCTCGGAGAAAGGATTCATCAGACCGAATTCTTCTCCTTGGGGAGCTCCAGTTCTCTTTGTCAAAAAGAAAGATGGATCTTTCAGAATGTGCATCGATTACCGCGAACTAAACAAAATAACCATAAAAACCGTTATCCACTCCCGAGAATCGATGATCTGTTCGATCAACTCCAGGGTTCATGTGTTTACTCCAAAATTGATCTGAGGTCCGGATACCATCAACTCAGGGTTCGGAAAGAAGATATCCCGAAAACGGCATTCAGAACTCGCTACGGTCACTACGAGTTCTAGGTTATGCCATTCAGCCTAACCAACGCACCGGCGGTATTCATGGATCTTATGAATAGGGTGTGCAAGGCGTATCTGGACAAATTCGTGATCGACTTTATCAACGACATTCTAATATACTCTAAGAGCGAGAAGGAACACGAGGAACACCTCAAGCCAATTTTAGAGCTACTAAAGAAAGAAGAATTGTAAGCAAAATTCTCGAAGTGCGAATTTTGGATTCCAACTGTTCAATTTCTAGGACACGTGATTGACAGTCAAGGCATACATGTAGATCCTGCAAAGATCGAGTCGATAAAGGATTGGGCGACACCCACAACACCCACCGAAATACGCCAATTCTTAGGACTTGCAGGGTACTATAGGAGGTTTATCGAAGGATTTTCGAAGATTTCTAAGCCCATGACCAAATTAACTCAAAAGAAAATAAGGTTCGAATGGGAAGATAAAGCGGAAGAAGCTTTTCAACTTCTTAAGGATAAGTTGTGCAGCGCACCTATCTTAGCCCTACCTGAAGGCAGTGAAGACTTTGTGGTCTACTGTGACGCCTCACACAAAGGGTTAGGAGCTGTCTTGATGCAACGAGAGAAGGTGATAGTCTATGCCTCTTGACAACTGAAAACGCACGAGAAAAACTATACTACACACGATTTGGAATTGGGATCAGTAGTGTTTGCACTCAGGATCTGGAGACATTACCTCTATGGTACTAAATGTGTAGTTTACACTGACCACAAAAGTCTGCAACATATCCTTGACCAAAAGGAGCTCAATATGAGACAACGCCGTTGGTTAGAATTGCTCAGCGATTATGATTGCGAGATTCGATACCATCCAGGAAAAGCAAACGTAGTAGTAGATGCTCTTAGCCGAAAAGAACGACCAAAACCCCTTAGAGTACGATCATTGGGTATGACAATAGTCTCACCACTCCCATCGAAGATCCTTGAGTCTCAGGCCGAGGCACTTAGGGTAGAAAACAGACCTAACGAGAAAATTCATGGGATGCCTGAGAACGAAAACGGATTAGTGAAAAAGGCTGACGGAATGCTGTGTTTCAAAAACAGGAGTTTGGTCCCACTCTATGGAGGGATACGTGATCTCATCATGCACGAGTCCCATAAATCTAAATACTCAATCTACCCAGGAGCCGAAAAAATGTATCTCGATCTGAAGAAACTCTACTGGTGGCCCAATATGAAAGCTGACATTGCAACATATGTCGATCAATGCTTAACGTGCTCAAAGGTCAATGCTGAACACCAGCGACCATCGGGTCTACTTGTACAACCCGAAATTCCTGAATGGAAATGGGAACGCATAACGATGGACTTCATTACAAAACTGCCAAGGACGTCTAGCGGTTACGATACCATTTGGGTAATCGTTGATCGTCTCACCAAATCCGCTCATTTCCTAACGATCAAGGAAAACGATAGCATGGATAAACTTGCACGGTTATATGTGAAAGAAATAGTTGCACGACATGGAGTCCCAATTTCTATCATCTCTGATAGAGACAGTCGTTTCACGTCAAATTTTTGGAGATCATTGCAAGATGCATTGGGAATTGATCTCGATATGAGTACCGCATATCATCCACAAACAGATGGTCAAAGCGAAAGAACCATCCAAACGATAGTAATGGTTAAACTTTATAATTCATTTTCGGAGTCAACAAATTTTATTTTATATCAGTTTTATAAAAACGGCTCCAGATTTATGTTTTTCACGTTTACGTGAAACCGAGGTACCACGATTTTACCACATCATAACAAAACACGGCGTATACACAATACACTATACAATTAAAACAAACAAATAAACCACCCCACTCACCCACGTGATACTTTATCTTCTATATCTGCTTTTTTCCTTTTCTTCTTCGATCCTCCCATCCACAACATTCCAACCATTTTGACTTCTTCCTGGTGATAAAACCCAGGAACATCACCATCCCAATCTCCCATCGCTATCTATACATGGCATATAGTGCTTTCCGTACCTCCCCAGGTTTTGTAGATTCTTAAGTCCGCTCCATATGAGTCAAACAGCCTCGAGATCAAAGAATGGAGAGGGAGAGTAGCTCAAAATGGCGAAATCCTATCCTTAGAAGATTGAAATAGAGCCAAAGGCTTGCAATGTATTACCCTTTATGAACCACCGATTTCTAGTGGAAGCAACCACACAATCCCATCTCACCACAACTTTTACTTGTCAATCGAAAGCTCAAGAAGAAGCAGGGGAGTGTGGAGTGCTTGGGAATCGGATTGGGCTTGTTGTTTCTTTTCGGAAATCGACTCTTATCCTCCTTTGTAAGGTTAAATCCCACTCATTGTTGTTGTTATTCATTTGTTGTTCTCGAATCGTATATTATTTTCTCGTTCTTGTTATGAATTATATGGTCAAGATTTATGTCGATTGAGGTACTGTTATGGTGTGGCTAAAAGAAGTTTGAAACTGGTAACAATTAGTACACGAATTAAGGATCAATATTGGCTCAAAAATCATGATGTGTTGTCGTTAAATAAGTTGTGTTTGGTGTCTTGTTAATCTTGTAATCGAACCTTGAACAGAAAACGGTGTTAACTAAATTGATGTTCGAGTCCTTGTTAATCTTTCTAAGTCAAACCATAAGCAGTGAAATGGTTAAATAAGGTCTAGGGAGGGAAGGAAATTGATGTGTTGAGTCGAGCTTAAATCCTTGCGGCTAGGTTGTGTTCAAATCAGTGTGTTAGAGTCGAGCTCACACCTTGTTTGCTTTGTGTTATCCGCGTTTATATTCATGTGAATGGCGTTCATAAGTATTCGAATGGTTATGTTTGCGTTAAGAGTTTTGGTCGGTCGAATTCCTAGTCGAAACATGCTCACAAGGTGTTTGTAATGTGGTTCGAATAGAGTGAAATGGATATTCAAAATCTGAGTTTTGATCCGAATCGGCTCGCTCTTGTACTCAATACGTGAGTTGGGTTGTACTCAACTCAAAAGGTGTAAATCGAATGCTTATGGTTGTAAGACTTGTCATATTGTCTTCGCCATCTTATTCGAGATTATACCTCGATTGGATGTGCCTTGAGCCATGGGTCTAAGTGCCCTCGAACTCGCGTGAAAAAGGTCCTAGTCTAAATTTCGTTATACCAAACCGAGAGGCCATGTGTTATCGGTCACAAAGTTCCTCTCGAAGCTCGGATTAACTCACTCTTTACCCTTGTTGTGAGTTGACCAATGTGACATAAGTAACACCCATTGGGTGCTCATTTCACTCATCCCACAAAGAAGTGCACACATGGACCAACGCCCATTTAAAAATCATGCTTTGGTCTGGTTCGAGGCTCGAACCTTCATCCTCGCAAGGCTGCTCAACCAAAACAAATATAAACCCATGTACTGCTTTTTCTAAATCATGTAATATACTAGATTCTAATTACTTAAGTGGGCCAAGTGCTTTAAACTGGTGATGGGCTAGCGTAAATAAATCCACCAGGCCACATTAATCTAGATTCCAAATGGCCAACTTGGGCCGAAGCCCATATAACCAAAGAAACACGTACAGGCCGCTGGTTTTTGTTACATCCCATGATGGGTGTAATAAAGTCAGTCCGTTCGAATCAAACGTGGGCCACAACCCAACTCGTTACAAACTTAAATATTATATCGACCTCGAGATAATTCGTCCCGAATACACGAGTTGTGATCGTCACCGTTCGAGTGGTCATTAAAAATCATTATCACCTCATATTCTAAAACAACTCGACTAGTATTTGTGAAAAAAGATGATGAGTTCATGATGATATTGAAGAACATAGGTGGATACTTACGATTATTGATGATTTGCATGTATTTTTATTTTATTTTAAAAGGCGTGCATGTATGTTTTTGGTGGTTCTGTCAGTTCTCGCAGATAAGATGGTTCTCGCAAGAAAGTCTCCCTATATTATATATATATATATATATATATATATATATATATATATATATATATATATATATATATATATATATCACACGGGATAATTTAAAAACTCAACGTGAGTTTTATAAACAAACGCTTTAATTTACAAATCATTTTGATTGTTGAGCACATACAATGAAAGACATATTTTCATATCTATCGATATATATGAACAAGTTGTAACAAATAAATTTGAAATATAAACTAGTCATTGTTTTATTTGCATATAACTCGAAATTTTTACCAAACTTATATAAGTCGTTAGACTACGAAACGATTATTTTCAAACACAAGTTTGCAATTTTGTTAACACAATGATTTCTTGTATACAGAATTATTAACATATCGTGAAATGATATAAACAATGACGAGAAATTTTCAAATGAGACATTCCTTTACAAAACTATATGTATGTACGAATATACATATACACACGCCATCATACACACACTTACTTATGTAACACACATATACTCACTTAACGACAACGTTTCATATGTCGTCAACGTTCATTGTTCCAACTTAAATGCTGCCACACCAGCAACAACAACATAAACTCTTTAAAACTACTGAAGTTCTTGAATTTGAACTGTGAACTAAAACAAACCTTACTAATCTAGGTCGCGTGTTGGTGTTAAACACTGTCTAAACTATTTTGTGATCTGACTGCTATTTATCAAGGTAAGTTTATAGCCCCACACTATTTAAACTTGTTTTACTATTGGGGTGAGAAACATACAAAACTATTTTATGGACCAAACTGTTGTCTATGTTGTTACATGGATTAGCCTAAGCCCTGTTATGTCCCACTATGCCCAACTCATGAACCGTCAATTCCTGCTGGGAAGCGCGAATGTTATAAATAGATCTATTGGGAGTAACAACCCCATTCGGGTTGACCGGATAGGCAAACGAACGTATACCATGTCAAAAACCACAAGTGTCTGGGATAAACACTTGTCGGGCCTTGATATTTAACATGCTTCTAGAGCATGCACACTATTATAGCTTCGGTTGCATGAACTTAGTGCTAACGTAATAAACTGTATTTTTATATGGCATTACATGGGCTGTAATGTTCATATGCCAAACTCATGGTCCAACTGCTGATTTACTGCTTATTGATAAACCTATGAACTCACCAGCTTTTTGCTGATTTTTAGCATGTTTTTCTCAGGTGTTTAAGCTGACTGATATGATAAGATGATGGCAAGGAAAGGGTCATAGACTACTGTCAGAATACTGTGGCTTTTTAACTATGACTTTTTTTTGCTGGGACAACAAAATTTTTGGGCTTCACTTTATTAACTCAAACTATGTTGTAAACAATATTTTCTTGATTGTTGAATTAAAACGGAGTATGTATTCCATTCTTTGTTTGCTTGTGTTGTAATTTTCAATTTAGTAGCACCCCATGACTCGAATGCTTCCGCAATGCCAGATTTTGGGGGTGTTACAGATTGGCATCAGAGCCAAGGTTATAGAGAACTAGGTACACATAAATCCAAAACTATAACTGCTTTTTACAAAAACAAGTCCCTCTGACCGCCACTTGCCTGCCTGCCTTGCTCACTGTTTATTGATGATTACTTGTCTTAGCTGTTTGTTACTATCTGTTGAGCCTGCAGTTAGGCTTACCAAAATGAGCACATCTTTTTATTCACAGACCCTATGGACCTAAAACCAATGGCTACATGTCTTCACTCAAACTATAATGTTTTGACCAACATAAGGTTCTGGTTAAAATTTTAGAAAAATTGGCCTTTCAAAACTGATATACATTTCTGGATAACTTTTAGTGTAGATTTTCTCAAATATTCACCGTGACGTTTTAGGATGCAAGGATTTCAGAAAAATGACCCTCAAACATAGCACTAACTCACTATATTTTTCTTTTTGACTAAATATTCACTGAGATAAAATGGGTGAGTCGTTTTTCAACAGGTATTAATTTGGACAGATTCATCTTTTCAAAATAATATTTCTAGGGCTCAGAAGCTATGTTTTTGTGTATAATTTGTAAAGACCAAACATGAAAATATTTTATTTATCTTAACATTCAATATTCTCAGAAGTATAATAATTTTTACACAAAAATTATAAGTGTTTAACATACATGTCTTTGGTGAAAATAGATTAAACATCATAAAAGTTATTACAACTCTTGCATTTACCAACACAATCGAACCTAACTACCTATCTAAAACCTTATAATCTTATGAAAACTTGATCAAATCTTCCAAATAATCAATGTAAGAGTTGTTTACTTCTATCCTAGTAATGCTATAAATAAATCAAAATATGAAGACTTTGAATGAAAATGAAAGGTTAGGAACTAACTAGTACTCTTGGACCTTCAAGTCTAGCACTAATGTAACCAAGAAAACCAAAGTCCAATGGTGCCTTTGTAACACCCCCAAAATCTGATTTAGAGGAAGCATACATGTTTGGGTGCTACTAAATTGGTATTACAACATTAGGTACAAAGAACGGTTTTTCCTCAACCGTTTAAAATAGATTTTCATATTCAAAAGTGTTTTGTTTACAGTATTTTATAAACGGTGCGGAAATATAGGCCCATAAAAGGAGTCATGCGGTCCCAAATACATCAGAGTCTTCTATGACCATGCCATACCATAACAAAAGCCTTCACAACTAGATTAACGCCTTAAACCTGAAAATACATGCTAAAAGTGTCAACACAAGGTTGGTGAGTTCATAGGTTTATGACAAAGCAGTAAAGATACTGTGAGTTCCATAAATGTTTTGTGACCATTGTGTCGCTCACAATGTCCTGAAAATACAGTTTACCTTGAGGTAAAATTTGAAATGTGGACCATGTGTAGGGTATGCAACCCAAAATAAAATAGTATATTACGCTAGCTCTAAGTTCATGCAACCGAAGCTTGACAGTGTGTGTGCTCTAGAAGCACGTTAAATAAATCCCTTGCAAGTGCTTATCCCGTGACACTCGTGTTTTTGACATGTTATACGCTCGCATTTGCCTATCCGGTCTAACCGAACGGGGGAGTCACTCTGATGGATCTATTTATAACATTCGCGCTTCCCCGCAGGAATTGACGGTTCATGAGTTTGGGCATGTGGGATTCAGTGTCTTAAGCTAAACCGGCGTAATAGTTTAATAAAAATAGTGTTGGTCCATAAAATAGTTCTGCATGTTTCTCACCCCAATTGTAAAACAAGTGTAAATAGAATGGGGCTATAAACTCACATGCATATCAGTCAATCACATATCGCCTTCAAATAACCAATTCAAATAATTCAGCCAAACTGTCAGATATTGAGTAGAAAGTTCTCATATTCCAAATAAACAGTCATTGAGTTTAGTTAAAACAAGCATGTATTCTCCCCCAGAAACAGTTTAAAAACCAGTAAAAGTAGGGGCCATGAACTCACCTTAGCTTGCAGCAACTCAAAATATCACAATGGTCACAACTGGCATCAAGAGCTAAACACAACGATATTGAGGGTACAGGCACAACGGTGCCGGATCGGCACAACCTAATATATATATATAGTTATCTCAGAATACGTCTCGTAAAGTAAAAGAGTTTTAAAAAGACAAGCGTCTTAGTTTTCGTGGATTACTCGTATCAAAGTTTGTAAAAAGTTTAGTGTTAACGTTTCGTGTGGTGGTAAGACAACATAGACTCAAGAATACTCACACCAAATAGGAATAAAAAATCGACACTGTCGTGAAAAGTACGGACGGGAACTTGAGTCGATAAAGGGATGACAAAAGAAGTGTGACAAAGGAGAAATGTTAATAAAACAAGTCAATTAGTACGTTTCGGTATTTATCCAATAATCCCCAATAGTTCGGAAATAATCAATATAGTTTTGGAACGGTAATTTAAGTTTTAAAAGAACACTCAAATTAGTCTATCGCAAGGTAAAAGCTTTCATGTTAATAAAACTACAAGTTTAGATTATTGTCAGGTTTTATAAGTTAAAAGGTTTTCGAAATCAAAGTATAAGTCTAGGGAGTTTTATAAATTTCAGCATGATGCGTCCGTTTATACAACTTTTCCATATTTACAAAATCAATATTTTCCACTTACAATGATCCGACAAATCGATATAGTTACAATTTCTAAAACAAATGACGCCCCTTTTGGTTTGTAACAACCAAAAGTGCACTATACTAAGGTCAATGTAACAACCAAAATAAGCATTTTCATGACAAAAGAAAGGTCACTAGTTTAGGTAAAACATCATTCCGGACAAGTTTCATTCTTTAAGTTTTGGCCGAATCGAAACCGAAAGTGGGCAAAAACCCATTTTAAAAACTGGACAGAACACTATAGCTTTTATAAAAGCTGTCAAAAACATATAAGTTTTGTTAAACTTCGTTTGGTCATATCTTTTTCGTTTTAAGTTCAATTTTTATGTTCCTTATATCTCCGAAAAGGTAATTAAGTGTACTAATATATTTTTAAGATTATAAGTTGTCAAAAATACTTTATGACTACTGTTTACATGAAATGAAAATCGGACAGATTTAATATTTCAAAATAAGCAGTTCCAAACACCCCTTTGGTGCAGAAAATATGAAATCAAACAGCCCTTTCTGGGCTTAAAATAAGCAAACAAACGCA
The DNA here is from genome assembly GCA_021014915.2 of Artemisia tridentata subsp. tridentata. Taxonomy (NCBI): domain Eukaryota; kingdom Viridiplantae; phylum Streptophyta; class Magnoliopsida; order Asterales; family Asteraceae; genus Artemisia; species Artemisia tridentata. The sequence goes on from CP139509.1 coordinate 81,272,805, forward strand.
CCCTATTTGTGCAGCAAACACACCCTTTTTGGTGCAGAAAATAAGCAACCAAACGCACGCTATTTGTGCAGTAGACGTACCCTTTTTGAAGCAGAAAATAAGCAACCAAACGCACGCTATTTGTGCAGCAGACGCACCCTTTTTGGTGCTGGAAACAAGATGGAACAATAGGCTCGACTAGACGCACTTAGGTTGACAAAAGAAACACAAGCAAAACGCACCCTTGTGCTTTTGAGCAAACCAAACCAAACCAACACCCTTGGTGTTGTTTGTTGAGCCAAGACACAAGACAAAGACCACCCTTGTGGTGTATAACTAACGCACCATATACGGGTTTCCCATTACTACTACTCAAACCATCAAACTAATCGAATTCATAACCAACGAAGACGTACCCTTGTGGTCTTTGCGTTAAACCAAAGGCAATCCAAAACAAGATCAGGTAAAAGGGTAACAAGAATATCTGATAGCAGAGTTGGGTTTTCATTATGAATCAAAATTTAAACACAATGATGCTTATGACCGCCGAGCTTATGAGATTTAAAAACTTAGCAACTTTTAGTGATGGAACGGAAACACTTATCTCCCTTTCTAGAAATGGCTTAAGTTTATATTGGAAAGCTGGTGTTTTTGTTAAGCCAAAATAAGAAACGCAACACACCCTTGTGTGTTTTTGACTGACCGAGAGAAACACTAAACGGACCAAGACATACACCAACCTACGCACCCTATGTGAGTAGTTTTCCCTCGACTGGTAACAACGAGACACAAACAACTAAACCACAGGTCCAAATCCGAGACCCAACGTAAAACCATATAAGCTTTTCAAGCTTATTGAAACCCAATTAAGCTAGAAGTTAGTGAAATAGCCCAAAGTAAATCAGCAAAATGCAAAAGCCAACAACACATGGGATTTGGCCAAAAAGCCATACGGGTTCCTCTCGACCCGAGACCAAAACGAATCAAACAACCAGTTTTTATACCACACGAATATGATAATTAAAAACATGTTTAATTGAGTTTTATATCCACGAATCTATCAAGATATAATCGGTTTCCAATCAAAACAACCTATTATTAATAGAAATTTACAAGGAAAGGGATTCAATAATCCTTACAATTGTATAGATCGACCAAAAAAGATGAGACCAAAAGATGTTGGACATGAATGAGCCCACTCCGATCAAGCAGGAGACCACCACAGCTATCCCTTCTGATTTTTGATATCATATTTAAGTTTTGGTGTTCCTGTGAATTGTTGGGTGGCTTAAAAAGGGAAGAAGAAGAAGCTTTGACTACCCCTTTCCTGCTCTCGATCTTGGGGAGATTGTTTTAGCGCAAGGGTCGCCATCTTGGTGGTCTTTTAAGCATTCTTGTGATCTTGTTTGGGAAGAAGAGAAGCTGGTTGATGGTGATTGACGATAGCAGCTATGCGTTGGGGAAGAGCAAAACGACCAGGGAGAGAGAGTTAAAAAAAATATAGATGATGTATGTGGACGAGTTTAAGGGTAGGGGGATTGTTTATTATATGTTGGACTGCAATTTGTGTACCCCGGGTCCCGTTGAGCTAAATTTTAAACGTGATCCCTCGGTTTGGTAAAAATACAAGAAATACATTTTTGGAAACGTTTTTATAAAAATGGTTTAAAAACAAGGTCATTGTCTCCAGAAATTAACTATAAAATTTAAGCCATTTCTATTGTGGAGTCGGTACGCGTGTGGTGTCGCATTTTTCAAAGAAGCGAGATGACTTCTCGGTTTTGTAAATAAATTGCCTGTAAGTGTCAGGAAGTGATTACTTTACTTTTCTTGATAAAATTAAGTGATTTGGAGGGTTACTGTATGCTACAGTGTGCGAAATAAATTCCCGAAATAATCATGTAAGCTAAAAAATGCTCAAATAAATTGCCAAATACTAATAAGTTAATTTTTATCATTAAGATAATATTTGGAAAATTATGGGTGGTTACAGTCTACCCTCCTTAACATGAAATCCGTCCCGGATTTCAGTTTATGTTATCCGATAAATTGGTGTCTGGAAAGAGATGTTGGTACTCACAACAGATTTGGCTCTCACCAGGCTGTTTAAGGGTTTCTCTTTGTTGGTGGGAGGGTACCCAGATTGTCTGCTATTGGTTTTCCCCTTTTTTTTGTGATTTGGTAAGTCACAATGATTCCTGAAGCAAATTTAATAGGATGGCAGTTCTAGTCATAGCTTCACGATTTTTCACAACCTTGTTAGTGTGGGCACCCCAAGTTTTTCTCGATCTTACTCCCAACTATGGTCCATTCCCTAGTGGTACGAAGTTTTTAACATGTTCTGATTTAGAGTGGTAAAATGGCATGATGACTAGTTTTCAAGGTTTGATCCTGAGTTGTGTGTTCTTCCTTCTCATAGGGTTGGATAGAAATCTTGTTCGAAAACTTTATTTGAGTAGGTCTTTATACGAATTTGACCAAAATAACTTTCTAGCTAATACACATTCCTTAACAGAAGTTTGATAAAGTTTGAGTAGAAAAATTTCACGCATCCAAATGAGTGTTTTAGAAGGATATCACTACAGATTTCATAAACGTAAGTATTCAATTTACTTTAACGGTACCAAGAGGTAGTAATATAAATGCTTTCCAGGTGGGTGGATAGTTCACCGGGTGATTGCAAAATAGTTTACAAAACGGGTTGTACGACAGTTTATAGAGTAATAGGAAGACAGTTTATTATTTACAATTAGTAGCAAAATTATAGTTTAGTCTTGTGATATAGTAGCAAGACAATGAATCGGTTTATAAATTAACTTGTGAAATGATTTGTAAAACAGTTTATAGAACGAGAACCATTCGTTGTTTACAAAATAGTTGTAAGGTCGGAATTTTTTATTTCATAAGGTAGTAGTAAAACATTTGAAGGGTGACCGCAATATGTTCTGTAGAATAATCGAAAACAGTCTGTATGGTGTTAGCGACATGGTTTATTATTTTATGAGAGGGTAGCAATAATAACTGATATTCCCGAGAGACGAGAGAAAAATTAGGTGATTGTCCCAAGGAACGCGGTTCAGGTTATTCCTTAAAGTCTCAAGGTTGCTGTCGGGCATAGAATCTCTGCCGAATGGGAAGTTTATCAAGTTTAGGGTACGACCCCGAAGGAGGGTGTTTATTGCTACTAGCAATCAGTTGGCTGTCTTAGGAGTGTACTTAGTACTTAACGTGGAAAGTACAACCTCGGTTAAGTGTAGGGTTCGAGGTGGAGGTGACTGTAACAAAACCACAACAAAACAAAGCTGGATAACAAATCCAAATCCAGAATGAGGTCCAAAATCGCAAAATCCAGCGATCCAAATTTCAAACATAGCTTAAAACCAATTCCAAACGTAGCCAAATACAAATTCAAATGTAGCTAGAATCAAATCCGAACGCTCCAATAAGCTCAACTGGCTTATTACAATCTCGAGGAGTTACGAATAAGCAACTCGGGTTCAAACGGTACCAATCGGGTCTAACCTGACCCGATGCAAACTACTGTCAGACGGCGACAACCAGAAATTTCATATAAATGGAGGAGTATAGCGGTGTCAGGCGTATTACGGTTTATGAGGTGTTGTGATGCCAGTGTGTTGTGTGTAGATGTGAATGTTCATGTTAGGCAATGATTATGTACACATATAATTTTTTTGAGACTTTCAAAAATCACGTAGAAGATCAATCTGGACATAATTCTAGTATAACTACTCCAAGTATCGCAAAATTTACCTCTGAGTCGGACATAGGTGATCAGGCTATGTCCCACTGTCCCTGGTCGAATATAGGTGATCAGTCTATATTCCACCGAGGTTCAATAAATTTTGAAATACTCGACTCAGTTACACCGGTAATATGTCCCTTACTTTTAAAAGTTGTTTAAATAATTAGGGCGAATGTCCACACTCGAGGACGGTTGATGAGATTGCGTTGAGAAAAGGCGTAATGCAACGACGAGTACGATGTGTGTGCATAAGTATGTCGAAGATACTTATAGTAGATAATGAAAATAGATGGATATACTTATCCAATAACAGTGCGCACATCTCATCAATTATATTAGCAATAAAAATCACAAATGAGGCATTAGCTTGGCAGGCAGGCACGTGGCGGTCATAGGGTTAAGTTTTCGTAAAAGCAGTTATAGTCTAGGTGTTGAAATACCCAGTTCTCTATAACCTGGCTCTGATACCAATCTGTAACACCCCCAAAATATGATTTAGCAGAAGCATACATGTTTGGGTGCTACTAAATTGGTATTACAACACAAGGTACAAAGAACGGTTTTACCTCAACCGTTTAAAATAGATTTTCATATTCAAAAGTGTTTTCTTTACAGCATTTCATAAAGGGTGCGGAAATATAGGCCCATAAAAGGAGTCATGCGGTCCCAAATACATCAGAGTCTTCTATGACTATGTCATGCCGTGCCAAAAGCCTTCACAACTAGATTATCACCTTAAACCTGAAAATACATGCTAAAAGTGTCAACACGAGGTTGGTGAGTTCATAGGTTTATTATAAAGCAGTAAAGATACTGTGAGTTCCATAAAAGTTTTTTGACCATTGTGTCACTCACAATGTCCTGAAAATACATTTTACCTTAAGGTAAAATTTGAAATGTGGACCATGTGTAGGGTATGCAACAAAAAATAAAATAGTCTGTTATGCTAGCTCTAAGTTCATGTAACCGAAGCTTGACAGTGTGCATGCTCTAGAAGCACGTTAAATAAAGCCCTTGCAAGTGCCTATCCCGTGACACTCGTGTTTTCGACATGTTATACGCTCGCATTTGCCTATCCGGTCAAACCGAACGAGGGAGTCACCCCGATAGATCTATTTATAACATTCGTGCTTCCCCGCACGAGTTGACGGTTCATGAGATTGGGCATGTGGGATTCAGTGTCTTAAACTAAACATACGTAATAGTTTGATAAAAATATTGTTGGTCCATAAAATAGTTCTGCATATTTCCCACCCCAATTGTAAAATAAGTGTAAATAGAGTGGGGCTATAAACTCACATGCATATCAGTCAATCACATATCGCCTTCAAATAATTCAGCCAAACTGTCAGATATTTAGTAAACAGTTCTCATATTCCAAATAAACAGTCATTGAGTTTAGTTAAAACGAGCATGTATTCTCCCCCAGAAACAATTTAAAAACCAGTAAAAGTAGGGGCCATGAACTCACCTTAGCTTGCAGCAACGCAAAATATCACAATGGTCACAACTGGCATCAAGAGCTAAACACAACGATATTGAGGGTACAGGCACAACGGTGCCGGATCGGCACAACCTAATATATATATAGTTATCTCAGAATACGTCTCGTAAAGTAAAAGAGTTTTAAAAAGACAAGCGTCTTAGTTTTCGTGGATTTCTCGTATCAAAGTTTGTAAAAAGTTTAGTGTTAACGTTTCGTGTGGTGTTAAGACAACATAGACTCAAGAATACTTACGCCAAATAGGAATAGAAAATCAACATTGTCGAGAAAAGTACGGACGGGAACTTGAGTCGATAAAGGGATGACAAAAGAGGCCAAGGAAAATTGTGACAAAGGAGAAATGTCAATAAAACAAGTCAATTAGTACGTTTTGATATTTACCCAATAATCCCCTATAGTTCAGAAATAATCAATATAGTTTTGGAACGGTAATTTAAGTTTTAAAAGAACACTCAAATTAGTCTATCGCATGGTAAAAGCTTTCATGTTAATAAAACTACAAGTTTCGATTATTGTCAGGTTTTATAAGTTAAAAGGTTTTCAAAATCAAAGTATAAGTCTAGGGAGTTTTATAAATTTTGGCATGATGCGTCCATTTATACAATTTTTCCATATTTACAAAATCAATATTTTCCACTTACAACGATTCGACAGATCAATATAGTTACACTGTCTAAAACAAATGACGCCCCTTTTGGTTTGTAACAAACCAAAAGTGCACTATACTAAGGTCAATGTAACAACCAAAATAAGCATTTTCATGACAAAAGAAAAGTCACCACTTTTGGTAAAACAGCATTCCGGACAAGTTTCATTCTATAAGTTTTGGCCGAATTGGACCCGAAAGTGGGTAAACGCCCATTTTAAAAACTGGACAGAACACTACAGCTTTTATAAAAGCTGTCAAAAACATATAAGTTTCGTTAAACTTTGTTTGGTCATATCTTTCTCGTTTTAAGTCTGATTTTTATGTTCCTTATATCTCCGAAAAGGTAATTAAGTGTACTAACATATTTTTAAGATTATAAGTTGTCAAAAATGCTTTTTGGCTACTGTTTACATGAAATGAAAATCGGACAGATTAAATATTTCAAAATAAGCAGTTCCAAACACCCCTTTGGTGCAGAAAATACGAAATCAAACAGCCCTTTCTGGGCTTAAAATAAGCAAACAAACACACCCTATTTGTGCAGCAAACGCACCCTTTTTGGTGCAGAAAATAAGCAACCAAACGCACGCTATTTGTGCAGCAAACGCACCCTTTTTGGAGCAGAAAATAAGCAACCAAACGCACGCTATTTGTGCAGCAGACGCACCCTTTTTGGTGCAGAAAATAAGCAACCAAACGCACGCTATTTGTGCAACAGACGCACCCTTTTTGGAGCAGAAAATAAGCAACCAAACGCACGCTATTTGTGCAGCAGACGCACCCTTTTTGGTGCTGGAACAATAGGCTCGACTAGGCGTACTTAGGTTGACAAAAGAAACACAAGCAAAACGCACCCTTGTGCTTTTGAGCAAACCGAACCAAACCAACACCCTTGGTGTTGTTTGTTGAGCCGAGACACAAGACAAAGACCACCCTTATGGTGTATAACTAACGCACCATATACGGGTTTCCCATTACTATTACTCAAACCATCAAACTAAACGAATTCATAAATAACGAAGACGCACCCTTGTGGTCTTTCCGTTAAACCAAAGGCAATCCCAAACACGATCAGGTAAAAGGGTAACAAGAATATCTGAAAGCATAGTTTGGTTTTCATTATGAACCAAAATTTGGACACAATGATGCTTATGACCGCCGAGCTTATGAGATTTGAAAACTTAGCAACTTTTAGTGATGGAATGGAAACACTTATCTCCCTTTCTAGAAATGGCTTAAGTTTATAGTGGAAAGCTGGTGTTTTTGTTAAGCCAAAATAAGAAACGCAACACACCCTTGTATGTTGTTGATTGACCGAGAGAAACACTAAACGGACCAGGACATACACCAACCTACACACCCTATGTGAGTGGCTTTCCCTCGACTGGTAACAACGAGACACAAACAACTAAACCACAGGTCCAAATCCGAGACCCAACGTAAAACCATATAAACTTTTCAAGCTTATTGAAACCCAATTAAGCTAGAAGTTAGTGAAATAGCCCAAAGTAAATCAGCAAAACGTAAAAGCCAACAACACATGGGATTTGGCCAAAAACCCATACGGGTTCCTCTCGACCCGAGACCAAAACGAATCAAACAACTAGTTTTTATACCACACGAATATGATAATCAAAAACATGTTTAATCGAGTTTTATATCCACGAATCTATCAAGATATAATCGGTTTCCAATCAAAACAACTTATTGTTAATAGAAATTTACAAGGAAAGGGATTCAATAATCCTTACAATAGTATAGATCGACCAACAAAGAGGAGACCAAAAGATGTTGGACATGAATGAGCCCACTCCGATCAAGCAGGAGACCACCACAGCTATCCCTTATGATTTTTTATATCAAATTTAGTTGTGGTGTTCTAGTGAATCGTTGGGTGGCTTAAAAAGGGAAGAAGAAGAAGAAGCTTTGACTACCCCTTTTCCTGCTCTCGATCTTGGGGGGGACTATTTTAGAGCAAGGGTTGCCATCTTGGTGGTCTTTTAAGCATTCTCGTGATCCTGTTTGGGAAGAAGAGAAGCTGATTGATGGTTGTTAGTCCCGTTTCCCGGATACTTGGACCCACCCTAGATGAAAATGGATAACGACCTTATGTGATTGGCCAGTCAACAAATGTTGCGTAGTGGTCAAACCCGATAGTCAAAGAATGTGTTTTATGGTTATGAAAGTGATATGTGGCACAATTATAAAGGGGGTGGACTTCAAGGACCTAACTTGTCATATGTTAAATGTGTTATAAAGTAGTTGTGGCCAAAGTAGGAAAAAGGGAACTTAAGGGACTAGTTGTGTCATTTAGCCAAAGATGCAATCTAGCTAGATATATCCTGGATATTCTAGACATTCTACCATTATTTAGAGAGAGAGTTGAGGGCCGGTTTTTAGAAGAGAAAAAGAGAGGGAATATGATGAAGGTGGATGTGCTATGAAGATGGGTTGAAGATGACTACTCATTAGCATGATTATGGCAAGTAAGTAACCTTTGATTAAGTGTTAATTGATTATTTCAAGGGTTAGGGTTTATGTACTCAATTTAGGGGAAATGGGTAAATGGTGGTTTCAAGATAATTAATGGGTTATAATGATTATGAGGTAAGTTTGTATGGGTTTAGTTAGTAAATTAAAAGGTGTTCATCATATGATCAAAGTATGATCATATGATGATCAAGTATGTTAAAAGGTGTGTTAGTTGTTATAGTTAATGGTTTTGAGTTAATAAGTGTTTATGAATGATGGTTGTGAAACTAGGAAGATGATGATCATGATGATGATATGTTGATGGTGATGATGTGATGATGGTGATGATAATGGTGGAACCATGATTGTAGCTTAGCTTTGAAAACCAAGGTAAGTAACTTAGATTTCTATGTGTTTAATATGAATGTTCTCATGTTATGTGTTGGTGAATGAGTTGTTAGGATTAAGCCTTGGATTAGTAAGTTGGGATAATAAGAAGTGTGTTAATGAGTGAGGATCAAGAGATAGGGCAAGAGGTTGAAAGGTCTAAGGTATGTTTATGGTTGTTGTGTTAAATGTTATGATGTAAATGGGATATGATTATGATGTTGTGATGTAAAAGGTAATGAGATTGGCTTGGTTATGAGTCAATGACTAAGTATGTTCTTGATGCATATAATGTGAATGGAAGTATTGATCATATACTTGTCTAATTACTTAGTAAGCGTAAGCTTACCCTTTTAGTTGTTAATGTTTTGTAGGTCTATGTACGACGGAAGGAAGGTTTATGGGCTATAGCATAAGGATTTGGAAGTGGATTTGGAAGATAATAAGCATTAGGAGCTAGGTAGAATACCGAGCTTGATGAAGCGAAAAGTGTACCGCTTTTAAGGGGTCATTTAAGCCCTAAATCATATTTATTTGATCAAATATTGCCCTAAATCGTTCCTTTTGTCATTTTAGGTACTTTTGAGGAGAAATCTGGAAAAGGAGTCATTTTGGACGTTTTTGGAGCATAAAAGTGAAGAAAACGACAAAGTCTCAAAAATCGGCTAAAAGTTACCTTTGACGGCGTCACAATTAACCCCAGACGGCGTCATGCCTTGGCAAGAAAAAGTGGACGTGAAATTTACTCATGATAAGCCAGTGAAAATAGCATGTGAATTCTGACGGCGTCACGCTTTAAGTTGATCAAGGGCGTCACGGCTTAAATCAAAGAGGGACGGCGTCACGTTCAAGGTTCGACGGCGTCAAGCCTTGATAAGCCAGAATGGATTTTTGAAGAGCTAGAGAGGGACGGCGTCAAGAAGGTCATCCGGGAACCCTAAAAGCGGCGAGGTGACGGCGTCACACTCCATAACGTGACGCCGTCAGATCCAAAAATCTATATATAGTTTTCTAATTTTTTGTCATTAGTGTGGAACTTAGTGTGTGGAATTTTGGGAGAAAACCCTAAGACGATTTTAGCTTCTTTTTCAAGGCTTTTTGCCTTGAGATCTTCCATGTTACATTGAAGATAAGTTATCAATTAATCATTCAATATGTCTATGTGTTGTTTGATTCTATCTTATTCTTGTCTTTTCTTTAACATGTTAGGCTAGATTTATCTTGTGTTTGCTTAGATCTAATGAAACCTAGCTATTGATTATTGGTTATTAGTGTGTTGTTAGTTGTATTGGATGGTTGTTTATCTATGTTAGGCTTAAGAAAACTGGCTAACTTCCTATTCGGTAACTTGCTTGAACGTCTTAAGAAACATGAACCAAATGCGTACTAAAGGTTTTTATGGTTGTATTTAATGCACAAGCGAATTCTAGTGATCCCATATTAGGAGCTTCCTAGCCGGCTCGACATAGGAGTGAAGTAGGAGCTTGTAGAGTTGGGGAAGTACGTACGCCACCCCACGAATGGTATTAAGGAATACACCCGTCATCTACGCGACTAATACACACTAATCAACCGGTAAAAGATAGTTAGGGAGTAAGGAAATCTAAGTAAACACATTTCTCTACATATTAGTTTCCACCAAACTTTTCATTTTTGTTATTTTATTTTATTTGCATTCGTAGTAATTTGGGTTAGTTGACTAGCAACTAATTCCGCCCACTCCTTCAAACCCGAGATTTTACTTGCTTTCATAAAAAATATAAAAACATAAAAAAGAATCTTCCTCAACCTTTAGACCTATTAGAGTAGTTTTTCATACCTAACGAACACTATTCCCTGTGGAGAACGATCAATCCCCCGTACTTACCACTACACTATACTACATCGGTCAGGTACACTGCCTGGTGGGGTTGTAAGCCTCTTGAGATCCCTCGAGAGGTAAAACCTGTTGTAAGGTTACAAAACCACGCATCAAGTTTTTGGCGCCGTTGCCGGGGAATAGTTATTGTTTAGGTTGAATTTTTATTTCTATTAGGTCTACTCACTAGATTCCTTTCTAGTGAGATTTTTATTTTATTTTTCTAGATTTTCTTTAGTCTATCTATTTTCTTTGTGCTTTTGTTCGTAACAGATTTTCATTGACTATTCAATTTGCCATTATGGAAAACGCGAATCCACCCCTTACACCTGGCGAAGTGGCTTTGTTGCGTAGCCAACTTGAGAATGAGATTAGTGAGCTCAGGGAGCTCAGTAGAATGATTGATATAGAGCTTGATTATGCCTTGAACAACTTAGGGACCGCCATATACTCAGATAATTACTTAGAACGTAATAATCTTACGGTTGATAAGTTGATTGAGAAAATTGAGGAAGTGAAGGTAGATCCTAGGTTGGATGATTGTTTCAATGAATACCCCACTAAGGAGGAGATTGCTTACTATAACAACCTAGTTGATAACCCTCGACCACCTTTTGTTAGAATTGACCCAAAGATTAAGAGAGGTGATCCCGGGAATGTGAAGATACCATGTATGATTGGGTACCAATACGTTGAGCATGCTTACATTGACTGTGAATCCCCAATCAACGTTATGTCCTCAGGCCTTTATAGCCAAATCATAAACACACCACTTGAGCCTAGGATGGACCCCAAGTGTCCAGGCGGAGTTTGCAACTTCGTTGGAAGGATTAAGGATATACATATCCTTGTTGGGAACTTTACCTTTGTCACCAACTTCATGATTTTAGAAGATATGGCAAGTGTTGTTGACTGCCGCCTATCTCGCGTTGTGTTAGGTAAGCCATTTATCGAAGCATCCAATTTAAGGTATGACCGTTTGAAAGGCACGGTTCAGTTTTCTAATCACATAGATAGGATCACATATAGGATGCCTTATCGGGTTAATGAATTTCGTTTTGTGTCTCGATTTGACATGGACAACATTGGTGCGATTGAGGACATCAATGAAGAGGATAAAGAAAAAGGCATGGACCATGTTTGGAATAAGAGAAGCCTTTATTATAAAGATTGCTTAAACCTTGGACCTAAATACAAAATTGATATGGAGGTTGTTAGGATGATTAGAGGGGCAATTGAGAAGCAAAACGGAAAAAACGTAGACCCCGTGACTTTGAGTCTAGCTATAAGACTCGTTAATAAAGAAAAGCGCTTCTTGGGAGGCAACCCAAGCTTTATTTTGTTTATTTGCTTTGTGTGTTTATTTGTTTGTTTGTTTGTTTTTATTTGTTTCCGTATGTGTGTTTAATTTTTATTATTATTGATTCATGTTCAAAACTAAAATTGTGAAAATGCTTTATTTTGTTTTTAACTTCGTCTTAACTACATATAAAGGTATTTTGCAAAAGTTAAGTGTAAGGGAAATCTAAATCGGTTTATTAGAACACAAATTAACATGAATCCTAATAATAATAAATTAACATACATATTCGTATTTGTTTGAGTCAAATGCTTGTATCGAGTCATAATGATGTTTTGCAGGATTTCCAGGAAGTAAGGTAAAGGTTTTTCCAGAAATTTTCCGGAAACTTAAAATGAAAATTTTTGTCAGGTCATTTCTGACGGCGTCAGGGTTTATAACCTGACGGCGTCAGATTTAATTTCCAGAAATTTTTGAAAGTTTTGTTTTCATAAAAAGTTTTCATTAAATCTCCAACTTATAATCTCCAGGAATCTGCAAAATTATCATTCCACAAGCATTATATCCTTATATATAGATTTATCCCGCCGATGTTATGCAGGTTTTCGTGTTTGTTTTCTCAGGTTTAACAGGTTATTTTGGACAAGGAGATGTTTATGGAATCAAGCTTATGGCGATGCATTAGTCATGGAGCTTCAACATTCTCTTTGGAGGAAGATTTAACCGTGTAATTTCATTATCCACCGAGCGAATCAGGGGAGTATTTGATTTCATTCTTTTACTTTATGCTTTTACATCTTGTTATTTGAACATTGGGGACAATGTTCATCTTAAGTGTAAGGGGGGGTAAAAGTACGATTTTAGAGAATGCTCTTACGCTTTATTTTTGTTTGTTTAATGGTAGATGTGTAATAAAACTAAGATAAATACCTGTTAGGGCAATTTTAGTGCCAAATTTAAAATTTTTTACAACATATAGGAGTGAAACTTTGATCTTAATGAGCGTCTCACGGATAGGAGTTATATGACTAGCACAAAAAACCGTACCACTAAAAAATTTTCCACCCCAAATATGTGAGGTTCGCCCCAAGAATTGGTAGGAAAAGCATTTATGCTATGATGTGTGTACCGGTAGCACTTAGATTCTAGAACTTGCGTTAGGACCATTCCAAGGCCACAAGTGAGACTACATTCGTGTAGTTAGATTTACTACATGATAAGAGGCATTAGGATTAACCCATTGTTTTACACCTGTGTTTTTTGTTATAATTACATTGGCTACATTGGTCAAGTAATTCTCCCACACCCTTTGCGTTGTACTCATTTTTAGTACACGATACCCCTAGTACACCCCTCAGAGCCTATCTTTTCGTTTTGACCTTTAAGCATTTTACTTAAAGGAAGAATTTGTTACACCCCACTAAAATGTACACCCAAATCGCCTTAGCCTACCTTGTATGCACTCATTTTTAGTGCATTATTGTTACAACATTTGTTTAAACCCTTAGTTAATTATCTAATTGATTACATGGTTGCTAAGTCGAGTCATATCCTTGTACATATTGTTTTGGGACGATTGGGACTCATGGGTAAAGTACTAGTGTAATGGAGTAATGGGGAAGAACATCATTTATTACCCCCATATGTGCTAAATATTTTAAAAGTACTCCAAGTTTTTCAATCATCTTAATTCGAGTCATTAGAATAGTTATTTGTAAAGTTATGTAAAAGTTCAAGTGTAAGAGGAATGCAATGCCCCTATGATGTATTATTTTGGATGGTAGGGCAAAAGTGTATGCAAAAAAAAAAAAAAAAAAAAAAAAAAAAAAAAAAATCAAGAAAAATACAAAAAAATGAGAAAATGAAAAATAGAAAAAACATACGGACTACCATCCCGTTTCATTTTATGTTTATTTTATGTTTTTGTTTTTGTTATTTCGTTTCTAGCTTAAGATCGAGTCTAGTCTTGGCTTAGCAATGTTGTATAGTACATGTAATTAATCAAGATCTTTAACTCGCCACCAATAAAATATCCCGTATCCAACAAAACCGTGTTTTCCTTTTCCCTACACCTAACGTTATAACCCATTTAAAAGCCCTATTTGATAGTTTATCTTTGGTGCTTACGCCTAGTGGAGGAGGTTTTCGATCCTTTCCCAAGCCTATGGTAATCTATTTGCTATGACAGGTAGTGAGAGATATTATCCGTTTTCATTTATGAGATTTATTTTGATGACACTTGAGAGATGTGAGTATCTAAACACTACTTGTGAGGTGCTAGTATGTAATCTCCGTGCTTATTATGATTGAAGTGGAACGATTATTTGTTGTAATTACTTTTATGTTAGCATTAAATGACCCCTAACTTGTATTTTGATTAGAATAAAAGCGCATTTGCTTGAGGACAAGCAAATCTCAAGTGTAAGGGTATTTGATGAAGCGAAAAGTGTACCGCTTTTAAGGGGTCATTTAAGCCCTAAATCGTATTTATTTGATCAAATATTGCCCTAAATCGTTCCTTTTGTCATTTTAGGTACTTTTGAGGAGAAATCTGGAAAAGGAGTCATTTTGGACGTTTTTGGAGCATAAAAGTGAAGAAAACGACAAAGTCTCAAAAATCGGCTAAAAGTTACCTTTGACGGCGTCACAATTAACCCCAGACGGCGTCATGCCTTGGCAAGAAAAAGTGGACGTGAAATTTACTCATGATAAGCCAGTGAAAATAGCATGTGAATTCTGACGGCGTCACGCTTTAAGTTGATCAAGGGCGTCACGGCTTAAATCAAAGAGGGACGGCGTCACGTTCAAGGTTCGACGGCGTCAAGCCTTGATAAGCCAGAATGGATTTTTGAAGAGCTAGAGAGGGACGGCGTCAAGAAGGTCATCCGGGAACCCTAAAAGCGGCGAGGTGACGGCGTCACACTCCATAACGTGACGCCGTCAGATCCAAAAATCTATATATAGTTTTCTAATTTTTTGTCATTAGTGTGGAACTTAGTGTGTGGAATTTTGGGAGAAAACCCTAAGACGATTTTAGCTTCTTTTTCAAGGCTTTTTGCCTTGAGATCTTCCATGTTACATTGAAGATAAGTTATCAATTAATCATTCAATATGTCTATGTGTTGTTTGATTCTATCTTATTCTTGTCTTTTGTTTAACATGTTAGGCTAGATTTATCTTGTGTTTGCTTAGATCTAATGAAACCTAGCTATTGATTATTGGTTATTAGTGTGTTGTTAGTTGTATTGGATGGTTGTTTATCTATGTTAGGCTTAAGAAAACTGGCTAACTTCCTATTCGGTAACTTGCTTGAACGTCTTAAGAAACATGAACCAAATGCGTACTAAAGGTTTTTATGGTTGTATTTAATGCACAAGCGAATTCTAGTGATCCCATGTTAGGAGCTTCCTAGCCGGCTCGACATAGGAGTGAAGTAGGAGCTTGTAGAGTTGGGGAAGTACGTACGCCACCCCACGAATGGTATTAAGGAATACACCCGTCATCCACGCGACTAATACACACTAATCAACCGGTAAAAGATAGTTAGGGAGTAAGGAAATCTAAGTAAACACATTTCTCTACATATTAGTTTCCACCAAACTTTTCATTTTTGTTATTTTATTTTATTTGCATTCGTAGTAATTTGGGTTAGTTGACTAGCAACTAATTCCGCCCACTCCTTCAAACCCGAGATTTTACTTGCTTTCATAAAAAATATAAAAACATAAAAAAGAATCTTCCTCAACCTTTAGACCTATTAGAGTAGTTTTTCATACCTAACGAATACTATTCCCTGTGGAGAACGATCAATCCCCCGTACTTACCACTACACTATACTACATCGGTCAGGTACACTGCCTGGTGGGGTTGTAAGCCTCTTGAGATCCCTCGAGAGGTAAAACCTGTTGTAAGGTTACAAAACCACGCATCAGAGCTCGAGACAAGGTTGTACCCCTAAGAGTCTTTCTTATGATTTGTATAATGTGTGTCAATTTCGTTGTAAAGTTTGGGTGGTCAACGGTGTGTCCAAGTGTGTTAAACGGTTTATGGTAAATGTTTAAGGGGGTGTTTGGCAAAAGGGTAAATATACCCATTTTGAGTTGTAAACGGGTCAAGTGTCATTGGAACATGTTTGATATGTTAAGTTATTGATGTTGGTCAAGTTTGATGTAAAACGGAAGTCGTATGGGCGGTATGTAGTGAAAATGGGTCAAAAGGAGTTTTATGCATAACCCGTCTAATTTGTAAAAGTACTATTTCGGGAAGTCAAACGGTGAATGTTTTTGTATGAAAATGAGCTCATTGATATACAAAGTAAATCTGAAAAGTTTGGTGAAATAACGAGTTCGGGAGGTCGGGCTTTCAATCGCGAAACTTGAAAAATGATTCGGGTGACCAGCAGGGTCTGAACCGCCGCGGCTGGGACCTCAGCCGGCGGTTCAGCCCAGTTTTTGGACCCCCAGCCGGCGGCTGGAAATCTCAGCCGGCGGTTGGGCGGATTTTCAGATTTTGGCGATTTTCAAAAATTCATATCTTTTAATCCGTAAGTCGTCACGGGTCGTGTCACCCGTCGTTTTGAAGGTAATTAAGTCTACTTTCATTTAAAAATAGTCTCAAGGTCTGAATGTTTATAGATTTTTGTCATTCGTCAAAAGAGTGACAGTATGTCAAGTAAAGTCAAGCGTTTCCGCGTATAAAGTTTTAATTTTTTGTATAAGCGGGCACGGGGTGTAACAATGGTGATTGATGATAGCAGCTATGCGTTGGGAAAGAGCAAAAAGACGAGGGAGAAAGAGTTAAAAAAATAAAAGATGATATATGTGGACGAGTTTAAGGGTAGGGGGATTGTTTATTATATGTTGGAGTGTAATTTGTGTACCCCGTGTCCAGTTGAGCTAAATTTTAAACGTGATCCCTCGGTTTGGTAAAAATACGAGAAATACATTTCTGGAAACGTTTTTATAAAAATGGTTTAAAAACAAGGTCATTGACTCCAGAAATTAACTATAAAATTTAAGCCATTTCTTCTGTGGAGTCGGTACGCGTGTGGTGTCGCGTTTTTCTGAAAAGTGAGATGATTTCTCGATTTTGTAAATAAATTGCCAGTAAGTGTCAGGAAGTGATTACTTTACTTTTTTTGATAAAATTAAGTGATTTGGAGGGTTACTGTATGCTACAGTATGCGAAATAACTTCTCAAAATAATCATGTAAGCTCAAAAATGTTCAAATAAATTGCCAAATAATAATAAGTTAATTTTTATCATTAAGATAATGTTTGAAAAATTATGGGTAGTTACAGCCTTTGGTCTTGGAAACCCACGGCAGCAGCAGCAACAAGAGGAAGAGAAGAGCAAAAGTGAAAGCTAGTTTTGAGATCCAAGATTTAATGGTTTTGAGATCCAAATGAAAGTAGTTTGCATGTAATTTAGTTGGTTTGATGGTTTAGTGAAATAATGGAAGATAAGGTGTAAGAAAACTACTACAAGTGTCCTTGTAGTAGTGTTTTTAGACGCTACCTCACATGAGGTGGTGATTTTTATCTAATTTTTGATTATGGGGTACCGTTTAGTGTATAGTTTGAGCCCGGTAATTACAAACGTGATGTTTTTAAGACGCGAAACTTAAAACCGAGTAACGTAAAATTATAAAACTTACAAAAATATTAAAACTTGACAACCGAATCCTATTTTGATAATTTAGGTGATCCTCGAGCTTGTTGGGTGATTATTTGAAGTTTTAAAAATTGAAACCGCGCAAAACGCGAAATGTACAAAGTTTAAGTAAAAATAGAAAAGTAAAAATGGAATATTTAAAATATGATGGTAAGAAACCAAAATGCATAGAAATATATCTACTGAGTATTGTCAGGTATCAGTTTGAGTTAAATGTACGTTAAACGACGTATGCGGAATAACCTATCTAGTTTTTCGTAAGAGTGAATTTACTTAAAATAAAAATATTAAGTAAAATTAAATAATTAAATAATTAAATAATGACCTTAAAATTGTGAATAGTTACATACAAGAACGTGATTCAAACACACCATTGTTTGAATCTTGGATTCAATTACAAAACGGTAAGGGGTAATTCTTATAATCCACATAAACCCTAATTAGGGTTCATCTTGTTGATTAATTGAAGAATTGCTAAAAGGTACGTATACATTTAAATTCGGTTAATTAATTATGTGTAATTGTTCATACGCTTCCGCATGTGTTCTTTGATGTTTAATTGGTTTAATTATGATTTGTCATGTATTAAAATTCCAACAGTGGCATCACGAGGCAGGTTATAATGTGTAATTAATTACCGAAACACATAAAAAATTAATCTTGATTGTGTTTTACATGTTAGGTCGATTTAGGGTTTATATAAAAAATCAAAACCCTAATTTTTTTAAGGGCCGATTGCCTAAAAATTATTTTTAGGGTTTGGTTTTGTTAACTTAATTTGATTAGAAACCCTAAGATTAACATGTTATGTGTTATGTATGCGATCTTGTGACAACTTGATATAATTTTTATGAAATCCATGATGGAACGTGCATGTTTTGTCATGGAATTATTGTCTATGAATTAGTTTTACACATGTTTATTTATTGATAATTCTTGAATTGGGGAAGGCCTCAATATAATTAATGAATCAATTACGTCCTATGTGGTATATATTTAATTATGGCTTATGCAATTGATTTGTCAATGCATGTGGTTCACTTTCTTTTGTAAGTGCGGGCCTTAGTTAAATATATACATTATAAACCTAGAATTGATTATTAATAGGTTTTATCGAATAAAGTTTGCATGTGGCTACATGTTTTCACATATTAATTGTTATGTTATGTGTGTATTATTTAGTTGTTTATTTTTTATTTATTACTTGTTTTGTTTTTATTTGTTTGACATGTTTTAAACAAAAGGTAATTTTGAATAGAAAAATAATATGGGCTAAATAAATGGTGAAACTTGATTTGTATATAAATTATGAATCTTGCAAGGTCTCATGTGCCGATAGTGGTCCGCTTCGCACGGTAATTCACTCCCAGACGAGACTAGCAATTTTTATAATTTATGACATGTTTTTAAGAGTCAAAAACTAAATCTTTTAGTTGATTGATGAGTTTTGTACCAATAGTAAGAAAGGCTCACCCAACTTGACAAACTGTGTGAGGGGTATAAGTAGGAACGGGTTTTTAATAAGCTTCGCACTGACCTTCGTTTCTACGCTCCTTTGTGCGTCAAATTGGAGCTACCTAGTACGACTATTTTTTATGTACAAAATCACCTTAAGGGTGAATTGACCTCAATTCCACGTGCCACTTATGGTAATTATCCTAATAACTTGAGTCTTTTGACTCATTAAGTAGTAGGATATAATGGGTGTCACACCCCAAAAATGGCGCAGCGGAATGGCGTTTACGGGGTATGACCTCATTGTCAAGAACACATGGTGTCAAAATAGAGAAATACTAAATGTAATACATAGAACAAATAATAGTCACAACTCCCACAACTGGGATGAATACAAATATCCAAGTCATCATGAGTCACAGAGTTAAACAACATCACTAAACAATAACCAAATGCAGCTTCACGAGTTATAACCCGGAAGGGTCTTGTCGAAGTCTTGTTAAGTCAGGCCAATACTCAACCTTCTATGGTACCTTCGTTCTTAACACCTGAAAATGGATACTCGAAAACGTCAACATAATGTTGGTGAACTCGTAGGTTTGAATTGTTAAACCACGAAGCTGTGAATAATGGTGTAGGACAATAGTGCAAATGAATGCAAATTATGAACATGTTATCCAAACAAAGTAGTGTCGCGCCAACTGAACCTATCACAATGTCACAACCATAAACAGTACACACAGAGGGGAGCTACCCCGATAGATCTATCATAATGTTTCGGCTCTCAAAGAGAGTTAACAGTTGCGCATTCATGTACACACAGTCAAAACAATTTGTAGCACATATTCGCATCATCACACATATATGTCCAAAAACATGAAAACGATGTATCACAGCATGAAAACAGTTCAAAATATCATTTGAGTACCATTTTCCCCCAAGGAAAAACATAATGAAAAAGGGGCTACGAGAACTCACCTTTGTCGAGTAGCAGTCAGATAACACAACAGTTCAGATAGTGTTCGGCACCAACACGCGACCTAGATTAGTAAGGTTTGTTTTAGTTCACAGTTTAAGTTTAAGACTCAACGAGGTTTAATTAAACTCAAAAGTTTTAAAGTATTATGTTATTGTTGCTTGTGTGGCATCATTTAAGTTTGAAAATAGTTTTCTAAACAATTTGAAAGTATTGGCTCTTGGAAGTGTATAGGTAGGCGAATCTAAGTTCTCTTCCGGTCAAGCTCCACCCCCCTTACTAGAAATATAACCTGGGGATTTCCCTGATCAGTATCAGGTGTCTTTAACCGAAAGACGTTGTATGGAAAATAATCACATATACTATTAGGCGTAAACGGTTCATGTGCATATCATGGATGAAGGTATATATATTTACTAGGTGTACATATATGTATACATTTTCATGTCACCATTATTAGTTAAAACATTTAAGGACTATCTTACTTTAAATATATCTGTAATTAGAAAATTCAATGTAAGTTATGATATGAAGCTGCTATTTGTTATTACAAAAACGTGATACGCTATATATTTATTTTCATCAAGTACTCAAATTAATAATTGTAAGTAAATGTTTATGAGTTCATGTTTTAACAGTTAGAAGTATAAGGTCTTTCCATTTAAGTTATGAGGAATGAAAAAATATTGATTTATAGTTTACGTGTGAAACTCATTTTATCTAAACAAATAGCTTTCCAAGTTTTGTTTATTATTTGCCTTCTTACTATTTATTTTTGTGACCTGTGTGTTTGAGATGAGGCGAGACGTGTCATGACGTGGAGGCGGTCGAGTAAAGGTCAACGAGCCGTGTGCATAATGTATGTCGAGAGGTGGCGTCGTGTGTGATGAGTCGACACAAGACGGAAGCGAGTCGAGGCATAACTCGGGTCGACACGAAAAACCAAACATACCCATTATGGCATACACGAACCAAACACGGCCTGGTGGGCTGACAGAACCAAACGGACCCTAGATTATCTGGGCTTCGGCCCAGCTTCGTACAAACTCAACACACCTATAGGCCTGTTAAGGCAGAGTGGGCTCAGGCCCAAGACTATCTCAACATAGTTTAACCCAAATAATTTAACAAACTTTTTCTGCTTCAATTCTTTACATTCATTTTGCCAAAACCAGTGAGTAAACCAAACGGGCCATCGTAACAATTTGTTGCTAAGAGAGCAATTCTAACTAAGCAAAACTCAGACATGACAAAGGTATATAGCACACCGCCATCTAGACTAAGGCTTAACGCCACACAAAGGTCTTAACCTCTTTTAAAATCACAAGAAAATTCAACGCATCAACGAAGTCACCCACTGCTTGGGTTGAGGTTTTCGACAGCAGGCTAAAGAGAAAGGAAAGTAGGACTATCATTAACTGGTCGAAACCAAACAAAATGTACCACGGTGGTGCTACCATAGTGGGTTTCGACTCACGACCAAAACCAAACATCAATACTTCTATATCACAAGACCATCTTTTAATAACCAATCGATTTACCCGAGGTCGAATACTATCACCGTTACGTAAATAAGCAAACCATACAAAATAGGCCTAAGCAGATTTAAGCACTTCCAAGTCCGAGCCAAAATGGTTTTAAATCTTAGTTTTAGTTTATCAGTTTTTAGTATACCACACAATAACAATAACTCCAAAACCTTATAATTGATTTCATCAAAATTGACAGTAAACCGGTTCACATAAACCAACCATATTATAACAATTCAAGATCTCAATAAATCACAAAAGTACATACGTATTTGAATAAAAACATCAAAACAAGAGTTTTGAGATTCTTACAACAAGAGAGTCGATTGACAACAAAACCCAAATCCGATTCCAAGCAAATCCACACACACCGATAATAGGTCGATACCCTTGAAGACTCCGATTCTTGTGAAAACTATTGTGATTGAGAGTTGGGTGTGTGGATCTACTGGACAACGAAAAGAAATAAAAAGATGAAAAACAAGAAAAGTTGACCCTTTCTTTCTTCGTTATCAGTCGTTCTTATGGCAAAAATGGAAAACATGTCGACATCTCTTTTGGCTCGGTTCATTGACTTTCGAATTCGACAAAGAGAATACCAGACGCTCCATATGGACAAGAGGAAAAGTTAAAATTCGGCTTTGTCTCGTTTCTATTAGCTCGGTGTAGATCTGGGGGAGGTTTGAATGGTGATGGTGATGTATTATCAGGAAGGGATGAGGGAGAATGGAGAGGGAGGAAAGAAAAGAAGGAGTATACTGAATATGGGTGAGTGGGGAAGGAGAGAGAGGGGCGTGGTGTTTTTCTTTTTTTTTTTTTTTTTTTTTTTTTTTTTTTTTTTTTTTTTTTTTTTTTTTTTTTTTTTGTTAGTTTATTAATAGTAGGTACAGGTTTTCTTTTTATAAGGTCTATTATAGGATTTGTTTTAATTGTGTATTACGTGTACCTCATGTTCCGTTGAGTCCCGGTGTCACTCGAGATTTCCGAGTTGTCGTGAGCACGAAAATATAATTCAGGAGACGGTTTTATTAAACTAACACAGAGTAAATTTTTATTGACTCCGAATATGAATTAAAAATTTGAACCATTACTAATGTGGTGTCCGTACGCGTGTGGTATCATTTTCTCAATTCGTGTAGTTTAGTTACCAGTTATACGCAAGCGGAATATGTAACTTCTAAAATAAATCATTTTCATTTTTAAATGTTGAGTAATGACCTGAAAAATTCGCGGTTGCTACAGTGGGCGATAATTGTAGGTAATTCTTTGATTGGTGAACCAAATACCTCAATTAAAACTTTGGTAAATTTGATCTTAATGAATTAGTTAATAAAAAGGTTTTTATTAAAACTTATGTTATGAAGTTGTATGCATGCTTCTTCACACATAATTTTTTGATTACAAACATCAAAACTAGTACCCTTAAATTTAAGTTTATGCCATCTAATTATAAGAAACATGTGAATTTGCAGTTTCTAAATTAGATGACTTAATTGAGTTGTTAGTGAGACCTAGGACACAAGGCATAAGATGGGGATGAAACATGTTTACAATGCAACTAGGTTTGGCAATTGTAAATCCCATGATTATCTAGAAATTGTAAATTGTTTACCAATTATTGTTCGACAATTACCTTGCTGAATACTTTCATTACTAGCAGATCAACTGATGTAATGGAACTATGTCAATTTGGATTCTAGTTTTCAAGAAAATTCTATGGTTATATGAATATTTCCTTGGGTATTATATTTTCTTGAAAAATTGTATTATCGAAAATACTAATATTTGAACTTTTTTCTGTAGAAATGGCTCAAAACGATAACACTAATTTGAGTTCTGCCTTCAAAATTTTCTATAAGCGAGAAAAATTGACTGGCTCACAGAATTACAATGACTGGTTTCGCTCACTCAGGATTGTCCTGCGAGTGACAGATAAACTAGAATATTTTTATAAGCCTTGTCCTGCTGAACCTGCTGCTACAGCATATGATGCGAAAAAAGCAGAGTGGAAAGTTGAGTATAAGAAACATAATGATGTGGCATGCATGATGCTGGGAATGATGATACTTGCTTTACAAAAGCAGTTTGAGCATTCTTTTCCTCATGACATGCTCAACGAACTCAGACGTATGTTTGAGAAACCTCAAGCTGTTGAAATATATGATTTGATCGATGCTCTTCACAGCTGCAAGCAGGGAGATAGTAAACCTGTAAGTACACATGTGTTGGAAATGAAAGGTTACATGGATCAACTACAGGCACTTGGTAAACTCTATGAACAAGATATTGCTGTTAACTTAATCAATAGACCCCTGAATAAGGAATTTAGTGGTTTTGTTCGAAACTTCAATATGCACTGCGTGGGGAAGACAGTAAGTGAATTACACGCATTGCTCATTGATTATGAGAAAGGTTTACCACAAAAGGCTCCTACACCCCAAGTACTGCCTATTGAGGGTGGTAGGATCAACAAGCCAAAACCGCAAACGAACAAGAAGGGTAAAGACAAAGGTAAAGGTGATAAGGGTAAGCAAGTTATGGCTTATAAACCTGAACCTAAGAAATACCCTCCTAAGAAGAAGGATAATCCAAAGAAGGATCAGGCTTGCCACTACTTTCACGTAGTTGGTCACTGGAAGAGGAATTGTCCTCTTTATCTCAAAGAGTTGCGAGAAATAAGAAAAATAAGTCTGAGCAGGGCGCCAGCACTTCAGGTAACTTATTTATGATTGAATTATTTACTCTAAATCATAAAATAAATTCCTGTGTATATGATACTGGATGTGGTATTCACATTTGTAATACACTACAGGGGTTTAGAGTGGAAAGGAAACTTGCCTATGGGGAGCAATATCTACACGTGAGAAATGGAGCACCTGCAGGTGTTGAAGCTATAGGAGTGTTTAATTTAGTTTTGCCTCCGGGCTTAGTACTGTCATTAAACAATTGTTATTATGCGCCTTCGATTATTAGAGGTGTTGTTTCCTTTTCTTTATTGTTGGATCTTGGTTTTATTCACACTATCACTAGTAATTGAATTTCTGTTTTTTTAAAATGGTATTTTTTTTATTTTAATGCTATTGTTGTGAATGGTGTGTTTGAGATTGCATGTTTGATAATGTATCCAATAAAAATAATTCGATGTTTAGCATCAATAATAAGGGAATCAAGAAGGACTTGGATTTGTCTTATCTTTGGCATTGTCGACTTGCTCACATAGGCAAGACTCGCATGAAAAAGCTGCAACATGATGGGCTTTTGCAAGATATCAATGATGAATCATTTGATAAATGCGAATCTTGTATATCTGGGTAGATGACAAAGAAACCATTTCATAATCGTATGGAAAGGGCTTCTGATTTACTTGGTTTGATACATACTAATGTATGTGGACCACTTAGACATGTGTCAAGGAGAGGTGCTAGCTACTTCTTAACCTTTACTGATGATTTCAGCCGTTATGGTTATGTTTATTTGATTAAACATAAACATGAGGTGTTTGAAACATTTAAGGTTTTCAAAGCAGAAGTAGAATTGCAACTTGGAAAGAAGATTAAAGCTCTTCGATCCGATAGAGGTGGTGAATACCTAAGTCAAGAGTTTAAAGATTACTTAGCTGAGAATGGAATTGTCCAGCATCTCACATCTCCATATACTCCACAACAACATGGTGTATTTGAGAGAAGGAATCGTACATTGTTAGACATGGTGCGATCAATGTTTAATCTTACAACTCTTCCTTTATCTTTTTGGAATTATGCTTTAGAATATGATGTTCGTATTCTAAATATGGTTCCGACAAAGAAGGTTGATAAGAAACCATATGAGATATGGCATGGTAAAGCTCCTAACTTGTCTTATTTAAAGGTCTGAGGTTGCGAGGCGTTTGTTAAACGTGACTCAGCAGATAAACTCCAACAGAGATCTGTAAAGTGTATCTTTTTAGGATACCCAAAGGAAACGATAGGTTACTACTTTTATTTTCCACCTGAAAACAAAGTAATTGTTGCTAGGTATGGAGACTTTCTTGAAAAGGATCTCATATCTCAAGAATTCAGTGGGAGAGAATATGATCTGAAAGATGATCATATAGATACATTACCTTTTGAAAATACTAGCGAACTTCTTGTGAAACCTGATAGTCTAGGTCCTCCACCTGAAGTTGAAATTGTTCCCATTCGTAGGTCTGTAAGAACTACGCGTGCTCCTGAACGTCTATGTCTTAACGTAGAAGTTGAGAAAACTACATTTGGGGATCTAGGAGAACTTGATAATTATAGGGCTGCCATGAATGACCCTAAAAAGAATAAATGGTTAGTTGCAATGAATGTGGAAATGCAATCCATAAGAGATAACGAAGTCTGGATTGTAGTAGACCTTCCTCCCAATGCTAAATTCATTGGAAGTAAGTGGCTCTTCATGAAGAAAACTGACATTGATGGCAATGTACACACCTATAAGGCTCTTCTGGTAGCTAAAGGCTTTACTCAAACCTATGGGGTTGACTACGAGGATACATTTTCTCCTGTAGCAGACATTAGGGCTATTAGGATTCTCATGGCTATAGCAGCGTACTATGACTATGAGATTTGGCAAATGGATGTCAAAACCGCCTTCTTAAATGGTCGCCTAGATGAAGACATCTATATGGCGCAGCCTGAGGGGTTTGTGAATCCACAATTTCCAAACCGTGTATGCAAACTTCAAAGATCCATTTATGGATTGAAGCAAGAATCACGAAAATGGAATAAAAAATTTGATGAAGAAATCAAAAGGTTTGGATTTACTCAGAATCTTGATGAGCCATGTATATATAACAAATCTAGTGGGACTGATGTAATTTTTCTTATCCTATATGTTGATGACATATTAATCATGGGAAAAGACATTCCAAGTTTGCAAAGTGTTAAGGCATATCTTGGAAAGTGTTTTTCTATGAAGGATTTAGGGGAAGCTGCGTACATTCTAGGAATCAAGATCTATAGGGATAGATCACGACGGTTAATTGGTTTAAGTCAAAGTGCTTACATTGATAAAATATTGAATATATTCAATATGCAAAATTCCAATAAAGGATATTTGCCGATAGAAGTAAAGCATGGCTCATGTAGCGAGATATGTGCTTTAACACCTGCAGAGGTGGCACGCATGAGTAAAGTTCCTTATTCTTCGGCAGTAAGATCTATCATGTATGCAGTTAGATGCATAAGGCCAGATGTGGTGTTCACGCAAAATATCACCAGTCAATTTCAACAGAACCCAGGTGATCGTCACTGAATTGCTGTTAAACATATTCTCAAGTATCTAAGAAATACAAAAGATATGTTTCTAGTGTATGGTGGAAATCCAGATACAGAACTTTGTGTTACAGGTTTCTGTGATGCGTCCTGGCAATGTGACAAAGATGATACGAAGTCTCAGATGGGTTATGTCTTTGTTATAAATGGAGGAGCAGTAGACTGGAAGAGCAAGAAGCAGAGTACAATTGCGATGTCTACGACAGAAGCTGAATACATAGCTGCTTCAGACGCTGCTATGGAGGTTGTTTGGATTAGAAAATTCATTTTAGGGCTTGGTGTTATGCCTTCAATTGAATCACCTATTAATATGTATTGTGACAATTCTGCTGCAATCATATTTGCCAATGAACCTGGAGTCATGAAGGGCACCAGACATTTTCTAAGGAAATATCACTATGTTCGATAACAAGTCAACATAGGAGAAATTAATCTCTTGAAAGTTCACACAGATGATAACTTAGCTGATCCTTTCACTAAGGCTTTACCTAAAGAAAAGTTTACTGAACTTGCCAATAGCATTAGACTTCGTTTAGCTATTAGTTTCATGCATGACTGTGATTAGTATTTGGATAAAGGATATTGTAAACATTTATTATTTTTAATGAAATAAAGTATTTGCTATGTTTATTTTCATTCTTTAATATTGTTGTCCTATATTTGCATGTTTAAATCCATGAATAATTAGTTATTCTAAATCGTCCGTTGTCAATTAATGATATGGGAATATCATTAAACTAAGACAAATCTGAGTTTTGGTATAATATACATAAAAGTATATTGATGCGTTGACATACCAAATTCACATGATATTCAATGAATTGAATATAGGACTTATCCCAAACTACATGATTTTACTTTATGGATATTGTTATTAAGTAAATCATGAATAGTTATTCTCATACTTGATATACCAGATAACTGTCATGAATATAGTACATTTCTGTTGAACAATTTAACGCTATATGTAACTGGCAGTCATAAGGATTGTTTTCGGAAGTGTTACAAAGTTCATGAGTTTTGCTTGTAGTCAATATAGAATTTGTTCCTTCAAATTTATTTTGAAGTTTAATACTGCTGGGCTCCTCGTAGGGTTTACAAGATGTTTTCGTGGCCACGCTCAAGATCTACTTTGAATATATTCAAAAGATTTGGTAATCTTGATCAATCACAAACAACGAGAAACATAATAGTTGAATAAAGAATCACTTAGATCCATATCTTTATTTAACATGGTATTAGTGACAAAATGATAATAATAATGATGAATCATTAAAAGGTTTTTCCAGAAGACCTTACTCGAGTTGTACTAAAGGCATCGACGTGTTGCAAGATGCTAAACGATGTGATTACACTATTAAGATATGTCCAAGTGGGAGCTGTTAGTTTATGGACATAAATTAATAGTCATATGTTAGGATCGAACTCGAGATCACGGGATTGCACAATTTACGTATGAAGAGTTAACGATTAATAATTATTTATAAAAGGTTATATTTAATTATTATATACACAAAACGTCTAACGACCGTTAGTAATTAACGGGCAATTGACTAACGACCGTTAAATAATAAAAGGAAGGACTAAAGTGAAAATTGGGAGTCAAGAAGGATCCGGAATACCCCTTTGGGGCTATGGCCGGTCGTGGGTTTCATGGGGCATCCCAAACCCACTCAAACTTGCTCTCTAAGTTTTGTACACTATATACACAAACCTAGGGTCATTGTTTTGGTATCTTTTGTACACACAAAATATCCTAAATCTTTTCCCTTCTCTTTTCTTGGTGATAGCCGATCGAACATAAACCCTTTAGGGTCAATCGAAATTTTTTGATTGTCAAAAAATATTGTTTTGTGTTCTTTACTTGCATAAGGTTAATTTGGTATTAGTACGTGTGTATAAGAACGTGATTCAAACACACTATTATCTGAATCTTGGATTGAATTACAAAATGGTAAGGGGTAATTCTTATAATCAACATAAACCCTGATTAGGGTTCATCTTGTTGATTAATTGAAGAATTGCTAAAATGTACGTATACATTTAAATTCGGTTAATTAGTTATGTGTTATTATTCCTACGCTTCCGCATATATTCTTTGATGTTTAATTGGTTTAATTATGATTTGTCACCACTTATAATGAGTAATTTGTCTAATTTGAGCTCAGTGATGGTCCTATGTATATGCACCAATGGTCAATCAGAATATATAAACATCTAAAATTTTTTATGATACAATAAATGCCAATGATCGAGATTTTCACCTGTGATGCAGTTCTTTCACAAAGCTCAACTCATTGATTGCTAAATGGAAAATTTCCTTATTAATTGATATATAATAGGCTGAATCCGGGCTCGCTAGATCGAAAAAAGCATCAAATAACTTGTTTGTTATCAATTTGATTCTCTGGCCCCACGTTTTTGAATCATAGATTGAATCCGGGCTCACTTGCCTCTTTTGATCATATCATTCATTATCTTGAATTCTCCATCACATGATTTTTGCACTCCCAGTATTTATTTTTATTTATAGTTTTATTTTATTATTACTGGTACAATCAATTACACAAATATATTATAAAATATATTTTTTATTATATTATTATATATTTTCTTTCTCCTCCTTTTCTATCATGCCTTTTCGAAATCTAAATCTGATACCAATCCCGTTTACAAATCAAACGGGCCCTAAATCTCTAATGGGGTGTATACTAAATCAAGTGGTTACATATAAAGGTCTTAATTGACTTTTATAATGGGGAGTGAAGCTTTAATGAGTACACAACAACAACAACAACAACAAACCCAATCCCGCGGGGCAGGGTATGGGGGAGGTGGGATGTAGACAACAACAACAAACCGGGAATAGAGAGGCTGCTTCCAAAGAGACCTCTGGCAAGTGCTTGTGTGCGCGTGAGAGAGCAAAGGAAAGAGAACAACCGAGAAAGCAAAGCCAACAACACGCATGCAAGAGCAAGCAAAACAAGAAAAACAAAGAAGCAAAACACAAAAACAGAAAAAAAAAGCCGAGGCAAACAAACAGGGCAAGACAAAGCATAGCAAAGCAAAGCATGGGGCCTAAAGCTAAGGCAAAGCAACCAAGGAAGCAAAAAGAAGCACAAAAGCAGGCAAAACAACCGGGCAAGCCAAAAGCAAAGCAAAGCAAAGCACGGGGCCTAAAGCTAAGGCAAAGCAACAAAAGCAGCAAAAAGAAACACAAACAGCCGGCAAAACAACAGGGCAAGACAAAGCAAAGCACTGGGCCTAAAGCTAAGGCAAAGCAACCAAACAAAGCAAAGAAAGGCAACGCACTGGGCCTAAAGCTAAGGCAACGCAACCCAACACCCCTAGCCTAAGCTACCCGCACAACCTAATTCTATCCCTCCACGCCTTCCTATCTGAGGTCATGTCCTCCGACAAGAGCAGCTCCTTCAAGTCGAGCTTAAGTCTATCCTCCCATCTGAGTTTGGGTCTACCCCTCCTTCTCCCACCATCCACCACTACTGATTCGACTCTTCTTACGGGTGCTGATTGTGGTCTCCTCTTAACATGACTGAACCACCTAAGCCTCCCTTCTCTCATCTTCAAGATAATAGAATCGACCTGAAGCTTTAATGAGTCTTATCATAAAAAAATCACGGTTGGAAGTCTTATTCAGAAACAATATTTCTGTTTATAAAAATATGGTTTTTATAAACATATTTAACATAAACTATATAAAAGAATGAACTATTCTTATTTTTGCATCATCACTAATACAAATATGACTATTCCAAAGGTTGAATAGCAATGTAAAAGCCAAGTAACTAAACGTTTGTTGTTTAAAGGAACGAAGACTAGAACACTCAGAAGCTAACTTTAAAACAGACCTCCAACTGAATGAATACTGCACATGACTTTCGTATGAATTGTATGTCAGTCATGGCTTTAGTAAGAGCATAATAGTCAGTTTTAGATTAAGTAACTAACACATAAAAATGTACCTTTTTATACGAGTGTTTGGCCTCTCAGTTTATAATATCACATACCTTTAGCCATTGGGTTCACAAGACAATGTGGGATGTAATCATGTAAGACCATTTCACCAAAATATAATATTATAATGTATTCTTAAATTGTTTTATCGTGGAGATATAATCAAATTTGTCAAATTAGATGTCACAATACAATTATTTGGGCTTTTGAAGTTGTCAAACTAACTAAATACAATTTGTAAATGTAATAATATAAAAATCACAGGTCTATTTATAGTTCTTTAGTCTTTGAATTTTTATATTCAACGATTTAGGTTATCATTGTGACATTGTTTGTGTAATGACACATATTTATATGAACAAATCCCACGCAGCCTGTTTTCACAATGTACTAGGAAAGATATATTTTAATGAGTTGAGATCAATATATATTTTATATTTGTCATATATCAAAAGAAGTAATTTTAGTCATTTATTTTTTATTTATATTAATAAAAAACCAATTTTCATCATTTTTTTAAAACAATATATCTTGCAAACGATAAATCTTCAAGCTACAAAAAATACACTATCGCGACGAGAATTAAATTATCTATCTATATGTAACCACCGGTAAATTTTAACTTGTATTAATATTATAACGAAAGAATACTTATCCATTTTCTACTTCAATTTTTTTTTTAAGATTAAACGTTATCAGTTTATCTAACCACAACGACTAGCTAATGTGATGTAACTCACATTCTTAATAAACTTACTCACCAACACCAACATGTCTTAAGTACGTTTAAATAAACATTCTTTATATGTCAAGTATAAAAGATTGCAACTCTTATTTACCTATTATTTATTTATTATCATTAATTAAATAAATAAACGCTTTTACACGATTTTCATGCATAAACAATGTATCATGTACTCCTAATATATAAATATCTAGTTACTATCCATAAATATCTATTTACTATTCATCAAAATATCTAGTTACTATTAATAAATATCTATTTACTATTCATCAAAATATCTATTTACTATTTATCAAAATATCTAGTTACTATTCATAAATATCTATTTACTATTCATCAAAATATCTATTTACTATTCATCAAAATATCTAGATATTTTTAGAAATTTTCACTATAAGTAGAAAGAAAACTAGTTCGTTTTCTTCACACCATTTTCACTAGCAAAAACTCTCTCATTTTACTCGTGTGTTCGGCCAAGGAAGAAAAAGAAAGAAGACAAAGTCATTTTTCAAGTAATTCAAGCATTTATCGATCATTTTCAAGCTATAACTAACTACAAAGTAATTTGGAGTCATCGTTGGGGATCTATTGTTCAAATTACTTTCTAAAACATCCTAATATCAAGTAAGTAAGAAATAAATTTATACACTTTTCATTTGGTGTATTATGTGTTCATTATACTTAATTATGCATTTCTTAAGTTTAAATTACACTTGAACTCATTATTTCACATATATCACCTATGAGCATGTTTGGGAATTTTTATGGTTAAAACAAGTATATACAAGTTATATATAATTATTGGATGAGAAAAATGAGTACTTACAAGTTTTTGATCATTTTTTATTGATTTACAAAGTTTATTGTTATATATATAAGTCTATAATTGTTCTAATACATTTTTAGTCATTTTTACTAGATCTACACTTTTATCATGTTAATATGGTCATTTTGAGTATATAAAAATTATGAAAGAAGTTGGTGGAGGAATATAGATTAGTTTGGTGTTGTTATTACAAGCGGATTAGTTTAGAAAATGAATTTCTAAAAATGTTCGCGGAAGCGCTGCCGAAATTTCTAATTTTCAGAAAAATATATTATTATACAAGATTTTCTCAAAGAAATAGAAAATAGATTTTATAACAAGAACGTGATCGTTTGAATGAGTGTAAACGGGTTTATAGCGAAAGAGATACGAATATTACTAAATCTATTAGCGATAACTATTTACAGAAAATAATAAGTGTGTTGTCCAGATTTTTTCCATAGTAAAACCAAGCTTTAACAGATAAACTGAGTCCCCGAGACTTCAAAGTATGTTAGTATACTTAAAAACCTTCGCGGGGACAGGTAGAACTTTAAAAACCGAGCTATAACGAAGAAGTTATGACTTAATGAAGTTAACGACGAAAACTATTATTTTAACAGATTTCTAATAGAGAATAGTAACCTGAATTTCTTCTTAGACATGGATTTTAGGCACTTTGGGTGCGGTTTTGGATAAAATATCATACACGGAAGTTGTAGTATTCTGATTACATACTTTAGTCGAATCGAAGACTTTTTCAATTATATATTATTGAAACATTCATATCGTGGTTACAATACACACTTGTTAAAAGTCCAAAAATGTTACTACCTCCGTCCCATATTAAGTGTCCATAATGGAATCTTGGGATGTCCCAAATTAAGTGTTCAGGGAATATTTTCAACCAATGAGAAGAGACTTTAGTGGGTAATAGTGATATTTGATTGATGGAGAGTGTAGTTAGTGGAATTTCCTAAAACTTTGTGCATTTGGAAAGTGGACACTTAATATGGGACGGAGGGAGTATATTTCAGACTATTGTTAAAGGTTATCTAATAACATTATTTTCATTTCAAACTCACAAACAAACATGCACGGGTGATATAACTTTCATAAAATGCATACACGACATCATTTCATGATGTAAGTCACATCATTCATATTAGGTTGCGGTTACTGTCCGAGCCTCATTTTAGTGTACTCACTTTTGCCATTAATATATCAGTTCTATCAGGTGAGTTTCATAGCCCCTACTTTTATTCGTTTTGAACTATTTTTGGGGAGATACATGCTCAACTATTTTCATTTACTTTCACAAGTACTCTAAATTTTACGGATTACCTTGAGTTCATGGCCCATATTTTCAATTATTTCGTACTATCTTTGGGGGAGATACATGCTCAACTACTTGCTTTTACTTTCACAAATACTCTAAACTTTTACATATTACTGTGAGTTCATAGTCCCACATTTATACGTTTTCCAAACTTATGGGAAGCTACATGCTACAAACCTGAACACAAGTACTTTTCTGATTGATATTGCCTAAGTTTACACTATTGCCACTAAAAGACCCTCATATCATGAGCTATTAATCACTTGCGAGTGAACACGCATATAGTGAATAGATCTATTGGAGGTTGACGACCCATTTGTACTAGCCGGATAGATAGCTATAATGCTAGCCGGATTGATAGACAAATGCACTTTATTTGAGACTAAATAGGAAGTTGGCAAGCTCCTACCCGAGGGCATT
Organism: Artemisia tridentata subsp. tridentata; assembly: GCA_021014915.2. Classification (NCBI taxonomy): domain Eukaryota; kingdom Viridiplantae; phylum Streptophyta; class Magnoliopsida; order Asterales; family Asteraceae; genus Artemisia; species Artemisia tridentata. The sequence continues at coordinate 81,306,931 of CP139509.1, forward strand.
ATTACTACATTTAATTATGTTAGTAGTTTACATCACTCTTGTGATGTCATACTGTCAACGTTTGCATGTTATGAGGCTTAGGGCAATATTATGGTACTGTAATGATAAGGTACTACCACTACTGAATTTATGGGTACAACAACGGGGCCCACTGTCTATTAAACTTGAAACATGTGTTCAACTGATTATTATACAAACACTATGGATTCACACAATCTTTGACCCGATTAGGGCAAACAAACACTATGGGTGTAAAACAACGTAGCACACTACTCATTTTATCGATATTTGTATTTATTACAATTATCACTCAAACTTGAAACTATTGAAACCAACAGTTTTACTTATAAACTCTATGAACTCACCAACCTTTGTGTTGACACTTTTAGCATGTTTATCTCAGGTCCATAATGAACGAGGATGACACGGAGGGGCACGGATACTGATAGAAGGCTAAAATCTAATTATCATTCGAAACTTATTTAACAAAGTGTAAAACTATTGGGACCTCATTTTATAAACTCTGATATTTATAAAATTCGAATGATAAATCTTTTAAAACGACTCAATTAGAGATCGTTTTATATTATTATAACTGTTGTGCCGTCGAGTAACACCCAGTTTGAATTCCGCTGCGTATCACAAAATTGGGGGTGTTACACTATAGATATGCATTTCTCTATACTTTCGACGAACTTTTTAAAAAAAAAAAAAAATGGCCAAGGAAAATCACATGTGATTTGTGAAAATCACATGTGATTTGTAAAAAATCAAATCATAAATCACATGTGATTTTTACAAATCACGTGTGATTTTTCTGGGTGAAAATTTAAAAAAAAAAAAAAGAAATGGTCGAAAGTATATAATAATGCATATCTATAGAAAGATAATTTAATTCTCGTCGCAATGGTATGATTTTTTTGGCGTAACGATTAACGGTTTGCGAGATATTTAATTTTTAAAAAAAGGGCGAAAATTTATATTTTTTGTTTTGATCAAAAAAATGAATGATTAGTATTGATTCATTGAATCAATTACAAATATTAGATCTATATTGAATTTTTGACATATTTTAATATGTCATCCAAGAATCCAAAGAGGCCAATAACCGTCATGATAAGCAAAGACATAATTATAAGAGCTGGGGGTACGGTGGTGCCAAATGATGGTGCCATTCTACCAGCCCAAATTAACGAACGGCTCACCATACCATGTCTCGTGCCATTGAGGCTTAGCTAGTAAATACCAGCTCACGCGGTTGGAGTTGGGTTTTATATATTTCATAGATTTGATGATACAAAACAAGAATAATGAAACATGAAGAATACTGAAATGATAAGCAAAATACACCAACAGTTAGAACTGCTAGTGCAACAGTTAGTACTGCTAGTGCAACAGTTAGAACTGCTAGTGCAACAGTTAGTACTGCTAGTGCAAACAGTTAGTACTGCTAGTACAAATGAAGCTGCTGACCAGTGAGTCATACTACGGCTGGATGGATAAGGATGAAGAAGATATTATCTATAGATAATATCTAGATATTTGTTCAGTCAACAAAGTTGTAAAATAAGATACATGTTGTATCTTAAATGACTGACACATAACAAGCAAGTAGTAGACAAAATCTTATCATATTGTAAAAGGTCTCCTTTGACTATAAAAGGAGATCTTACCCCTTAGATAAATGTGTGTGTCACTGTGTCACTATGTGAACACCAGTATGTTTTACAAGTGTTTAGTATGCTTAGAATTTAAACACTAAATGTGTTAAAATGTAAAACATCAAATAGTGAGTGTGTGTGGGAACGTCAGACATGGGGTCTTATGTTGTTTAGTTTTGTTAAGCCTCAAGGTAATCAAGGTTTTCATTGATCCCTGTTATTGTTTTAGAGTAACCGTGCTATATTTGATCACATAGCACTGGGGCTGAGTTTAATAACAAGGAGAAAGTTTGGCAAAACCTTGTTGTGATAGTATTGTTTCTTTCATTTGAATATTCCGTCAATATTATCATCATACTTGTCATAGTTAATCCTAGATAAAGGCTTAACAACCTTGAGCCCATAAACGAACACGTAACTTATTTTAGTAGATGTAAGTCGGTCTAAAATAAGTTTCCACAGTTGGGAGATATATATATATATATATATATATATATATATATATATATATATATATATATATATATATATATATATATATATATATATATATATATATATATACATTTGTTTTGTATTTAGTGGGGTATGTGTGGACACATAACACTGTTCTTACTCCAACGGTACCACATTTTCTGGTGCCAACGGTAACGACATAAAATGTGGTGACAAAGGGTTTCTGGTGTCGTTCTATGTTTTGCTGATATGGCAGTACTTTTTGAGAACGACTCAACGATACCCACCGCTCTTGTAAGAAATATGATTAGAAAGAATCACTAAAATGATATAACTATATATTAAAAGGTCGATCTCATCTTCTCCTGCAGGCTAAAAAGATCTTATGTCAAGGAAAACATAAATTCCATCTTATTTGTATATTTATATGTTTATTTTGTATATGTATATTTGTTATGATTAGTTGATTATAATAAAAATAATAGTAACGGTTGTTTAATAATTGAGATAATAATTGAGATAGCACATAAATAAGATAAAATATATTGATTAGGCTATATAGTGTAAAATGATGTATCTATTCTAAGGCTATGTGTAATGGGGCGTTATCCAACCCAAACCCCCCCCCGCCCCCCCCCCCCCTCTCGCCCCACCCCACTACACAAGGGCGCTAAAGCCACAAAAAATCCAATAGGTGTGACTAGGCTAGCGCCTTTGCCCCTTTATATTTTCAAAAAATATAACCGTTCATATTAATTTCAAACGGATAGTTTTTTACTTCCAAAAAAAATAACGTCTGTCTCCTTTTTTTTTCTTTTTTTTTTTTTTTTTTTTTTTCATTTTAATTTCAAACAAATCTTTATATATAATAAAAGAAAAGTTTTTTTGAATGTCACCACCCCCTATTCTGTCGTCATATATTGACGTCATATATACACGCGTCAGAATTTGACTTCCGTCTTTTTTGCTAGCCTCAACTGCCCTCATCTCTAATTTGTTATCACACTTTCTATATCATCAAGATCCATATTTACAACAATTTATTCCAGATTCAAGATCCATATCATCGAGAATAAAATGAAAGATTCTATATTTACAACAATTTATTCCAGATTCAAGATCTTGGTATGTATAGTTTGTATTTTTTTAATTTCAATTTTTATAAACCCTAATCAAATTGGGGTTTTTGCCTAAGACGCATTATATGGCTGATTTTGTTTTGATTATTAACTGTTAGTGAAATTAGGAATTGGGGGTTTTGCCTAAGACGCTTTAGAGGATGTTTTTTTGTTACTTTTGAATCTGTGTGAATATGGATCTGGTTTGGCTAAAGCTTAGAGGATGTTTGGGGTATGCTTATTTAAGTGTCTATGCGATTATTCTCTTATTTTAAATCAGATAAGCAGTTTTGAGTGTTAGGGATAAAGTAATTATTTGCTTATGTTACTCCAAAATAAGGGTTTATAATCAGCAGGAGGTTGGGTTGCAACCTGCTTCTTTTTTAGTATGTAGGCGCTTTAAAAAGCAATATAGATATCCTGTTAGTAGGTTTGTTTTATTGATGTTCATATGGAGTTAAACAATAAGGTTAAGTTGTGCCGAAAATGGATGCTGCAGTCCTGCAGATAGAATGTTATTTTCGCAAGTGACCTAAATTTGACATTGCATGTTTAGAGATAACATGGCCATAGGAGTTTCTTTGAGTTGCTTTAAGTCCTCAAAAAAGTTTTTTTTTTTTTTATAGATCGAACCTGGCTTCTCTCATATCTAAGTGATTGAAAAATGTATAAACGATTGAAGCTTTGCAATGTACGAGTTTCAACTTCTTTTAGTTTAAAAAAGTGGGACAGTATTTCCAAATTGATGCGACTCGAAATGGCATGAGGTACGTCACTATTAAGTTTTGAATAATGAAGAAAATATTATGAGTTTATAAGCTCTTTATAGCGCCATTTCTTTATATTTTTTTTCAGACGACCAAGCAAACAAAGTGATTATCAACCAATGGTTTACCGGCTGATAACAAGGCCATGGGAGTATGAGAGACAATAATGCGCCGCCTGAAAACATGGTGACCAGCTCTCTTATGTTTTTTATTTTTATTTTTTTGGTTTTCCTACCTGCATAGCTTTAAACCTGTATATTAATTATTCTAATGAGAATTTCCAGTGCGCCATTGATAATGTTCATGCAAATACATGTATTTTTTGTTCAGGCCAACAAAAAAACCACGGTCTTAATCGAGTGGCATCAGGGACAAGCAGTCAAATCATTTTCGACGCCGGCTTACTGCTACTGACATTTATAATTGCATGTATGTGTATTTGTTGATATTTTTTGTGATTCTCAACTTACACCAGATTTTCAAATATGTATATGCTGATCATTTTGAATACATGACAGTGAAGGATACTGAAAAACAATCCTTATGAGCCATTCCATGTGCCAGATGATGTCAATGGGTAAGCAAAACATCTTAATACCTCTAATTTAATTGGCAGTGCTTATATGATCAGTGATATTTAATCACTTTTATAAGGTATACATATAGCTACTGTGTGAATTATAGGCATGTGTTAGTGTCTTTGTTAGCAACCTGAGATAAGAAGTTTATAGAGCGCTTGAGAAAGTGGACAATTAGTCAGCAACCTGAGACATGTACACAACCTGAGACATTTAAGTTTGAGAAAGTATTCACAGTACCTTTTACAGGAATTATAAGGGAATCTTACAATATAAGCTTCTGAATGAACTATCTTTGACACCATATGATGCAAAATGATTTCTAATTATGTTTGTCTCGACTTCTCTGGAAGTTAAATCTGTTTGATTATTAATATGTTTATATCTGCTATTTCACAAATGTTTTGTTTTGTCAATGTCTGTCAATGACTCTATTCATTACTATTTTGGAGGTTAAAACATAGAAAGTCGGTGATCAGATATATTTTTCTATACTTTCATTGAACACTTGAAAGCATTCTTAATATGTATTTATCGTAAATTATTCAATTGACAGCATCAAGTGATTCTTTGTCCCTGAAAGAGATCAAACAAGGAAATCAATTCAACTTGACTTGAAGGTAATTCTTTTAGCGCTTCAATGCATCTTAGAGTACATGTATTCAAGCTTATAGTAGTATATGATATACTTAAGCACTGCATGTATTATTTATATCAACCATAAAATTACATAGTTTGATATTTATTTTCTGCTTTTGCACTTGTTATCTGTAGGTTATTCATATATGTGAAGTCAAACGGGGGCGAGTTGATGCTTTTTGTATGAGATGGAACTGATGCTCCACCGGTGAATATTCACAAAAAGTGAGTGTTGGTTCATTTTTGTTGGTCAGACCGACGTACATGTTAACTGTGTGTGTAGATAAAGTCTCAAAGACATTCGGGTCCAATACTGTCACACTACAGTCTGTTATCCACCTTATAAAACGCTACCTTAATATACCAATAACTGAGTGAAGAACCACCGATGGCATTTATTTATATGCAAAATGGCAGTGCTTATATGATCAGTGATATTTAATCACTTTTATAAGGTATACATATAGCTACTGTGTGAATTATAGGCATGTTTTAGTGTCTTTGTTACTTTTTCTTGATTTTAGGGATAAGTTTTGTTGTTGTTATCTACATCTGCAGGCTTGAAGAAGAGTTTGATAAGCCTCTAACTCTGCAATTAGAAGCATCTCCTTTGTCAAGAGATATATTTTGTACATTCCCACGTGTTGGAACCATCTTAAGGATGACTGCTGTAACACGCAAAAGGCCCAACATAAAATATATCTTACATTACTTGATCATGAAAAGTTAATCGTTTTGGATGTTCCAGACTTGAAAATCAACCATTTTCATTGTTAATTATCATAAACTCTAAACCGCAATAGTTGTTCATGATTGTCCAAACTATTGACTGCTCCTCCTGAAACATTGTTGTAGTTGTTGTTTGCTTCAAGATGATATTATCTTCACGAAAGTGATCGAGGAAAGTTTTAGAGTACAAGGTGCGCTTTTATGATACATTAACTAGAGAAAATTTCTATGAGGGTGATCAGATTTAGATGACAAGCCTTATTTGATATTCAAGCATAGACATGTGTATGTGATTGATTATTGAAGAGGGTGTTTGGGGCTTCATTAAAATGTGCAAAATGGTTCCCTTGATAGCAATGCAAATGATTCTTTAATTTTGTTTACTGTTTTTGGTGAACACTTGAAATTATGTATATTGCAATCCAACCTAACATTACTAATTTATATGTTTTATTTTTATAAGGAAGAGGGCCAACAACCAAACATGTTAAAGTTTTAATAGTTTCAAACTTTCAATAGTTACGAAACTTTATTTCACCATTATCTTTAAAATTCTGCGACTGTGATTCTAAATTTTGTATTCTTTTAACCCACGAATTGTAAGTTTCAATAATTTATTGATAACGTTAAATAAAAAATATTTTTATTGACACCCGCGAAACCCGCGGGTCTATAGTCTAGTACCACTATATAAACAACACTTTTTTACCATTTTTCACACACAAACTCTTCATCTTTTAACCCGAAAAATTCAATTATGTTTCCTAACCGTCCAAACTTTTCACACAATTACAACCCCCGTTTCGTACCATCTCGTCGCAATAACGATTTAGGCGAAGACCAACTCTCAAATGCACAACTTTGGAACTTGCTTTCACAATCGATGCCGCTGATGCCACCAACGCAAACGATGCATCCGATGCAAACCATGTCAACCTTTCAAAACTACGGTTATGGTCAAAATTACGGGTTTGCCAATTTCAACCAACCCAACACGTCTCAAGGCTCGGGGACAACAATCAATGTCGAAGAAGACGAGACGGTACCGGAGACGCCTCCGGATAACCAACCGGTGGCCGAACCCTCTAAACCAAAAAAAGGTCACACAAAAAAAAAGCCACTACCGAGCCGAGAAAACCAAGAGAAACCCGACTATGGACCGATGATGAGACGATGGCTTTAGGTCGTGCATGGCTAGAAATTGCGGAGGATCCCGTCATCAGTATTTTTTTTTTACTCATCGTATTTTTTTTTAGAAGCGTATTATTATTTTTATATATAATCGTAATTTTTTTTTTTTAATAATCATATATTTTTATATACAAGCGTTTTTTTTATATATAATATTTAATTGTTTTTTTTTTTAGCGGATTTTCAAAGGGGACCAACGTTTATGCGGCGAGTTAGAGAAGCGTTTTTTAGGAGGTTGGGGGTTGATGAGACTTACCGTACACCGGATATGATTTCGGGCAAATGGAGCGACATCAACACCAAGTGTCAAGCTTTCAACACCATTTACAACCGAAAAAAAAATAACATTCCTAGTGGTGAAAATGCAATTGGCCATTATCCGCCGCGAAAGAGGAGTATAAGTCAACGAAGCTCGCGGTTTTCGGGTATGAAAAAGTTTTGAGCATCCTACACGGCCATCCAAAGTGGGAACATCAAGTACCGCTCGAGGTTCAAACGACTAGGCCCTCGAAAAAATCAAAGACATCCTCTTCCACCGACCACCAAAGTCAAACATCCGATGGTCGCAGCTTTGACCTAAATGATGTGGAAGAAGAGTTCGAAGAGGTTGTGGTGCTCGAAAAGGCACGGCCCCCGGGTAGGCGTAGTGTTCGAGGAAAGCAAAAAGCCGACACCGAAGACGAGACGGAGAAGGAAATAACAGCTAATCTTAAAGAAATTGCGGCAGAGGCGGCGCAAAGAAAAACACTATGAAAATCTTGCAACGATCACAAAGAAAAAAGACTTGGAGGAATTTGGGCTGGACATTTCGCACCTCTCGGGGGTGGAACGCCAACTTGCCGAATCGCTCAAACAAGACATTGCAAAGAAATATGAATTTATGTGATGGTTTCGGGTTTTAAAAATAAAGTTATGTAATATTTCCTTCTTTTTTTTTATGTCATATTTCGGTTTTTTTTTTTTTGTAATTTTTTTTTTTTTTTTTTTTTTTTTTTTTTAATTATGCAATTTTCTATTTTATTTGAATGAAATTGTGTTTTAGTTTTAAATTAAATTGTTTTAAATAAAAATGTATTGTTTTGTTGAATTAAAAAAAAAAAAAAAAAAGTAGTGACACATGTCGCGAAATGCCCCGCCCACCATTACACACTTAAAAACTTTGAAGGGAGTCGCTGACTGGGCTGCCACATATCGCGAAATGGCCCATGGAGGGGCTCCATGACTACACATAGCCTAATTAATAAGGTATGAACCCACCATGCTTTTTAGAAAAAGAAAACTTGCTTTCATGTTAGAAACATGGTGTACAATGTACTATTGTTAGATACAAAACTTGTTGTGATCTGTAAATGTTATAAGTACCGGTTGAATATCCACGTCACGTAAACAATTTCCTTGTATTTTTTTTATCCACGTGGAATACTTTGACACGATAATACATTTGGTTGTGACACATATGCTTATGACCTGATCCAAACTAGATAGAAACCTAATCATAGTATAAACCCGACCTAACCCCCCCCCCCCCAAACCCGATCCTTAATTTACTTAAGTTATTCATCCACAACTATAAACCCTAATTTACACACAACAATCTGATGCGTGGTTTTGCAACCTTACAACAGGTTTTACCTCTCGAGGGATCTCAAGAGGCTTACAACCCCACCAGGCAGTGTACCTGACCGATGTAGTATAGTGTAGTGGTAAGTACGGGGGATTGATCGTTCTCCACAGGGAATAGTGTTCGTTAGGTATGAAAAACTACTTTAATAGGTCTAAGGGTGAGAGAAGATTCTTTTTATGTTTTTATATTTTTTTTTTTGGAAAGCAAGTAAAATCTCGGGTTTGAAAGAGTGGGCGGAATTAGTTGCTAGTCAACTAACCCAAATTACTACGAATGCAAATAAAATAAAATAACAGAAAATAAAAAGGTTGGTGAAAACTTATGTGGAGGGAAATGTGTTTACTTAGATTTCCTTACTCCCTAACTATCTTTTACCGGTTGATTAGTGTGTATTAGTCGCGTGGATGACGGGTGTATTCCTTAATACCATTCGTGGGGTGGCGTACGTACTTCCCCAACTCTACAAGCTCCTACTTCACTCCTATGTCGAGCCGGCTAGGAAGCTCCTAACATGGGATCACTAGAATTCGCTTGTGCATTAAATACAACCATAAAAACCTTTAGTACGCATTGGTTCATGTTTCTTAAGACGTTCAAGCAAGTTACCGAATAGGAAGTTAGCCAGTTTTCTTAAGCCTAACATAGATAAAGAATCATCCAATACAACTAACAACACACTAATAACCAATAATCAATAGCTAGGTTTCATTAGATCTAAGCAAACACAAGATAAATCTAGCCTAACATGTTAAACAAAAGACAAGAACAAGATAAAATCAAACAACACATAGACATATTGAATGATTAATTGATAACTTATCTTCAATGTAACATGGAAGATCTCAAGGCAAAAAGCCTTGAAAGAGCTGCCAAATTCGTCCTAGGGTTTTCACAAACAAAGTTCCCCAATAAGTTCCACACTAATGACAAAGAATTGCAAAACTATATATAGATTTTTAGATCTGACGGCGTCACGTTATGGAGTGTGACGCCGTCACCCTCGCCGCTTTTAGGGTTCCCGGATGACCTTCTTGACGCCGTCCCTCTTTAGCCCTCCAAAATCCGTTCTGGCCTATCAAGGCTTGACGCCCTCAGACTATGAACGTGACGCCGTCCCTCTTTAAATTATAACGTGACGACCTTGATCAAATTAAAGGGTGACGCGGTCAGAATTCCCATGCAATTTTCACTGGCTTATCATGAGTAAATTTCACATCCACCACTTTTGCCAAGCCATGACGCCGTCTGGAGAGGATCCTGACGCCGTCAAAGGTAACTTTTAGCCGATTTTTGAGACTTTGTCGTTTTCTTCACTTTTATGCTCCAAAAACGTCCAAAATGCCTCCTTTTCCAGATTTCTTCTCAAAAGTACCTAAAATGACAAAAGGAACGATTTAGGGCAATATTTGATCAAATAAATACGATTTAGGGCTTAAATGACCCCTTAAAAGCGGTACACTTTTCGCTTCATCAAATACCCTTACACTTGAGATTTGCTTGTCCTCAAGCAAATGCGCTTTTATTCTAATCAAAATACAAGTTAGGGGTCATTTAATGCTAACATAAAAGTAATTACAACAAATAATCGTTCCACTTTAATCATAATAAGCACGGAGATTACAAACTAGCACCTCACAAGTAGTGTTTAGATACTCACATCTCTCAAGTGTCATCAAAATAAATCTCATAAATGAAAACGGATAATATCTCTCACTACCTGTCATAGCAAATAGATTACCATAGGCTTGGGAAAGGATCGAAAACTTCCTCCACTAGGCGTAAGCACCTAAGATAAACTATCAAAGAGGGCTTTTAAATGGGTTATAACGTTAGGTGTAGGGAAAAGGAAAACACGGTTTTGTTGGATAAAGGATATTTTACTGGTGGCGAGTTAAAGATCTTGATCAATTACATGTACTATACAATGTTGCTAATCCAAGACTCGACTCAATCTTAAGCTAATGAAAGAAAATAACAAAAACATAAAACAAACATAAAATGAAACGGGATGGTAGTCCGTATGTTTTTTCTACTTTTCTTTTTCTCATTTTTTTTTTCTTGATTTTTTCGATTTTTTTTTTTTTTTTTTTTTTTTTTTTTTTTTTTTTTGCATACACTTTTGCCCTACCATCCAAGATAATACATCATAGGGGCGTTGCATCCCCTTACACTTGAACTTTTACATAACTTTACAAATTACTATTCTAATGACTCGAATTAAGATAATCAAAACACTTGGAGTACTTTTAAAATATTTAGCACATATGGGGGTAATAAATGATGTTCTTCCCCATTACTTCATTACACTAGTACTTTACCCATGAGTCCCAATCGTCCCAAAACAATATGTACAAGGATATGACTCGACTTAGCAACCATGTAATCAACTAGATAATTAACTTGGGTTTAAACAAATGTTGTCACAATAATGCACTAAAAATGAGTGCATACAAGGTAGGCTAAGGCGATTTGGGTGTACATTTAAGTGGGGTGTAAAAAAATTCTTCCTTTAAGTAAAATGCTTAAAGGTCGAAACGAAAAGATAGGCTCTGAGGGGTGTACTAGGGGTATCGTGTACTAAAAATGAGTACAACGCAAAGGGTGTGGGAGAATTACTTGACCAATGTAGCCAATGTAATTATAACAAAAACACAGGTGTAAAACAATGGGTTAATCCTAATGCCTCTTATCATGTAGTAAATCTAACTACACGAATGTAGTCTCACTTGTGGCCTCGGAATGGTCCTAACGCAAGTTCTAGAATCTAAGTGCTATCGGTACACACATCATAGCAAAATGCTTTTCCTACCAATTCTAGGGGCGAACCTCACATTTTTGGGGGTGGAAATTTTTTTAGTGGTATGGTTTTTTGTGCTAGTCATATAACTCCTATCCGTGAGACGCTCATTAAGATCAAAGTTTCACTCCTATATGTTGTAAAAAATTTTAAATTTGGCACTAAAATTGCCCTAACAGGTATTTATCTCAGTTTTATTACACATCTATTATTAAACAAACAAAAATCAAGCGTAATAGCATTCTCTAAAATCGTACTTTTACCCCCCCCCCCTTACACTTAAGATGAACATTGTCCCCAATGTTCAAACAACAAGATGTAAAAGTAAATAAGGTAAAAGAATGAAATCAAATACTCCCCTGATTCGTTCGGTGGATAATGAAGTAACACGGTTAGATCTTCTTCCAAAGAGAATGTAAAAGCTTCATGACTAATGCATCGCCAAAAGCTTGATCCAAAAACATTTCCTTGTCCAAAATAACCTGTTAAACCTGAGAAAACAAACACGAAAACCTGCATAACATCGGCGGGATAAAATCTATATATAAGGATATAATGCTTGTGGAATGATAACTTTGCAGATTCCTGGAGATTATAAGTTAGAGATTTAATAAAAACTTTTTATGAAAACAAAACTTTCAAAAATTTTCAGAAAATTAAACCTGACGCCGTCAGGTTGTAAAGCCTGACGCCGTCAGATATGATCTGACAGAATTCTCATGTTACGTTTCCGGAAAAATTTTGGAAAAACCTATACCTTACTTCCTGAAAATCCTGCAAAACATCATTATGACTCGATACAAGCATTTGACTCAAACAAATACTAATATGTATGTTCATTTATTACTATTACGATTCATGTTCATTTGTGTTCTAATAAACCGATTTAGATTTCCCTTACACTTAACTTTTGCAAAATACCTTTATATGTAGTTAAGACGAAGTTAAAAACAAGATAAAGCATTTTCACAAATTAGTTTTTAACATGAATCAATAATAATAAAACTTAAACACACATACGGAAACAAATAAAATCAAACAAACAAATAAATAAACACACAAAGCAAATAAAGCTTATAACGCTTGGGTTGCCTCCCAAGAAGCGCTTGTTTTTGTTCGAGTCATGAGCCTGACTCTACCCTTATTTAATGGATAAAGGAGAGGTTTTCCCTACACTTAGGATTAAGTGCGGGTGATAGTAGCGATACACACCAGCTCGGTAGGAGTATGCCACGTGAGGAAAGAGTGACGGGTGAATTATATGCTCAAAGGTGCGGGATCCAATCATCATAACCTTACCTAGCTCAATTGTTTTAATGGGTGAATTGAAGTTTTCTCCTAGAAAGGGATCATCTTCTATCAATTTCGAGAGACTCCTAGTTAGGAATCTATCTTGACCTAATAAACCCGGTTTAAACCCATAATGTTTCTTATGATTAATCATGAATGGGTGATGTAAGTATGTAAGGTCATGGTTCACTCCTATATTAGCTTCCACTCCACATGGCCTAGAGTCTACTACCTTAATCTTAACATTACCCGGACTAAATGGTTTGATGGGTGGATCGGGACCTAATTCAATTCCTAAATTTTCATCCAAGGATGGAAGATTAGGTAACGGTTTTGGTTGAGGCTCCGGCTCATCAAAACTAGGAACTTCCATAGGACTAAAAGAAAGGTTGTGATCACTAAAAGCATTCAAACCTATTTCTTCTAGTTGTGTTTGGTCCAAGGGCTCTACCTCTATTGGGGTTCCTATAGTCTCCTCAACTTCTTCCGGGTAAGTCACGGGTGGTGTGTGTGCCTCAAATGATGGTAGGACTTGTGGGGTACTTGGTGGGCTTATGTTACTTACCTCATCATTCCTTGTGTCAAGATCACCTATATCCTCATCATGTGTTTTAGTAGGATCTAACCCTAACATTTTCCCAAGTATCTCAAGTGCTTCTCTAGGCATCTCAACTTCTATGTCCGAATCATAAGGATCATCCTCAATATTCTGACTGCTATATTCAAACTGCCTAAAAGATTCATCATGTGTTTCTTGAGATTCGACGTCATCAATCACAAAACCTAGGTCTTTTTGATCAATGTGATCATGTTCGGCTAAATCCTTCGTCACATCAAGGTCACCTATGTGTTCATCTTGTATTATGGTAGTGCCTAACCATGACATGCACTTAGGTACCTCAACTCTACCCACCTCATTCCTAAACAAACCTTCTGATTGATTTATCCAAATACCAAATAGGTCTAAGCTTGCATTTTTTTGGTCACATGTTCCACTTCTTTTTTGGGCGAGAATCTCAAAGATTTCCCATGCCTCTTCATCACCATAATCCCACATTTTCCCATCTTCCATATTTTCAATCTCCTGCTGGGTTTGGCGGTCGATACGAGTGTAAAAGATTTGAAGTGGAAACAATAAGTCAAGACCATGATGAAAGACCTTTTTTAATAAGTATTTGAAACGAGTCCATGTATCAGAAAAAGATTCACCATTATGTCGACGGAACATAAAGATGTCATTTTGGAGTGGAAGGGGTAGATTATGTAGTGGATTCACGTTCTCCATAATGGTGAACGGAAGAGTCAATGGAAATTTCTTTTACGAACAAAGACACAAAGAAAAAGATAGACTAAAGAAAATCCTAGAAAAATAAAATAAAAATCTCACTAGAAAGGAATCTAGTGAGTAGACCTATAAAATAAAAATTCAACCTAAACAATAACTATTCCCCGGCAGCGGCGCCAAAAACTTGATGCGTGGTTTTGCAACCTTACAACAGGTTTTACCTCTCGAGGGATCTCAAGAGGCTTACAACCCCACTAGGCAGTGTACCTGACCGATGTAGTATAGTGTAGTGGTAAGTACGGGGGATTGATCGTTCTCCACAGGGAATAGTGTTCGTTAGGTATGAAAAACTACTTTAATAGGTCTAAGGGTGAGAGAAGATTCTTTTTATGTTTTTATATTTTTTTTTTGAAAGCAAGTAAAATCTCGGGTTTGAAAGAGTGGGCGGAATTAGTTGCTAGTCAACTAACCCAAATTACTACGAATGCAAATAAAATAAAATAACAGAAAATAAAAAGGTTGGTGAAAACTTATGTGGAGGGAAATGTGTTTACTTAGATTTCCTTACTCCCTAACTATCTTTTACCGGTTGATTAGTGTGTATTAGTCGCGTGGATGACGGATGTATTCCTTAATACCATTCGTGGGGTGGCGTACGTACTTCCCCAACTCTACAAGCTCCTACTTCACTCCTATGTCGAGCCGGCTAGGAAGCTCCTAACATGGGATCACTAGAATTCGCTTGTGCATTAAATACAACCATAAAAACCTTTAGTACGCATTGGTTCATGTTTCTTAAGACGTTCAAGCAAGTTACCGAATAGGAAGTTAGCCAGTTTTCTTAAGCCTAACATAGATAAAGAATCATCCAATACAACTAACAAAACACTAATAACCAATAATCAATAGCTAGGTTTCATTAGATCTAAGCAAACACAAGATAAATCTAGCCTAACATGTTAAACAAAAGACAAGAACAAGATAAAATCAAACAACACATAGACATATTGAATGATTAATTGATAACTTATCTTCAATGTAACATGGAAGATCTCAAGGCAAAAAGCCTTGAAAGAGCTGCCAAATTCGTCCTAGGGTTTTCACACACAAAGTTCCCCAATAAGTTCCACACTAATGACAAAGAATTGCAAAACTATATATAGATTTTTAGATCTGACGGCGTCACGTTATGGAGTGTGACACCGTCACCTCGCCGCTTTTAGGGTTCCCGGATGACCTTCTTGATGCCGTCCCTCTTTAGCTCTCCAAAATCCGTTCTGGCCTATCAAGGCTTGACGCCCTCAGACTATGAACGTGACGCCGTCCCTCTTTAAATTATAATGTGACGACCTTGATCAAATTAAAGGGTGACGCCGTCAGAATTCCCATGCAATTTTCACTGGCTTATCATGAGTAAATTTCACATCCACCACTTTTGCCAAGCCATGACGCCGTCTGGAGAGGATCCTGACGCCGTCAAAGGTAACTTTTAGCCGATTTTTGAGACTTTGTCGTTTTCTTCACTTTTATGCTCCAAAAACGTCCAAAATGCCTCCTTTTTCAGATTTCTTCTCAAAAGTACCTAAAATGACAAAAGGAACGATTTAGGGCAATATTTGATCAAATAAATACGATTTAGGGCTTAAATGACCCCTTAAAAGCGGTACACTTTTCGCTTCATCACAATCTAAAATCCAAAATTGAAATTATACAATAAGAATCCTAAAATCTACCATAAAAGAAAATTCTCAAAGTAGTTCTCATAATGTTAGTTTAGGACTGATAAACTTATAAATTGATTTGGGCAAAACCAATTACATTAAAACTCAAGCTTTTGTTAATATTCTTTTTCTCGAGTTTCAAATCTAAAATGGCATCAAGTGACTTTTCTTTTTAAATCAATTACCAAAACCTACCTTTTCAAACCCAATTAACCAAACCACACTATTTTCAACCATTACGGAAATCTACTAAGAGTGCAAATCATTTTGCGCGCCGTGTGTATTTTGCACGCCTTGTGGTCCCGATGACAGGTTTGGGTATTAAAAAAATATATAAATAAATAAATAAAATAAAAAATCACTAGGCGTGCAATCTTATTTTGCTCTCCTTCATTTTGCACACTTACATATAAAAACACATTCCTTATTAATAAAAAAAAAAAAAAAAAACCTGGTTCAAAGCTACCCTATTTATTTCACCATCAATACCATTTATTTCATTATCTACACCAGTACCACTACCGTTAATTTTTGATCTTTATCCTTTGCTCTCCTCCAAAATGCACGTATGAGTTTGGGTTTTTGAGTGTTTTGCCAAAACCAGTTTGATGGAGCAAAATACATTGGCGTGCAAAAATCATAAGCGTGCAATTATATTTGCACGTCTAGCATACATGTCCATTTGTTTTTAAAAAACTAGGCGCCTAAAAACCTTGGAGAGCAAGACTTTTGCACGCTTACGCCGCCGTCAACTTAAGATGCACTCTTACTTTCATAAAAATATACGTGTAGTAATCTAAACCAAAGAAATGATCGTGGCACGCAAATCTATTTGCGCATATAGTAGATTTTGATAACACGGTTTTTAAATGTTCATTTTGATGAAACACATATATATGTGCTTATTCTTGAAATTTCCTCTTTCTTTTTCTTCTTTTTTAGGCTTGATTTTGATAAGTGATGGTGATGCATTTAAAGACACGTGTCTAAGCAAGAGTAAAAGTGGCCTCATTATAGCGGAAGTTTAGAGCGGCATAAGTTTTTAGCCGTGTACATTATATGATTGAATACTTTCCAAAATTATAATGATCGAATAATTTCCGCTAATAGGTACATAATTAAGTTTCAACTGTGTATTAGAGTAGTTTGTTTACTTAAATAGATTCAGGGGCTGCTTGGTTCATATTAAGTAAAAGGAAAGAGAAAGACTAAAGGAATGCTAAAGGAATGCAAAGGAATACTAATGGTGTGTATATAAGAGCAGGGGGTGCAGATGGCAAGCCATCCTCTTCATTCGGGCCCCACTGAGTGCCACGTCAGCACAACAAACCACAACTAACAACCCCCTCCCCAATCAACTAACCACAACTTACTCATTTGGGCCCCACCACTATCTTTTTCTCTTCTTTTTTTTTTATCAAATATCCAAATAAACTAAAACTAATTTTATTCAAATAAAAATACAATACATCAAATAATATAAATGACATTTAAAAAAAAAAGTTCTAAAAAAAAAAAAAAAAAAAGAAGTTCTAATAAAAAAAAGTTATAAATTAATTTGAAACTATCCACTTCAACCCAATAATATGTTTGGCCCACATTCAAAACTGGCCCAATTGAGAAACCAAAACCACAGTCACACAATAATATGTTTATCCCACTCATTTCATCTTCTTCGTTACACACAGTCACACACACACATAGCACAATTGAGAAACCAAAAAAAAAAAAAAAAAGCAAGAAAACTAAAAAAAAAAAAACATTTGATATATAACAAATACCCCACTTTGTCAGAAGAATAGCTCGTTGTGCAGATGACGAACCAACCTTCGGCGAGCCACGGCGGGAGGTGGTGGTGCAGCGGCGAGCTGACAACGAGCTCCAGCTCAGCAACGACGAGGGTGTTGGCGAGTTGCACCCTCCGCTCTAATTATATGATTATATGATGAAGGGCACGTGGCAGTTGATCATTAAAATGAGTGAGGGCAGATGAGAATAAAAGAAGGCACGTGGCCATGTGGGTTACAAATTCCCAATACCCCCAAATTTGAGGGTAATGGAGTATGGGCCTGTTTTGGGTATTGATTGCATTATACTCCTTTAACCAAGCATATTTTTCTTTTCCTTTACCATTACCTACACATCATGACCTTTAAGCGGCCCCTCAGTTTTCACTTTTCACTTTCAATAAAAGTTGGTTTCCAATATAGATTATTATTTGAGAAAATTACTGCAGAGCCCATTCACAACCTGACATGTCTCTATTTACCCAACCTTTTTCAATTTATCAAAAATACCCACACATCTTGCGTAAAGATTGACGCAAGATACGCAAGATGACATGTCTCAATCGTAGCCGTCCAAAAAACGTCCAAAAAAAAAAAATTACAAAACATCCCGCGTATGAATTTGCGCAAGATGTTTACTTTTACGCAAGATGCAAAAAAATAAATATAATAACATCCTGCGTAATTTGCTACGCAAGATGTATACCTTTTACGCATGATGTTGACTTATATATTTTAAAACTTTTTAATAGTTACAAAAATCACTCTTTAACTTTTTAATAATTACAACTTTTTCATATAACAAACTCTATTCGTCAAATATCTAGTAAATATCTATCAAATTCTTTAATGAAAAAAATATCGTTGCGAAGAGCTCTAAATTACGAACAAAACAAGCCCAATATTAACATGCTTTTGACGTACGTATGATTTTATAAAAAATGTTAAAATTTGATATATATATATATATAAATTTCACTTTCAAATATTTACTCTCTCCGTCTTAATTAAATTGTCCATATTTCTTTTTATAGATGTTTCAAATTAATTGTCCACTTTCCTTATTTAGTAAAAACTAGAGAATCTAGTGGAGGAATATTCTATTTTAGTGGTTGAAAATTAAAATGGCCCTACTTTTATTAAACTTTGTGTTTTCTCTCTCCTGACAAATAAATTGAGACGGAGGGAGTAGTAAACATGCTTTAAAAGTGAAATATATATATATATATATATATATATATATATATATATATATATATATATATATATATATTTATATGTATATATATATTTATATGTATGTATATATATGTATATATATATATGTATATATATATATATATATATATATGTATATATATATATATATATATATATATATATTATATATATATATATATATATATATATATATATATATATATATATATATATATATGTATGTATATATATATATATGTATATATGTATATATATATGTGTATATATATATATATATATATATATATATATATATATATATATCTCTACATATTATATATAACAGGATGCGTATGACGTCATCAAATGCAGGATTGATGAATAAGCGATGGATTGATGAGTAATCATGCTCTTATTCCACCTAAGCATGCCATGTAAGCAATGTTTGACCAAATTAATTCGGATGTTGACTTTCAAATACGAAATTTTAAAAAATGACACTAGAGGATTCGAACTTGGGTGAATTTAAGGTGTTGGTAACATCAACAAAGTTGATTACCACTAGACCAACACATTTTTTTGTGATTTACAATACAAAAAAAGTAAGTCATGCTTAAAAATTTGATATTGTTAAGCTATATTTAAGGAATAGATTATGCATATATTTTAGAGTATATACCATATTTAAAAAAACATTAAAAGATCACGTAACTCAAAACAATACCTACAAACCCTAAATCAAAACAAACCCAGCACAACAATTTTTTTTTAAACTAACCCTAATGTAAACTTGCTAATCATTATACATGTTTTTTCTTCCACAGGTGGTCTTCCTATGAAGTTTTCATCAGGTATACTTTTTAATTGAGTTTCAATATATAACACGTTGGATCTGGCAATGTCATTCAGGTGCCATTAGATTGTGAATGGATCTGGCAATGTCACAGGCTTAATCTGGTGAGCTTTTACAAAACTCAAAGCATACATACGCACACACAGCAATTGTTTCTACTACTGATATCTCTTAGAAAGCATGTAATTAGTCTTATCAGGGTTCACTTGGTAAGATTTCTTATTTCTTCTTATTCCATAATCATGTGATACTGGGATTCAATGAATTTGTATGGATAATAGTGAATATGAAAATATTGATTTCGGCTAAATATGCAAAAATGCTGTTGACAGGAACAAAAAGGCAGCTTTATTGCTCATGGCGATCTGCAACAAGGTATATTGATTGGTAAGTAAACAGTTTGTTCCCTCCTTTACTGTAAATATATATGTAAAAAATTTTGTGAATTTTTTAAATGTCGGGCTTAGGAAAATACCAAGACTTGAATATCTCCAATATTCTGCAGTAACTTGCTCTAAAATAAACATTTGGTGTTTAGCCCCATAAAAGAGATGCAGATTTAGAGATGAGTTTGGTAGTTGTTGTGACCTTTTCCAACCTGAAAATGTTTCATTAACACTGCTGGCTCAAGAAAGTTAATACTGTTAGCTTTATCGGATATATTGTTAGTACTGCCAGCTTTGTCAGATATCGGACAAAGTGCATATTTGTCAGATAAGTTCATTTGTTACTGTTGGTGTCCAAGTTTATCTTGAACGGTTGCAAGTAAGCTCACAACCTTGGTAGTTAATCATAGAAGTAGCTTATCTTTGACTCACTTGATGCTACAACTGTACAATTTATATGAAACATTTTTCGTCACAGTATTAACTTTCTTGAGCATTTATATCTTCCCATCTTTATAGATATCCCTAATAACATTTATATCTTAAGCAAATATAACCTTGGTCATATTCACTACTATTCAGCTATGTAGTTGTCTTCTAAATATATGGTATCATTCATCGCTTGATGTGTTTTGATTCATCGTTTGATGTGTTTCTGATGCTTGAAGGTATGTTTGATCTTTAACTGAACTGAAACGTCTTGGTTATTTGAACCTTAAATTAGTCACATAATACGTAGAAACAAAAGCAATCTGAAACTTCGTAACCCAATATCTAGGAGAGATGGCTAATCTTTCGAAATATAAGCAGTTGCTCAGTTATTATAGTTAGTCGTTTGGTTGTACAGGAATGGCAGCAAAGATGGCATTGAAACTAAACAGTTACGGTCTTTATTTGACCCAAAACAACGGACGGTGCAGGTTATTTCATTGTATTTTATTGAAATTATTTGTTTGAGTAATCAGTTTCTGTTGGACTGTAAATGATCAAAATTAGATAGTTAGTGAAACGGAAAACAAAACTGATTACTCGGCAAAAGTTACATTTAGTTTACCCTTAATAGATCAGGTTATAGGATATCACTTTTCGAGGAATGGCTAAGAAAGAACTCGCTACTGATATAAGCTGTTAAGCACCACATAATCTTCAAAACATCTCTGTTTGACACAATATATGTTGAACACACGCACACAAACAAGAATGAAAAACACCAGAACTTTATGATACATCTGATCAAGTAAAAAGAAAGTAAATCTAAGTTTAATGTAGATGTGAGAAATGTTGGTACTCACAAATACAAAATTTATCTATCTGCAGATAAGACAAAACGACCGGTTAGCTGAGGGCAAATTAGTATCCAACTTGACAAAGGGCACCATTCGTTCACGTTTGGCCCAATGTTTATTGATCTGTTACACCAGCCAGGTACTTCATTTATTGCGACTCGCTTTTCCTTTGAATCGGGTAGTGGTACTTCTTTTATTTGTTAAAGTAGCTTTGTTGGGCAAGATCTGAACTACCAACTAAATTAATTAATAAACCTGTTTTCAGGTTATTAGGGAGTCAAGCATGAACAATCAAATGGGGGACCCTCCATTTTATGATTATTTGGAAGGTTGTCACCGCCACAAAGCATGTATGGTCATTTTTTAAGCTGCTAGGGCAATAACAGAGTTGAGTGGTGTTACTAGCCGAGAATTGACCACTGCAATCACTGTCCTTCAGCTTTGATACACAACAACACTATTTGGCGACGCATCAAGTAATTCAAAAGCCTCACTTCATGAGTACTAATATTTTTTCTTACAAGGTTGATGGACTATGTAAGCGGTTACTTTTAATTTATTTCTGTCTTACATTCTTTTTTTCTTTTAAAACTGTCGTTTCTTTGAGTTTGCCTGAGTACTTCAAATTTGTATATTGATAGAAAAAAGGGACCTCAGTCGGAAGGAAAAGAGCACATACAATAGAAAGAACCTGCAATTTTGTCTGTTGATTTTAATATAAACGTAGCTATCTTCCAAGGTTTTGATAACAGGTTACATTCTTTATCCATTATGTAACCAAGGTAGCAAACATATAAGTTTTGGAACTTGAAATGACCTTTTGCTTATTACCTCCATTTTTACAGGTCATTGCAAGGCCCGGTAGTGTAAAAACATACACGAAGTTTGAGGCTGAAATTTATGTTCTCACAAAAGATGAAGGTGGTCATCCTACAACCTTCGTCTCAACTACAGACCTCAGTTTTAATTGAGGGCGGCTGATGTCACCAGGAAAGTAGATTTTCTTGAAAGTGTAAAGATGGTTATGCGTGGAGACAATGTCACAACTGCTTTTGAACTTACTACACCAGTTGTTCTTGAAACAAGTAAAATGCAACAAGTAAAATGGTGAAGATGCATGTTTCTTGATACATAGTGTGAATATATTAATCTTAAATGCAAATTGTAACTGAATTTGTTCTCGCCTTGGATCCAGCTTCCTCAATAAATTGGCCTTATAGGAATTAACACCTTAAGGCCGAAAGCTAAAAGAAAGAACGTTCGTATTACTTTTTTTGTTGGTAAGATATTACCATTAGCTGAATCAGGCAACATTATTTAGAAAATACTTATTGTGGTCATGATCTTTCCGTTATCTACAGTCTAAAATAATAAAAATCCTTACGGAAGAATTGGAAATTTTTTTAGATTTATATAGAAGTAACGATCATGTAATGGTCTGACCCCCAACAAGGCCTTTTCTAATTGGCACAGGTCAGGTTTAGCATAATGAGTTTTTTTTCCTATCTTTTTCTTTACATGTGATGCCTTCTTCTACCCGGATCATGTATACTATAACACACCCTTTAATGTAGACATCTTAACCAGGACATTAGTCTGTTGTAGGCCTAGGATGAGACAGGTAAGTATATCTTCCTTTTGGTTTTTGTTTATCCACATATTTTTAGTTATATTCATTCTTACCATCCCATGTACATTATAACCTACAGCCATTATGCATCACCGAATTTGGATAATGCTTATGCCAACTATATGCATACAACTAAGAATGGTTCTAACAAACGGTTGATAACAGATCACGTGCCTACGGGTCTTTCTTTTGTGCTAAACAAAGAGTCTACACGGGAGACCTCATGAAAAATATGCAAGTAACAAATAGTGCTCCCACTATTTTTCACTTAGCAAAAGAACTCGGGTCTGTTGTTGTTGTTGGATATTTGGAGATGTATAATGGAACGATATGGTGGAAGAGCAAAAAAAAGTTTTAACATCTTTCTATTTTTAGCGAAGTGCGTTTGTGCGAGGTTGGTTTGTACATTGCAGTTTATTTAACTGTGGGGTGCTATTATTATCGGTTTGTTTATGCATCCACGCAAGCATACAATGTACGAGATAATGTTTGGGTTTTTTGATATATTAAGTGCAATAAGTTGATAAGCTTTATTTTTTGGTGTTTGAAAAACTGTGATAATATAGGCCGAAAGTGCTTATGTGAAGCCGCTTTTGATGAAGAGGTTAAATAAAGTGATGACCATAAGTTGTTTACCTATGTCAAAATACTTGATAGTGTGTTTATGCTCCTAACTTTTATATATGTGTTTACCTATGTCAAAATACTTGATAGTGTGCTTCGTATGTAGAATCAGTGCCATTCAAGTATATTACAATGTTCACGGTGTTCCAAGTTGTGCATTTCTTGATTTGTTATGGAATCACATGGATACCCACGGGTGGGATTTTGTTTCCTCTGCCATTCTTCTTGCTGATACCCATACGATAGCAACTACTTCCAAAATTGTTTCCCCCTGAGCATCTCCAGGAGATGTATCTGAATATGAAGAAGACATTGGGCATCCAGTTCAAAGCATGAGTCTTGCACGGGTATGTCAATTCATCTATTTTACCAATTTTGTATAATATTAAAGACAAGTCAAACAAAACCAGTTTTTTGTTTCTAAAAAAAATATAGACCCAAGAACCTAACTGAACATAGGGAATGTGGGTAATAGGGTTTGAACGAATAATTAGGACATTTGGAGGTGATGAGTCTGTTGGCGACAAGAAACCTGCTAACGTGGCAGGACTGCTCCCTCTACTAGAAAGGCTTATTCACGATATTGTTTTTGATAATGAAAATTCCATAGTGAAAGCTCAAGACCTCGGCGTGAAGTTGCTGGAAACGGAGAAGGTGGCTGAGGAATTAGCCACCAAGGTTAAACTACTTGAAGAAATTAATCAAAAGCGAGCAAGTTTACCTGACACAATACATGAAAGAGGGGACACCGAATCATCTTCCTTGCGTCCACGATCAGAGATATCAGAAGTCGAAGATCCAGTATGTATTGTTGCATATTTAAAATTTTTACCTATTTAGTACTATTTTTATATATGACAAATTTTCATACAGGGATCAGTTGGGAAAAGAACTACGCCTTTGGTGCCACCTGCTGCTCAGATGAGATCTTTACGGAAGGGATCAGATGACCATCTTTCCATAAATCTCGATTCAGAATCTGACTGTCTTATTGATAAACATGAAACTGTTGAAGACAAAGGTATAGTGCTAAAGTTTTATATTTTCATTCCAACCACCAATCATTTGTGAAATTTGCATTAAACTTACATGCTTTCAGGTCACAAATTTAAGTCCCTGCATACGTCTGGTCTTGTGCCAGCAAAGGGGAATATGGTAATTACTTTTAACAACTCATCCGTTTTATATTTATTCTTTGTGGACCACCTAATATTGATGGGCTTATGAAAAAGACCATATTCTAAAGAAGGTTACGTCAGCACCAATAGTAATAGTGGGAATTGAGCCTCATTAAAGATGGTTTGGCTATATGTTAGGTGATTTCCCCTCCATACAGATAGGTAATCGAGTGTAGGAAGGGGAGGTAGGACAAACCCTTTAACTATCTTCGATATTTTGTTAGAAATGGACAGAAAATTGTTTATGTCAAAGCTGACCTATTATTACCGTGATAAGAATGACCTGTTTCAACTCAAGCACATTTTGACCCCATCCACCCATCTTGTCACAGTGTAGTCATAATATATGTCGGATACTCATATATTCTGAAAGATTAAGGATACAAGGGTGCATTTATATGTGTGTGTGTATAGAAGTCTAAAACCACATTGAGAAAAGAATTGTTCTTAAGATTTAAAATACATAACGTAACCTTTTCTACACCACAGGAGCACATCCCGGTGACGATAAAATTCATGAAACCTGTTAGTTGGTGTTTCCAGTAGCGGACGGGTGAGTTACTTTTATTCCATCTCATAAGGGTTTTTTTCCTGTAACCTGTTCATTTGATATTCAGCTGATTCACATGAATGTAGAAGAGTCATCCCGCAAGCAAATTGCACAAGAACTTAAAATAAACCAATCGTCCGTCTACAAAGGTTGTCGCCTGTTACCAATCTTTTTTTGATAACGATGTTGTGTCTATAATGTTGGAATATATAGATGGAGGATCTTTAGCTGATTTTTATGTGTGTATATGCAGAATCTGTGCTGAGAAAGCATTAAGAATGCTAAAAGGAACTTAGTTTGGTGGACAAACTGTCAGACTTTCATGGGGTCGTAGTCCTGCGAAGTGAATTCTGTTTTTTTTTGGCAGAAGAACTGCAAGCGATTTCAAAAGGATTGAACAATACTAACATGGATGTGAAAATGGCAACAAAAGATGGACCAGTCTAAAAAAATTCCGGTAACATAATCGGTAACTCTTTAAGTTTTGGAAATTATAGGTTTTTAAAATTCAACCTTTTTTGGTCTTTTTGTCAAGCTCTTACTGTGCTATGAATGTGTAGGGAGCGAAAAAAAGAATAATAGATCAGCAGAAGCGGCGCCGGTGGCAGCAAAATATGTTGATGAAAATGGAGAGCTGGGGAATTTGAGCTTTGAGTTTGAAAGCTTTTTGGAATTTCTCTCGCTTTAGGATCTAACTCCTTCTCTTCAGTGTAAGTCTTGAACTATCCATTTTGGTTGACCTGAATTTGGTTTTATGGTTAATCTGTAGTCTTTAAGCAGTAATGATACATGCCAGCAAAAAGCTATAATGAGGCCTGCACTCCAAATGGTGACAACCCAGCAATGCTACTGTTCCTGTGCTGGTGTATGTAGAATGTGAAGTTGTTGAAATCTTTGGTTGTGTTAGTCATTTGTGTGTAAATTGCAACATTACTCTTAGCAAATTTGGCGAGCATAATCTTAGAATCTTTATTATGAAGAGGTTGTTCTCATTGTTTAATAGACATTTGATTAATCGGAATTATTATTAGATGTGTTCATGTTCAGTTGTACTTCACTTAATTATAAATGCACTTGGTTATTTGGATCTCCTACAGGAACTTCTTAATATGTTACCATGTATGTTAATCTGTTATGCGTGCATTCGAAGAAGCATATGAATGCTGTTCGAAAGATTGCTGAAATGAAAAAGGATGGTAAACACAGGAACTTTGAAGAAAATGGCAGTGCTTACAATATGATAAGCGTTATCTCAATGTAATAAGATAATATAATGACGTATTTGGATTATTTATTAGGACTGCTTATATGTTTATTGTGGTTTTTATATAGTAGTGAGTAGTTTTTGCTATTTGGATAGAAGCAAAGTAGTATGTGTCGTGAGGTTGTTCAAATAATGTATCTAAAACCTTTCTCAATTGTATATCACATTTCTTATCTATTAGTAAAAAGTTTTATTTGTATGACCAGGACTCAAAATTGCAGTATCTATGTGACAAGCAGTACAAAGTAACAAGGACGAGCATCACAAAAAAAAGTACTTCCAAGAATCAAGAGCAGTACAAACGACCATACGTTGGCAGTACTAACTTGATAAATGCTACGAGCAGTACTAACAATGAAGCAATATTAACTGAGCATTACAAACTTGAATGTAACCGAAAGAAAAAAAATAATAGCAAGTTGATTGTTTCTATTTTTCTACTGATTATGTAGGTGGGTCTCATTCAATTCAAAAAATAGATTCAGGAATTTGAAGAATCATTAGATCGGATAACTGGCAATTTGGGCGCAAGTGATGTGCCTAAGGTGTTATCTCATATCCCGTTCTTTGTGGGAATGGGAAGCAATGACTTAAAAAAGGAATAAATTGCTAAAATTAATGTCACGAGGTAAAACTATTTAACCAGTTACACATGTTACTTAATAATAATGAATTAGATGGTTTGATGACTAAACATGAAAACTATAATTACAAGTCATGCCCGCCCATTGGGCGGGCTTTGAAGTCTAGTATGTATATATATATGTATATATATATATATATATATATATATATATATATATATATATATATATATATATATATGTATATATATATTATATATATATGTATATATATATATATATATGTATATATATATATATATATATATGTAAAACTTTAACATTTTTTATAAAATCATACGTACGTCAAAAGCATGTTAATATTGGGCTTGTTTTGTTC
This sequence comes from Artemisia tridentata subsp. tridentata, assembly GCA_021014915.2. Lineage (NCBI taxonomy): Eukaryota > Viridiplantae > Streptophyta > Magnoliopsida > Asterales > Asteraceae > Artemisia > Artemisia tridentata. Next base: position 81,334,508 of record CP139509.1, read on the forward strand.
GTAATTTAGAGCTCTTTGCAACGATATTTTTTTCATTAAAGAATTTGATAGATATTTACTAGATATTTGACGAATAGAGTTTGTTATATGAAAAAGTTGTAATTATTAAAAAGTTAAAGGGTGATTTTTGTAACTATTAAGAAGTTTTAAAATATATAAGTCAACATCATGCGTAAAAGGTATACATCTTGCGTAGCAGGATGTTATTATATTTATTTTTTTGCATCTTGCGTAAAAGCAAACATCTTGCGCAAATTCATACGCGGGATGTTTTGTAAATTTTTTTTTTTTTTTTTTTTTTTTTTTTTGGACGGCTACGATTGAGACATGTCATCTTGCGTATCTTGCGTCAATCTTTACGCAAGATGTGTGGGTATTTTTGATAAATTGAAAAAGGTTGAGCAAATAGAGACATGTCAGGTTGTGAATGGGCTCTACAGTAATTTTCTCTTATTATTTTGTTTACTGTTCGTTAAACTCACACCAAATTTTCCATAAATGTATCAAATTTATAATTATTACAGTATTATAATTTCCAATATGTGATACATTAATTTTAGTTAAAAGGTTCATAATTTCATATGAGGGAATTAGGCGGCATACCGCTTGCCATAACTTGCTACGCATCAATAAATTCTTGAAAAGTCTGGAAAGGAGTAATTGCTGAACAAACAAAAAGATAACGGCAAAAAGTTATGATAGACAAGTGAAGGGGCCTAATCATAGACAAACACACACACACAAAAAGAAGAAGAGTTTGTGTTGGTGAAACTTCAATTCAGATCCATCATTTACACATCAATCGTTATTCTAAGAGTGATCATTTTAATTTTTATCACACGCTTATATATATTTATTAAAAAACGGCACTTTTAGGGTGGCTTTCACACTTCAATCAATATTGAATTATTTTTCTCCAGTTATGTTAAATTACGTCTTTAACAGAGATACTAGTTTCGGATCAAGTAAAGTTTTTTAACATGAAATGAAACTTATTAACACCCAATTAGGGCTGAGCAAATCTACCGGACCGACCGAAAAGCGACCGCACCGAAGGATCAGCGGTCCGGTCTCGGTCCTAACTTTTTCCTTATTTCGGTCTCGGTCTGGTCCGGTCCGGCGTACAAACCGACCATTTTACCTTCTTGGAACGGTCCGGTCTTAGACCGATGCTCACCCCTACACCCAATAGTTTGAAACCGTACTATTTTTTTGTACCAAAGGTTAGAAAGTAATATGACTAGTATCGAATTTTCCTTAATCCTAGCTAATACATCATCCTAATTAGGGGTGTTATAAAACCCGACCCGAACCCGAATATGACTATTCAGATCGGGTTACTCGGGTTCAAAATTAGATTCAGATCAACCCGAATGACCCGAGTTCTAAATAAGGTTGGGTTTGGGTATATTTTTATTAACCTCAACCCGAATTGACCGAACTCGACGGACCCGACGGACCCAACTCGACTAACACTTTTACAATGTAAAAATATTGAAGTAAGCCATTTTTTTAATCATTTTACATATATTTGGGTTGACCCGAACCCAATTTGACTCGATCCGAATTGTCCCGAACCGGCCTAAGCCAATTTCTAAATAGGGTCAGGTTCATATATGTTTTGTAAGCCTTGACCTGAACCCAACCGAGTCAACCCAAATAACACCCCTAATCCGAATCATACACTTGTATCATGTGAATTTGCCCTATATTTTAAATCCTAATTCATCGTCCAAAGCTCACATTATTAGTTAGATTTGTAGAAACAATTTTTTTTAAGTAATATATCACTAATCTATACTCTATATAAAACATTATTGTTTTTGCTTAAAACTTAAAAAATTGAAAGTGAGTAATGTTTAATTCTTAAAATATCTCTTTCAAACTTAAACTCTCACATAAATATTAAAACAATTAATATAATTGTTGCCTTAACTGTTTTCACCCAAAATTTTAAAAAAAATCATGACAACTTTTTATTAATATAGTTTCTTAGAAAAAAGACGTCTTTTTAATTTAGTCCAAACAATAATAATTTCTAAAAATTCATCCCCAAACTTTATTATTACAACTTTTTTTTTATTATTCTCTAGTTCATTAGTTGTTAAAGAGCATTGCTACAAGCCTACAACCACGAAAAAATATCCACAAATAAGTTGTCATTGTTTGATTTTTGTATTTTACTATAGTTTCTCTCTTCTCTTTGATCAAGCTAATTAAACAATAACAACTCATGTTGCGGATGTTTTTGTGAATGTTTTTTTGTTGTTGTAGCAATGCTCTTGTTTAAAATGAATAATCACGCAACTATAAAAGCTTGTCACTATAAAATCTCGTTATTATTCACGGATGCTTGTGTTTTACTTCTTTCGTACAAACATGATTGTCCATCTTATTTTTTATTGACAAAAATACACCGTCGGTCCCTAAACTTTCCAGAAAGCATCGCCAGGGCCCTAAACTTGGGAAAATCATCGCCGTGAGTACAAAAGTTGGGTTTTTGAGGCCGATTGCGTCCCTTGACCCGTAATGCTCAGGTCAACGTCCGTTTTGCGTTATATTTTTAAAGTCATAACAGTCCAACCATATTTTAATTATATGTTAGTTAAATTTAACCCAAAGTGGTACCGTATTATTGTTTCCCTCTTGCTGAAATTTTATAAAACCCTAATTACCAGCAACACACATTCAACCCAAATCACTAACAATGGCACAAAACGATAAGGGGAAGGCTTTGTACATTGGGTTGAGGAGAAGGAAGAGGCTGCCGACATCGGGTTATCAAAGGTTTCTGATTTGGAAACAAGGATTAAGAATCTTGAAGCTGTGTATAAAGTTCAAAGGGAAAGGAATGAACGGGATGACACTGAAAGTTGTGGTTCTAGCTAATTGTAAGTTTAGATGATATAAAATTTGTAATGGTTGTCAACATAAAACCGATCAATAAAAATTTGGGTTGTTACTGAAACTGATAGTGTTTGGCAATCAAAAGTTTGCTTATTGTTGGTAATTGGTTACTTTGACTTTTACAAGTCAATTTGGCAGTTTGACTATTAGATGTCTAAGTAACTAAACGATTTGCCTTTTGGAATATAGTGGGTGTTTGGATTAGCATTTGCATTTTGGAATTACATGTCAACATATCTAAAGCTTTTGCATTTTGAACACATGTAACCTTTTACAATTACTGGGTATGGTTTGAACATATGTTCCATGCATCAGATGTTAAGTGCCACTGTGTTTAGTTTTGCTGATACAAAGGTGTGGTCGTTTGTGGTGATTATACCATGACATTTAGCACTTGGTTAGTTTGACTTTATAAAGGTCAACTGACAAACTAATATGCAAGGTTGTAAATATCGGTTATCGGTATATTATCGGCCGACCACCGAGAAGCGAGATATCGGACGTAGCGGGGATATATCGGAGACCATAAATTATAAAGATTTTTTTTTTTTTTTTTTTTTTTTTTTAAGTATTTATATATTTTATATACATATTAATAAAATTTAATTATTATATTTAATATTTTTCATTATACATTTTATATAAATGTTGTAAAATTTACATTGTATATGCATTTACTTATATATTTCCCACTCTTAAACTATCATTTAGCAGTAGCAGGCTGATGAACTCAAATAAGTACATTTTATTATCATCATTTATCCTATTTATTTGACTTGTTTTATTATATTATATATGAGAATCGATACATTAATGTTTACTTTAATAATTCTCAGGTAAAAACAAGCATTATGTGAAACTTGGCGATTTTGGACTAATTATGGAGCAAAACAAGTGAGATGTCAAAAGTCTACTGAAATCAAGAAGATGCGCCGTATCTCACTCAACAGATACGACGCAATATCATACTTAGATGAATTCGAAGACCATTGCCTGACTTTGAAGAATGCGCCGCATGCAATTCTGTCATGCGCCGCATATGAAACATTGGTCAAAGAAGAAGATCAAACTCGTTCTACTCCAGATACACCGCAATATACTTCTAACATACGGCGTATCACTATCAAGATTTCACCAGTTACAATCCAAGACAGCTAAAGTACATGCGCCGCATACAAAGATCAAGTTACGCCGCATCTGAAGACGGTGTACGAATATTCCAGAATATATTAATCTTGGACCCCACGCGAAGTTAAGTCAATGCGCCGCATCTATCAACTCAATGCACCGCATCGATCCCTCAGACAGAAACTATAAATACCCCAAGGTCAGACGAATTTAAGAGACCTTTTGTATAACCCTAGAGCCGAATCCAGACGACCAAGCAGCATAAGACACACCTCAAACAAAGATACAAGAGCTGTAAGAAGGTCCTGCATGTATTCAATTCATTAAGTAGTTTTGTTTTATTGTTTTAGTACGCTTTAATTCATCAGGATTGATGGGCTTGTGTCATGTGACTACGGAAGATCATGCACTCCCCTTAATATTGCTTTCCCATTAATTAAAGTTTATATGTTGATGTCTTTGGTGACTTTTATTAGTGCATTGATAACCTCTGTGTCTAGCTGAGTCTTGCTTGGGTCGCAATGCCCCTTCCTCGCCTATTTATTCTAGCGTCTCTAGAAAAGTAGGATAAACATAAGTAATCATTAAGGGTTTACTCGCCGATAAGATTAGAGCCAACGAGAAAGGTTTAATTATATACACTTCATATAAAACTAGCAATAAAACAAGTGATAAGCTATTTAATTATCAGGACATGTCTTCTTATTGTCTCGAGTATCTATCTGTGTACGTGTGTGCTAATCGCTGATTCGTGCTCATTAGTTTAGTTTTTTATTTAATTATAACCAAACTGTGCCAGTCTCTCAGGCTGAACCCCCTTACGTTAGATTAGGTTGTATAACTAACTTAGGATATTAAAATACTGATTAGAATAACTAGATAATACGTTCCACTCTTAGTGATCGACACTCTGCTTACCATTATATTCATACTGACCGGGTACACTGCTCGTTAAGTGTGTGTGTTATTGATAAGTCGGCTAAATATAAATTTAAAACTTGAGTAGGCATTAATACTGCTAAACCGCAACGACACATCACGCGCATCACAGGCCCATTTTGTGTTTATACCATAAGTCCATAACCTAAAAATTATATACCATAAGCCCATTTTGTGTTTAAACCATAAGCCCATTTTGTGTTTACACACACAATCCCTATTCCTTGCTTACCCTAATATCACTCACTCAAAACATACACCCCCCTCACATTCATATCGTGGTTACAATACACACTTGTTAAAAGTCCAAAAATGTTACTACCTCCGTCCCATATTAAGTGTCCATAATGGAATCTTGGGATGTCCCAAATTAAGTGTCCAAGGAATATTTTCAACCAATGAGAAGAGGCTTTAGTGGGTAATAGTGATATTTGATTGGTGGAGAATGTAGTTAGTGGAATTTCCTAAAACTTTGTGCATTTAGAAAGTGGACACTTAATATGGGACGGAGGGAGTATATTTCAGACTATTGTTAAAGGTTATCTAATAACATTATTTTCATTTCAAACTCACAAACAAACATACACGGGTGATATAACTTTCATAAAATGCATACACGACATCATTTCATGATCTAAGTCACATCATTCATTTTGGTTGCGGTTACTGTCCGAGCCTCATTTTAGTGTACTCACTTTTGCCATTAATATATCAGTTCTATCAGGTGAGTTTCATAGCCCCTACTTTTATTCGTTTTGAACTATTTTTGGGGAGATACATGCTCAACTATTTTCATTTACTTTCACAAGTACTCTAAATTTTACGGATTACCGTGAGTTCATGTGTAATACCTGAAATTCAGATAACTGTAAAATTACCTAATTACCCCTGAAATCATAAAACTTAAATAAATCACTTATAAAATTCTGAAACGATTCCAAACTTCTGAAAACGAACTACATATCAAGTAAATTAATTTTTGGGACAACATTACATTATTTTGAATGTCCAAAAATATTAAACTCACATATACATTATATATATATATATATATATATATACATCCGAAAATAATTAAGCAAATTAATTATATTTGTAAAATCATTTAATTAAGATAAATACAAAACTAAATAAAGGAAGTATACACCAAATCAAATTATGATCTTGTGCTCACATTTAGGCCGAAATTCTGGACTTTTCCCCCCTCCTAAGTCGGTCTACATAATATAAATACAAATCATAATTTTTATAAAACCCTATTTTGCCGAAAAACCCTAAATCGCCCAAAACTAAAATCCCTCAAACCCTCATTCGACTTATGGACCTGATCTAGTAATTTTCTGGAGTTCATCAAGGATTAAAGAAGCTAAGAAAAATAGGAGATCGAATTTAGGAAGCTTGGTTTAAGTGCTTTTGATTTTTCTTGTTCGAAATTCCCAACCGAGAGGTAAATAATTCTTGTGCTAAATCCTTACGTTCTAAAATTTAATTAGAATTTTTCTAATGATCCTTAGGTCGAATATAACTCAGGAAAAATAATAAACACGAATCATGCATGTTTATTTAGGCGTACGAAATTAAAAGGGTTAAAACAAACTTAATTTGTAAATCATGCTATATGAATTTTCTGAGGTGTAACCATAATTTTTACATGTTCTATACTTATAATATAAGCCTATAAAAATGACCATATGATCTATTGAATCCTAGAATAATTAATCTTGAATTGTGTATTTATCGGATCTAAAAGAAAATAAAGATAAATTGGGAAAAAACCCTAAATCGAATTAGGGTTATGGTTTTGTGGTTTGGATCTGACTAAATTAATGCATTTAATGATTGTGTCATGTTGGTTTAATGATTAGATAAGTTAGGGTTTGGTTTTGCTATTTTTAAAGTATATACGATTGGTTTAAAAAGTATAAGGGTATGTTTTGCCAACTTTGAAACTTGTAGGATACTTTTGTAATGTTAATTAGGTCTGTAGGAATGTATGAAAAATATAACTTGAGGGTCCTAAGTGTAAATATTGCAAGATAATGAATTAAGTGTATTTATAAGGGTTGTTTTGTAATTAATTAAAATAGAGGGACTAAAAGTGTAAATTATGGAAACTTGAAGTCATTTTGAGTAAATAATGATATTAAGAGTGTTTTGTGTAATTTTGAGTATTTATGGGCTTAATATGTAATTGTTATAAAATTATGATTTAATTATAAGGTTTGTAAAGTTAAGGGACCAAATGTGTAATTAATAAATTCTGAGAGATCTAATTTGTAATTCATATAAGTCTGAGGTTATGTTTTGTAACTTTGTAAGATAAGGTACTTGTTTGGAAAATATGAATATTATAAGGATTAAAACATGAATTATGTAAATGTAGGGTTTGTTTTGTAAACTATATAACTAAAGGGGTTTAATCTGTAAATGGTGAAACTAAAAGGATTAAGATGTCATTCTGAATAAAATAAGTATTTAAGTAAGTAACTTAAAGTATTTTCACTCTATGCCTTTGAATTAGATGAATTTACAATTAAAACCCTGAACTATGAAAATCTGTCATAAGAAACCCTAAACTTTTGTAACCTGCTAAATCTGGAAAGTTACCAAAAATAGAAAGTTACTTAAAATAAAAAGATAACTAAAACCCACTTGTCATTTTGTCTTTTACTCCCTTAGGTTCGAGGAAGGAGAAATCTAATCTCTATCAGCGTTTATCTCTGTGTTCTTGCATTCATAATAAGGTACAGATATTCTGCCCTTCTCTAGTAAGGTGCCTTCGTTTCTTTTGATTTCGTATTTTGATTCGTTTAGGATTCCCTATACCATTGCTATGTTCCCTCCTGTTTGTGCACCGTTCATGTGATCTTTTATTTGTGAATCCTTGATGTGTTTTCCTTTGTTCTGAAACTTCTTGAATCTCTTTGTTTTAACCTATTGTCCTGAATCCTGATCTGTAAATCTTGTTTTGAACCTTAATCTAATATACTTGTTATAAAACTAAATTGGTTTTTGATATAAACCTTAATCTGTTAAATCCTTATTTAAACCTAATTGGTTTTGAACCGTTCTTAAACTACGTATGAAACGTTTTGAGAAAAGCTACTTTAGAATAAGTAATATCACTTTTAATGGAAGTTACTAAACGTCTTGGAAGACCATTTCTATGAAAACTATTTTGTAAGATCAGTTGTTATGAAAACCATTTTGAAGGAGGATCTTAAATAAATTTTAAATAGAAACCTTTGTAAATAAACTGTTGCTATGAAACTTTGATTATAGACTCTTGTCATACTCTTTTGAACCATTTGATATAGTCCTTTTAATCTGAACTTAAACTTTGATATAAAACTTAATTTGATAAGCTTTGATTTGAACCTTTGACATTTATTTCTAAACTATGACATGAACCTTTTGCCATGTACCCTTAAGATATGACTTTTGATTATTTTGATAGTACGCCTGACCTTTGACCTACAGTTTGATATTACGAGCCAATCACTAGGCATGAGGGTTTCATGTCCATGTCATTGACGCACCTTTGACATGACTCTAGGGCAGGAGAGTGATGACCTGTTCCGTCCCTTATTTACTATTGCTATGGCCATTATAATTATGATTATTGATTTGTCTGTGGGGCGTATGGGTGCATCCTAGATTTGACCTGTTATCTGTATATGTTATATGATTATGATTATTATATCTGGTGACTGATTGTGTGTGCGATACACGTCTTTCACTTTGTCTGAGAGCTGATCACTCTACACAGGTATGTTTTATTATGTTAATAATGCTATGTTATGGTCAGCCGTCTGGGCTCGTGATAGATTCCTGTGTTCCTGTTTTTCTTAAATCTTATTCACTTTGGTGCTTTTCTTTTATTCATGATCCATTTCTCATTCCTTTCATTTTGATTTCGTATCGGTATGATCTGCATTCCTGATTTTCCTTGTACTGTTATCCATTATCGTATCTAGTTATCTATATATCTGTTCACTGAGCTCTCGTAGCTCAGCCGCGTTTTCTTTTTCACGCGGCAGGTATTAGTAGGAAGCTGGGAATGTGTGAAGAGTGTACCTTGGACTTAGAAGATTGGATAGCTATGCTGAGTTAGAGTTGGATTGAAGACATTATGTTTTAGAATTAGTTTTGGAAGTTTTAATTGTAACCATTTAGATTCGATATTTCAATTGTAATCCTTGGATTTTTGTATTACTGTATTAGTATGCTTTGTTTTGATCTGATATGGATCCATTGTTGTGATATCTTTACCCTTGTCGGGTCGGGGTGTTACAATTTATGGTATCAGAGATAACAGGCTGCGACTCGTAATACATTTACCCTTGACCTGTGAATCCTGGACCACTAAGTTTCCACTGTAGGCGCTCGTAGGACAACCTTTGAGAATTTGCTTTAGGATTTCCCTATAGAAACTTAAATCCTGACCAGTGAGGAATGAATAGATTATAAGGCATTTTGTTTAAGTAGTATTGCTTCCGCATCACCCTGATTCGTGCCTTGCTTTTGGTTAAAGCCTATTGAAATCACACTTGGAAATTTAGAGCTTATGCCTTGCACCACCTAAGAATTGAACCTAAATAAACCTGAAGCATTGAAAATTGCATAGTAGTCATCCGACACTATTTGATCCTTGCTTTCAGATTCCGAATCCAACCTCCGAACCTTTTGTTAATCATCCTGATGTCTCTTCGGGCATTCTAAGAATTTCCTTGACAATGATGTACCTGATACATTCCATCAGTTGTTTCTTGCTTCTGATGATCATCTATGAAACTTTTGACACTATTTAATTTCGTCTTAACCATCCCTGTTTCCTTAAGAAGTCTAGTGTTCTTATAAGGACTGATTGACTGATCATCTAATATTGAGGACTATCCTCTTATGTCTAACCTTTGGCGTTTAAAACAATTTTGAAACCCCTACCACGATTACCGATTGTTAAATCTTGCTACCGCTACCTAATTTTGACTTTCACTTCCAATCCGTTTGATAAACAGTTAATATTTTCCGACCATTCTGAGGGCCGTTTAACCCTAATGTGGTTGACACCTTCTATAAATCATTTTCCATGCTGGATATAGATGTATCATCTGATACTATTATGTCTTGCAAATTCCACACTACTCCTATGAGAACTCTAATGAATATTAACCATGAATTTAGGAAGTTTATTCCTTGAATGACGAATCTTATTTGCCAATCAGTTTTCCTTTGGAAGGATTTGATGCAAATACTATCTCCGTAGGAAATTGTTAAAAGAGCATGATGATGCTGATAACTGATATTTCTATACGTCTCACTCTGACAGTATACGATGTTCGTATTACCGATTATTCGCAACCTACCTGCCATTTGTGCTAAATAGCTAATAAGGTTTCAACACCTTAAATTGTTCGCCTATAAATCTCCACACTATACTGAACCATGTACTCGACTTTGACATATGAACTATCCGTCTGGTTTAACAACCATATTCGTCCTGCGTATCTGTTTACTATTGATATACCTGATTTTGGACATCTTTTGATTATTGATTGGCTGGCTCTTCGTAAGAGCTACCATAAGACTACCGTAATCGAAATGTGATCCTTAAATCTGCTCCACCCTACTCTTGCTATGATAACCTTTAACCGCTCAGATATGTTAAGCTTAAAACTGCTATGGAAATACTTACCCTGATCTCATTTGATCGTCAAATTCTCCTGACACCTATTAGTATCCACCATTAAGAAAGTTTTGGCATTGGAAGTTTTGTTGTACAAATTTTCTGGTGCTTCTGATGAAACTTTTGGGTATCTCTCCTGATTGAGAAGTAAAATCGGCTTTGAACCGATATCAGCTGACGAACCATGATACTGTTGAAATTGAAGGACTGAAGAAGCAACCACGAGAACTCCTAAGATGGGAGATGACTAACTGAGAGCAACTTCCGTAAAGTATTTCAGTTTTATTAGTAAAGATGGGTGATGTGAATTAGATATGAAGTTTTCCCTGAAACGATTCATGAAAACTGTTTTCTTACTCATTGTGACCATTGTGACTCTTAAATAATGCCAATAGTATTGGTTGATAAGAATCATGTTTGAACGAGTAATTGGACAATTGTCATAGTATGACAACATGTTTGTGCTCCGAGACGAACGAGGAACATGTAGACCATTTTCGTATTAAGGAATGACCCTTTGTTCTGGACGAGTAAATTTGCTTGGCTTTCAGAGATTGTAGCAGACGATACTACCAGGCATCCGGTGACGACAGCAATCAGAGTTGGCGAATTTCGAATTGTGCTAGGAGACCTGTCAAAGACACACAGCCTTACTTCTCTATTCATTTTAGTTGTACTAAGATGAATTGAGAGTAGAAGCAGGCTCGTGAATGGGTAATACACAGCGACTAGGTCAGAGATTCATGTTACCACACCACAGTTCCAAGAAGAAGTGTCGAAGGCTTGAGGGATCAGGCTCAAGTTATAAATCCTTTTCACCCAATGATCATATGGACATACATAGACAGACTGCCTGGAATCGAGAGAGATTTAAGAGCATGTATTGAATGGATGACGTAGTTCACTTCCGTTTGACCTATTTAAATTTCGGTTACCTGATGATAAAATCCTTTGAATGGTTTAGGTTCTCTACTTGTAATTCCGCTTCGTGTTCATTCCGCGTATGTAGGACGATGACTTTGATATGTCAAATTTGACGAATGATGGATGACCTGATGCTTTTGATGATGTGCCCAAATTCTGATAAACATTCTAGATCGGTTCCGTTAACTCCTTCGAGAGATTCGTTCTCCTCTAGTTAGGGTATTCGATTTTGGTGACCTCTGAGACCATAGAAAGACTAGGTGGATTAAGATAAGTTGTTCTGTTCACGACTTGAGATAAAGTATGACCATCATGAGGGCATATTTATATAATGCCAGTATTATGACGTCTGGCCAACGTGATAATACTTACATCATATAACGTGCACTTGTTGTGGGCATCGGATATTTCGAGAAGTGCCTTAGAGCTTTAGAAATCCTGATAACTGTTTGAGATCATCTGCGTTAGTGAGACTTTAAGTTCATTCTACCTTTACGCGTAATCAGCTTTCACCATTATGCGAATTGATACGTCTAGATTCTCGTCACGCACTCTGCTGACCCCCGAACTCCCGATAAACATCTTAGGTTCCGTTATAGAACTTCTACCAATTGATGTTATCGATAATCTATTCCCGTGCGTTCTAATATGACTTGTCAAATCAAAATCCTGTGTAATTCTTACGTCTCTTCCGAGAGAATCCGATCATCATCTATTAGATCTGGTATCTCCTTGTTTTGTGTTCCGTTCTCTTTTCTTTCTGCTTCCTGCAAATTTCGAGGACGAAATTTTTTTGTTAGTGGGGAAGAAGTTGTAATACCTGAAATTCAGATAACTGTAAAATTACCTAATTACCCCTGAAATCATAAAACTTAAATAAATCACTTATAAAATTCTGAAACGATTCCAAACTTCTGAAAACGAACTACATATCAAGTAAATTAATTTCTGGGACAACATTACATTATTTTGAATGTCCAAAAATATTAAACTCACATATACATTATATATATATACATCCGAAAATAATTAAGCAAATTAATTATATTTGTAAAATCATTTAATTAAGATAAATACAAAACTAAATAAAGGAAGTATACACCAAATCAAATTATGATCTTGTGCTCACCTTTAGGCCGAAATTCTGGACTTTTCCCCCCTCCTAAGTCGGTTTACATAATATAAATACAAATCATAATTTTTATAAAACCCTATTTTGCCGAAAAACCCTAAATCGCCCAAAACTAAAATCCCTCAAACCCTCATTCGACTTCTGGACCTGATCTAGTAATTTTCTGGAGTTCATCAAGGATTAAAGAAGCTAAGAAAAATAGGAGATCGAATTTAGGAAGCTTGGTTTAAGTGCTTTTGATTTTTCTTGTTCGAAATTCCCAACCGAGAGGTAAATAATTCTTGTGCTAAATCCTTACGTTCTAAAATTTAATTAGAATTTTTCTAATGATCCTTAGGTCGAATATAACTCAGGAAAAATAATAAACACGAATCATGCATGTTTATTTAGGCGTACGAAATTAAAAGGGTTAAAACAAACTTAATTTGTAAATCATGCTATATGAATTTTCTGAGGTGTAACCATAATTTTTACATGTTCTATACTTATAATATAAGCCTATAAAAATGACCATATGATCTATTGAATCCTAGAATAATTAATCTTGAATTGTGTATTTATCGGATCTAAAAGAAAATAAAGATAAATTGGGAAAAAACCCTAAATCGAATTAGGGTTATGGTTTTGTGGTTTGGATCTGACTAAATTAATGCATTTAATGATTGTGTCATGTTGGTTTAATGATTAGATAAGTTAGGGTTTGGTTTTGCTATTTTTAAAGTATATACGATTGGTTTAAAAAGTATAAGGGTATGTTTTGCCAACTTTGAAACTTGTAGGATACTTTTGTAATGTTAATTAGGTCTGTAGGAATGTATGAAAAATATAACTTGAGGGTCCTAAGTGTAAATATTGCAAGATAATGAATTAAGTGTATTTATAAGGGTTGTTTTGTAATTAATTAAAATAGAGGGACTAAAAGTGTAAATTCTGGAAACTTGAAGTCATTTTGAGTAAATAATGATATTAAGAGTGTTTTGTGTAATTTTGAGTATTTATGGGCTTAATATGTAATTGTTATAAAATTATGATTTAATTATAAGGTTTGTAAAGTTAAGGGACCAAATGTGTAATTAATAAATTCTGAGAGATCTAATTTGTAATTCATATAAGTCTGAGGTTATGTTTTGTAACTTTGTAAGATAAGGTACTTGTTTGGAAAATATGAATATTATAAGGATTAAAACATGAATTATGTAAATGTAGGGTTTGTTTTGTAAACTATATAACTAAAGGGGTTTAATCTGTAAATGGTGAAACTAAAAGGATTAAGATGTCATTCTGAATAAAATAAGTATTTAAGTAAGTAACTTAAAGTATTTTCACTCTATGCCTTTGAATTAGATGAATTTACAATTAAAACCCTGAACTATGAAAATCTGTCATAAGAAACCCTAAACTTTTGTAACCTGCTAAATCTGGAAAGTTACCAAAAATAGAAAGTTACTTAAAATGAAAAGATAACTAAAACCCACTTGTCATTTTGTCTTTTACTCCCTTAGGTTCGAGGAAGGAGAAATCTAATCTCTATCAGCGTTTATCTCTGTGTTCTTGCATTCATAATAAGGTACAGATATTCTGCCCTTCTCTAGTAAGGTGCCTTCGTTTCTTTTGATTTCGTATTTTGATTCGTTTAGGATTCCCTATACCATTGCTATGTTCCCTCCTGTTTGTGCACCGTTCATGTGATCTTTTATTTGTGAATCCTTGATGTGTTTTCCTTTGTTCTGAAACTTCTTGAATCTCTTTGTTTTAACCTATTGTCCTGAATCCTGATCTGTAAATCTTGTTTTGAACCTTAATCTAATATACTTGTTATAAAACTAAATTGGTTTTTGATATAAACCTTAATCTGTTAAATCCTTATTTAAACCTAATTGGTTTTGAACCGTTCTTAAACTACGTATGAAACGTTTTGAGAAAAGCTACTTTAGAATAAGTAATATCACTTTTAATGGAAGTTACTAAACGTCTTGGAAGACCATTTCTATGAAAACTATTTTGTAAGATCAGTTGTTATGAAAACCATTTTGAAGGAGGATCTTAAATAAATTTTAAATAGAAACCTTTGTAAATAAACTGTTGCTATGAAACTTTGATTATAGACTCTTGTCATACTCTTTTGAACCATTTGATATAGTCCTTTTAATCTGAACTTAAACTTTGATATAAAACTTAATTTGATAAGCTTTGATTTGAACCTTTGACATTTATTTCTAAACTATGACATGAACCTTTTGCCATGTACCCTTAAGATATGACTTTTGATTATTTTGATAGTACGCCTGACCTTTGACCTACAGTTTGATATTACGAGCCAATCACTAGGCATGAGGGTTTCATGTCCATGTCATTGACGCACCTTTGACATGACTCTAGGGCAGGAGAGTGATGACCTGTTCCGTCCCTTATTTACTATTGCTATCGCCATTATAATTATGATTATTGATTTGTCTGTGGGGCGTATGGGTGCATCCTAGATTTGACCTGTTATCTGTATATGTTATATGATTATGATTATTATATCTGGTGACTGATTGTGTGTGCGATACACGTCTTTCACTTTGTCTGAGAGCTGATCACTCTACACAGGTATGTTTTATTATGTTAATAATGCTATGTTATGGTCAGTCGTCTGGGCTCGTGATAGATTCCTGTGTTCCTGTTTTTCTTAAATCTTATTCACTTTGGTGCTTTTCTTTTATTCATGATCCATTTCTCGTTCCTTTCATTTTGATTTCGTATCGGTATGATCTGCATTCCTGATTTTTCTTGTACTGTTATCCATTATCGTATCTAGTTATCTATATATCTGTTCACTGAGCTCTCGTAGCTCAGCTACGTTTTCTTTTTCACGCGGCAGGTATTAGTAGGAAGCTGGGAATGTGTGAAGAGTGTACCTTGGACTTAGAAGATTGGATAGCTATGCTGAGTTAGAGTTGGATTGAAGACATTATGTTTTAGAATTAGTTTTGGAAGTTTTAATTGTAACCATTTAGATTCGATATTTCAATTGTAATCCTTGGATTTTTGTATTACTGTATTAGTATGCATTGTTTTGATCTGATATGGATCCATTGTTGTGATATCTTTACCCTTGTCGGGTCGGGGTGTTACATCATGGCCCATATTTTCAATTATTTCGTACTATCTTTGGGGGAGATACATGCTCAACTACTTGCTTTTACTTTCACAAGTACTCTAAACTTTTACATATTACTGTGAGTTCATAGTCCCACATTTATACGTTTTCCAAACTTATGGGAAGCTACATGCTACAAACTTGAACACAAGTACTTTTCTGATTGATATTGCCTAAGTTTACACTATTTCCACTAAAAGACCCTCATATCATGAGCTATTAATCACTTGCGAGTGAACGCGAATATAGTGAATAGATCTATTGGATGTTGACGACCCATTTGTACTAGCCGGATAGATAGCTATAATGCTAGCCGGATTGATAGACAAATGCACTTTATTTGAGACTAAATAGGAAGTTGGCAAGCTCCTACCCGAGGGCATTATTACTACATTTAATTATGTTAGTAATTTACATCACTCTTGTGATGTCATACTGTCAACGTTTGCATGTCATGAGGCTTAGGGCAATATTATGGTACTGTAATGATAAGGTACTACCACTACTGAATTTATGGGTACAACAACGGGGCCCACTGTCTATTAAACTTGAAACATGTGTTCAACTGATTATTATACAAACACTATGGATTCACACAATCTTTGACCCGATTAGGGCAAACAAACACTATGGGTGTAAAATAACGTAGCACACTACTCATTTTATCGATATTTGTATTTATTACAATTATCACTCAAACTTGAAACTATTGAAACCAACAGTTTTACTTTTAAACTTTATGAACTCACCAACCTTTGTGTTGACACTTTTAGCATGTTTATCTCAGGTCCATAATGAACGAGGATGACACGGAGGGGCTCGAATACTGATAGAAGGCTAAAATCTAATTATCATTCGAAACTTATTTAACAAAGTGTAAAACTATTGGGACCTCATTTTATAAACTATGATATTTATAAAATTCGAATGATAAATCTTTTAAAACGACTCAATTAGAGATCGTTTTATATTATTATAACTGTTGTGCCGTCGAGTAACACCCAGTTTGAATTCCGCTGCGTATCACGAAATTGGAGGTGTTACACTATAGATATGCATTTCTCTATACTTTCGACGAACTTTTTTTTTTTTTTTTTTTTTTTTTTTTTTTTTTTTTAAATCGCCCAGGTGATTTGTAAAAAATCAAATCATAAATCACATGTGATTTTTACAAATCACGTGTGATTTTTCTGGGTGGAAATTTTGAAAAAAAAGAAATGGTCGAAAGTATATAAAAATGCATATCTATAGAAAGATAATTTAATTCTCGTCGCAATTGTATGATTTTTTTCGCGTAACTATTAACGGTTTGCGAGATATTTAATTTTTAAAAAAAGGGCGAAAATTTATATTTTTTTTTTTGATCAAAAAAATGAATAATTAGTATTGATTCATTGAATCAATTACAAATATTAGATCTATATTGAATTTTTGACATATTTTAATATGTCATCCAAGAATCCAACGAGGCCAATAACCGTCATGATAAGCAAAGACATAATTATAAGAGCTGGGGGTACGGTGGTGCCAAATGATGGTGCCATTCTACCAGCCCAAATTAACGAACGACTCACCATACCATGTCTCGTGCCATTGAGGCTTGGCTGGTAAATACCAGCTCACGCGGTTGGTGTTGGGTTTTATATATTTCATAGATTTGATGATACAAAACAAGAAGAATGAAACATGAAGAATACTGAAATGATAAGCAAAATACACCAACAGTTAGAACTGCTAGTGCAACAGTTAGTACTGCTAGTGCAACAGTTAGAACTGCTAGTGCAACAGTTAGTACTGCTAGTGCAAACAGTTAGTACTGCTAGTACAAATGAAGCTGCTGATCAGTGAGTCATATTACTGCTGGATGGATAAGGATGAAGAAGATATTATCTATAGATAATATCTAGATATTTTTTCAGTCAACAAAGTTGTAAAATAAGATACATGTTGTATCTTAAATGACTGACACATAACAAGCAAGTAGTAGACAAAATCTTATCATATTGTAAAAGGTCTCCTTGGACTATAAAAGGAGATCTTACCCCTTAGATAAATGTGTGTGTCACTATGTGAACACCAGTATGTTTTACAAGTGTTTAGTATGCTCAGAATTTAAACACTAAATGTGTTAAAATGTAAAACATCAAATAGTGAGTGTGTGTGGGAACATCAGACATGGGGTCTTATGTTGTTTAGTTTTGTTAAGCCTCAAGGTAATCAAGGTTTTCATTGATCCCTGTTATTGTTTTAGAGTAACCGTGCTATATTTGATCACATAGCATTGGGGCTGAGTTTAATAACAAAGAGAAAGTTTGGCAAAACCTTGTTGTGATAGTATTGTTTCTTTCATTTGCATATTCCGTCAATATTATCATCATACTTGTCATAGTTAATCCTAGATAAAGGCTAAACAACCTTGAGCCCATAAACGAACACGTAACTTATTTTAGTAGATGTAAGTCGGTTTAAAATAAGTTTTCACAGTTGGGATATATATATATATATATATATATATATATATAATATATATATATATATATTATATATATATATATATATATTTGTTTTGTATTTAGTGGGGTATGTGTGGACACATAACACTGTTTTTACTCCAACAGTACCACATTTTCTGGTGCCAACGATAACGGCACAAAATGTGGTGACAAAGGGTTTCTGGTGTCGTTCTATGTTTTGCTGACATGACAGTACTTTTTGAGAACGACTCAACGATACCCACCGCTCTTGTAAGAAATATGATTAGAAAGAATCACTAAAATGATATAACTATATATTAAAAGGTCGATGTCATCTTCACCTGCAGGCTAAAAAGATCTTATGTCAAGGAAAACATAAATTGCATCTTATTTGTATATTTATATGTTTATTTTGTATATGTATATTTGTTATGATTAGTTGATTATAATAAAAATAATAGTAAAGGTTGTTTAATAATTGAGATAACACATAAATAAGATAAAATATATTGATTAGGCTATATAGTGTAAAATGATGTATCCATTCTAAGGCTATGTGTAATGGGCGTTATCCAACCCAAACCCCCCCCCCCCTAGCGCCCCACCCCACTATACAAGGGCGCTAAAGCCACAAAAAATCCAATGGGCGTGACTAGGCTAGCGCCTTTGCCCCTTTATATTTTCAAAAAATATAACCGTTCATATTAATTTCAAACGGATAGTTTTTGACTTCCAAAAAAAATAACGTCTATCTCCTTTTTTTTAATTTTTTTTTTTCATTTTAATTTCAAACAAATACCACTATATAAACAACACTTTTTTAGAATTTTTCACACAAAAACTCTTCATCTTTTAACCCGAAAAATTCAATTATGTTTCCTAACCGTCCAAACTTTCCACACAATTACAACCCCCGTTTCGTACCACCTCGTCGCAATAACGATTTAGGCGAAGACCAACTCTCAAATGCGCAACTTTGGAACTTGCTTTCACAATCGATGCCGCTGATGCCACCAACGCAAACGATGCATCCGATGCAAACCATGTCAACCTTTCAAAACTACGGTTATGGTCAAAATTACGGGTTTGCCAATTTCAACCAACCCAACGCGTCTCAAGGCTCGGGGACAACTATCAATGTCGAAGAAGACGAGACGGTACCGGAGACGCCTCCGGATAACCAACCGGTGGCCGAACCCTCTAAACCAAAAAAAAGGTCACACAAAAAAAAAGCCACTACCGAGCAGAGAAAACCAAGAGAAACCCGACTATGGACTGATGATGAGACGATGGCTTTAGGTCGTGCATGGCTAGAAATTGCGGAGGATCCCGTCATCAGTATTTTTTTTTACTCATCGTATTTTTTTTAGAAGCGTATTATTATTTTTATATATAATCGTAATTTTTTTTTAATTTTTTTTTTTATAATCGTATATTTTTTTATACAAGCGTTTTTTTTAGAAGCGTTTTTTTTTTATATATAATATTTAATTGTTATTTTTTTTTTTTTTTTTTTTTTTTTTTTAGCGTATTTTCAAAGGGGACCAATGTTTATGCGGCGAGTTAGAGAAGCGTTTTTTAGGAGGTTGGGGGTTGATGAGACTTACCGTACACCGGATATGATTTCGGGCAAATGGAGCCACATCAACACCAAGTGTCAAGCTTTCAACACCATTTACAACCGAAAAAAAAAACATTCCTAGTGGTGAAAATGCCAATTGGCCATTATCCGCCGCGAAAGAGGAGTATAAGTCAACGAAGCTCGCGGTTTTCGGGTATGAAAAAGTTTTGAGCATCCTACACGGCCATCCAAAGTGGGAACATCAAGTACCGCTCGAGGTTCAAACGACTAGGCCCTCGAAAAAAATCAAAGACATCCTCTTCCACCGACCACCAAAGTCAAACATCCGATGGCCGCAACTTTGACCTAAATGATGTGGAAGAAGAGTTCGAAGAGGTTGTTAATACAAATAGCGTCTCAAAAACGTTATTTATATTCCTTGATCTTTCGTTAGTTTTGTTAATGACAAATAAAAGGAATATCTTTTAGCAAATAATAAATACTAGCTTAAGTCTCTTAAGTACACATTTTACACTTCACATAATAACCAAGAATTACAAGTTTGCTTATTTAGTAACTTGTTTCCTTAAAAGGAAACTTTAATTCTAAAATCATTCCATGACATCATTGCATGCATCACATACAATATCTTTGATATATCTTGGTTAGATTTGCAAGATACATAGTTGACATTTGAAGATCTTGGATGATTTGGTAAGATACAACTAAGATATGGTAAGAGACAACTAAACCTTAGCTGTCACATCCCACGGATCCAAATCATATGAAGGACGGATCCCTTGTGAGGGATCCGTGGGATCCGTGAGCTGAAGATCAGCTTGCCTATAAATAGGAAGCTGATCATTTGGCTCTATCATCACTCATATAGCTTTAACACACATATTCATTCAGTACATATCTTACTAACATCATTCATAGTTGCATTTCACTTTGATATTTCATTTTGTAGAAAAGAGATCAAGCATTCAAGGATCTACAGAACCGTAATCCTTTAGTTGCATTACTGTGTGATATTGTAGTTTGTCTCACACATCATATCTATCATTTGTAATCAGTGAGTGTGGTTAGTGCTTTAGTCCTTAAAGCACAAAGAGTGTAGGGAGTAGTTGTACCCGTGTAAAGAACTCGACATCTAGCTTAGTGTCGGTAAAGTAAATAGGCGACGTCAGGTTGGTTCTACCTTGTGAAAGAACCCGGTGTTTAGCTTAGTACCGGAAAAGGAAGTAAGCGACGTGTAAAGGTTTTTCTCCGCCTAGAAAAGGAGTTTGTTTCTTAGTGAAAGATAAACTCTCGAGTAGGAAACTCGGGGAGTGGAGTAGGGCAAGGAAGAGAGTCCTTGT